>JAWDGP010003167.1:40000-125000 GCA_033675545.1 Elysia crispata | reverse complement strand
GCCACATATAACCCTTATCCGGCCGTTCCCAGGTAGCCACATATACCTCTTGTTCGATCGACAGGCCGGGAGGCAGATGTTCCATGTACGGTCCACATAGCATGGGTATTAGTTAAAATCCACACAGAATTGAAAACTCTTAAGATCCACACACATAAAAATGGTAGGAGACGTAAACCAAAGTCTGGGAATTGCAAAAAACTTTCCTTTAGGTTTTGTGGCGTCTTTCTCCAGTGCTTCGAGAGAGAGGAAATAGATAAAAAAAAAACTTTAAACAATTCAAATTGATGGGCTGTACTAACTTATTCCGATGTGAAAATAAAGGACGACTTCTAGTTTACCCTATTGATTCACAGTGTTCGTGGAATATAAGAGTGTGGTACTACTGAATTATTTTGATGGGAATATTAGGGTGTGGTACTACTTAGTCACTTTGGTGGGAATATTGGAGTGTGGTACTTCTGAATCATTTTGATGGGAATATTAAAGTGTGGTACCACTAAGTCACTTTGATGGGCATATTAGAGTCTAGTACGACTAAGTCACTTAATAGGAATTTTAGAGTGTCGTACTGCTGAGTCACTTTCTCAAATTCTGTTAAGACGCGAAACCTATTTTGGACATTCAGTTCACTCCTTAGGAAAAACAAAAACCTTTTCACCTTCTTGGCCTCTCAAAGTGGCACAATTTCCTTCCCATAAACATTTATTTTTTTAATATTTAAGGAAATTTATGTTGACACCGTGACATCATAAAATGAAATATATTAAAACGAAAGTCAATTTCAGAGATTTTAGTTAAACAGGCTTTAAAAATAGTAGTCTTCCACGTCAACGCGCTCCCTCTCACAGTCAAACAGTGTGCAATCAGGAGCCAATTAATTTTTAACATCTACACTAAAGCATAATTAAGACTCCTTGAAATGTTTCACATCGGAACCATCCATATGAAACTGGAACACATTATGAACCAGCTGTTATCCACGACAAAGGAAGAATGACATGGAATCCAAAGGAGAACAAAAAGAAATGCGTGTGATCCGATAATAAAAAAAAAAGAATCCAGTGACAATACAGTGTGTTCTGTAAGCATGCAAGTTTCAACTGTTGCTGCTCCTCTGGCTGGCTGGGATACGGCAGTATCGGTTAGTCTAAAAAAATTCTTACAAGTGTTCGCGGTCTCACTGGACAAGGGACGGTACCCGCACAGTTCATCGAACCATGACATAAGAGGTTCCCGCATTCTCATTGGACAATTGACGGTACCCCGCACAGGTCATCAAACCATGACATAACAGATGCCCGCATTCTCACTCGACAAGGGACGGTACCCCGCACAAGTCATCAAACCATGACATAACAGATGTCCGCATTCTCACTGGATAAGGGACTGTACCCCGCACAGGTCATCAAATCTTGATTTAACAGATGCCCCAATATCACAGGTCAAGGGGCGGTACCCCCGCACAGGTCTTCAAACCATGACATAACAGGTTCCCGCATTCTCACAGGTCAAGGGGCGGTATCTCCCGCAAAGGTCATCAAACCATGACATAACAGATGCCCGCATTCTCACAAGGAGCGGTATTCCCCGCACAGGTCATCAAACCATGATATAACAGATGGCCGCATACTCCCAGGTCGAGGGGCGGTATCTCCCGCACAGGTCATCAAACCATGATATAACAGATGCCCGCATTCTCACAGGTCCAGGGGCCGTACCCCCCGCACAGGTCATCAAACCATGATATAACAGATGCCCGCATTCTCACAGGTCAAGGAGCGGTCCCCCCCGCAAAGGTCATTAAACCATGATATAACAGATATTCGCATTCTCACTGGACAAGGGGCGGTACCCCCCCCCACACACACACACACACAGGTCATCAAACCATGATATAACAGATGCCCGCATTCTCACAGGTCAAGGAGAGGTATCCCCCGCACAGGTCATGAAACCATGATATAATAGATGCCCGCATTCTCACAGGTCAAGGGGCGGTACCCCCCGCACAGGTCATCAAACCATGATATAACAGGTCCCTGCATTCTCACAGGTCAAGGGGCGGTACCCCCCGCACAGGTCATCAAACCATGATATAACAGGTCCCTGCATTCTCACAGGTCAAGGGGCGGTACCCCCCGCACAGGTCATCAAACCGTGATATAACAGTTGTCCGCATTCTCACAGGTCAAGGGGCGGTACCTTTATAGCGGTGGTTTCATTATAGAGAAATAAATCCTAGACAGATGGACACAGTGCATAAGAGAACTTTTTAAAGACCTAAAAGAGGATTACAATGTAATGAAGCGCAATTTTGCTGGGCCACCTGTCATGAAAAATGAGATTCAGAAAGCAATAAGAAAGATGAAATCAGGCAAAGCAACAGGCCCAGAGTATATCATTGGAACTTTAAAAAGCACTCAACGAAATCCTATGACATAGATTCGAATTCATAAGAAATCTCCAAATCTCTATATAGAACTATCAAAGAAATCAGGTGCAACAAAGTATGAATTACATAGACCCATCAGTGTTACGAGTCATATCACCAAATGATTTTAAGAATCATCATAATAAGAGTCAGAAACAAAATTAAACCAGAAATAGCCGAGGAACAGTGTGGCTTTCTGGAGGGAAACGGTGCAAGAAAAAATGCTAATGCCATCCTTGAACGAGCTCTAGAATTACAATAATAGGTATGCCTGTGCTTCATTGACTAAGGCATTTAGCTGAATACGACGTGATGAGAAAATCACACAACTAACACAATTGAATGTACATGGAAAAGACTTAAGAGTAATGAAAAACATGTACAGGGAACAAATAGCATCAATGCGAGTTGATGGGGATATCAGCTCATGTAAAAATAATACAACGTGGTGTCAGACACGAATGTGTGTTTTCTCCAGACCTTATCTCTCTCTCTCTCTCTTCGGTGAAAAAAATATACAAAACCTCTAGGGATACCTGGAATCAATCAGGAGCGGCGCACAAAATAAACAACTTGAGACACGCTGATGACACTATGTTAATTGCAGAAAATAAATTGCAAATGGTTACTACAAATTTTAGAAGAAGAAAGAAGAGAGAAAGAGAGAAGCAATGGTCGTCAGTGGAAACAATGAGTGTCTATAGACCAATCTTTATCAATCGGAATATACTCAAGCAAAGGGATCAATTCAAATAATTGAGTACTTTTATAACGCGTGACATGCAACAAAACTGAAATTGCACAAAGAATAGCTCAACTAAAAATGTATCTTGAGAGAATGAAATCGCTATTAACAAAGAAATACGTCTCCATCCACACATGAAGAAGAGCCGTGGAGTGGTTTATTGAACCCATCCTGATGTATGGATGCTAGGCCTGTATGATTTTTAAACAACTAAAAATGAAACTGCAGGCAAAAGAATTGTGACAATTGGTCGAAGGACCACGCAGTACCAAAGATGTTCTATTATTAGAAAAATACACTAAAAGCGAGGAGTAATAGAGATTCATGGAAGGTCATGGTCGCCTATGCTAAAGTGACTAAAGCACCTGACTAATTCATGTGTATCATAAATTATTTCAGTAAACACTGGTCCCTCCCCTCCTCTTTCTGTATGCCAGGCAACATCCGAGTATTGTGCCGTCTACGGCCGTGGATCGAGGAGGATGGGTCGAGCTCTGACCGTCGACCGGCTGTCCAGCTTGACCCAGACGATGATGGTCTAGTAATGGTCAGCAGTAAAGGTCGCCTGCATCCCTTTGATCTAGACAAGGCATTCGGAATGGACAGCACTCAAGCAGAGGTAACAATCATGGATGATTGTATTATTATACTGATGGATAGATAGATAGATAAATAGATAGATAGATAGATAGATAGAGTTAAATAGATGGATAGATAGATAGATTGTTATATAAAAAGATAGATAGATAGACAGATAGATACATAGATAGAAAGACATATAGATTTATAGATAGATAAAGAGATAGAGATATAGATAGACAGGTAGATAGATAAATAGATAGATAGATTTATAGATAGATATATAGATAGATAGATTCATAGACAAATAGATGGATACAGAGATAGATAGGTAGATAGATAGATAGATAGATAGATAGAAAGATAGATAAATGGATAGATAGATTGATAGACAGGTAGATAGGTAGATAAAAGATAGATAGATAAATAGATAGATAGATAGACAGATAGATAGATAAATAAATTGATAGATAGATAGATAGACTAATAGATAGATAGATAGATAAATAGATTGATAGACAGGTAGATAGATAAATTCATAGGCAGATGGATAGATAGAGAGAGATAAAGAGATAGATAGATAGATAGATAGATGGATAGACAGATATTTTTTTTTTTAATCTAGGCCTACTTAGTTGCACATACTTGATCCACGACTTCAAAGTTTTATGCGTAGTGGCACTCATCACATTGGTTGTTTTTTTTTTCTTTACCGCACATTAAATAGGAGAAGTTTCTTTTTGTGCACACAATGGGAGAAGACTTCTTTCCGGTAATTCAAACTTGGTTGTTAACGCAAAACTTCGAACTTTCGTCTAGATAAAGTGCGCCATATTTTTTGTCTGGTGTGATTGATCTTACTTTTTTCCATGATTTGCCATTCTATTCTGTGATCTTCACTTTTGTTCCTCAATTCCCAAATGTGTTCACTTTATCTTGTAGATGCCTTTTTATTTTCTTGTTTAAAGGATGATTTATGTAAGCTTTATCTTTCTTTAATGTTTTTTTTTCTGGAAACACAATACATGTTTGCTTCTTGTTAGATTCGGTTTGTGCCATGGTTGCTTTATTGGGCGATGCGTTGTGTGAGGCATTAGAGGGCATTCGCTAATAGGCGTAACCAAGCTTCTAACCTGTCGAGCAATTTCTTTGTGTTGGATAAGGAGATAGAGAGGTAGCTAAGAAAAATGATAAATATAATAAGTATCGACACAAATAAATATCTATATATATATATATTATATATATATATATACTATACAGTAACAGTAACAGTATATGATATAATTACTGATACTGTTATTGGTCCTGTAACCCGCCAGGATCGTAGCGACACAGCAAGAAGGATGAACGATGGACCAGCTGGCTCCTCCTGATGCGGTTGTGGGCGATTGCCTGAGTGACAGCGAAGCTCTTCTCTATCCATTCAAGGATGTTGTCGACCCAACTCTTCTTCTGTCTGCCCCGTCTTCTATTCTCCTGGACCGCTACTTGCAGGATTGTCTTTGGAAGTCCGTCTGGGCGTGTTACGTGCCCACACCATCAGACTCTCCTCTTTTTAACCGTGGTCAGTAGATCTTGAAAGTGACGCACTTGTTAAGTTACCCTTCTGCGGACTTCATTGTTGGTGACATGGTCTTTGTATGAGATGCCAAGGAGTCTACTGAGGCGTCTCATTCCTACCGCTTGGATTCTCCTTTTTAGGTCTGTATTCAGTGTCCATGACTCGCATGCATACAACATAATTGACATGGCTAGCGCGCGTTGAAGCTTCACTTTGTTTTCAAGAGTGATGTCTCTGTCTCTCCATATGGTCTTCAGTCTTGCCATTGCTGTTGCTGTTTGTGCCGCTCTTGCTAGGATTTCGGTCTTCGATCCTTCCTCACTTATAATTGTTTCAAGGTACTTGAAATGATCAACTGTCTCCAGTTCCTTTTCACTGACAGTAATCTTGGTGGTGATTGGCTGGGCACTGTTTGTCATGAGCTTGGTTTTCTCGGCGCTGATTTCCATGCCATATCGCGATGATGCTTCGTCCAGTTGTTTCACTCAGCTGGCCAGTTCCTCTTCTTTTCCTGCCAGGCGGTCGATGTTATTGGCAACCTGAGGTTTGTGATTGTCCGCCCTCCAACACTGACTGCGCTACGCTACATGAAGATAAACAATATATATATATATATATATATATATATATAGAGAGAGAGAGAGAGAGAGAGAGAGAGAGAGAGATAAAGATATCTGAGAGTGAGTGAGTGATAGATTGATTGAAAAAATAAGAAAATTAAAAACAAGATGAGGTACAGAGAGAGACAGAGAAGGAGAGAGAGAGAGAGAGAGAGAGAGAGAGAGAGAGAGAGAGAGAGAGAGAGAGAGAGAGACAGAGACAGAGAGAGACAGAGAGTGAGAGAGAGTGAGAGACAGAGAGGGAGAGACAGACAGAAGGAGAGAGACAGATAGATAGAGAGGGAGAGAGAGTGAGAAAGAGACAGAGAGGGAGAGAGACAGGCAGGCAGACAGACAGGGAGAGACAGAGACAAAGAGGGAGAGAGTGAGAGACAGAGAGGGAGAGACAGACAGAAGGAGAGAGACAGAGAGAGAGACAGACAGATAGAGAGGGAGAGAGATTGAGAAAGAGAGAAAGAGACAGAGAGGGAGAGAGAGAGAGAGAGAGAGAGAGAGAGAGAGAGAGACAGGCAGACAGGGAGAGACAGAGACAGAGAGGGAGAGAGAGAGAGAGAGAGAGAGAGAGAGAGAGAGAGAGAGAGAGAGAGAGAGAAATAGAAAGAGATATGAGATAAATAGGAAGAGATATGAGTCCGAGACCGCAACCCTCACTAATTATTAACTGGTATATATGTTCTATCTCTCTATGTGTTTTGTTGTATTCAAGGTGTTTGAAGAAGTGTCATCTCTTGTCCGCTCTACCATGGACGGCTACAATGTTTGTATTTTTGCATACGGCCAAACCGGATCGGGAAAGACCTACACGATGGAGGTGCGTAAGTATGATCAGATCTTTTCTTTCAAAAGCCACAATATAACGGTAGAGCAAAGCAGTGGTAGAGCTGCCTAACAATGAGCAGATTTTGTCTTTGACTCACAATATAACGGTAGAGCAAAGCAGTGGTAGAGCTGCCTAACTATGAGCAGATTTTGTCTTTGACTCACAATATAACGGTAGAGCAAAGCAATGGTAGAGATTTAACTATGATGGTATTTTTTCTGTCAAAAGCCACAATATAACGGTGGGTCAAACTAGGTTTTTTTATATACTGTGGAGGCAAGTAATTATGGTGAGATTTTATCTTTCAAAGGCCACAATATAATGGCCGGTTAAAATAGTGACAGGTTTTTTACTTGAGAATACCTGCACTATAGAGGTGAAGTACAAAGAAGAAATGGATTTGTATCGAAGCAAGGCATGCATTATGAAAGGAGCACAGAATTACCTCAACAATGCCTGCACCCTTAGAGTTCCTGATTAACGATTTTGATTACACTAATGGTTTTCATATGTTAGTATTCCGCTGTGAAAGACCCCCACACACACACACACACACACACACAAACACACACACCCCCCAAAAAAAATTAAAAAAAAAAATCTACCCACCCCCCACGCCCTCAAAGTTGTTTAACGATTTTGATTACTTTCCCCAATAGTTTTCATAATTATGTCGGTTTTCCCTGTATAGGGTCCACCTTCAGAGCCAGGCATTCAGCAGCGGGCGATAGAACAGCTGTTTCAGGAGTCTACTGATCCAGACTGGGATTACACCATCTCAGCCAGCATGTTGGAAATCTACAATGAAACAATCATGTCAGTATACACTCTGTCATACTCTCTACTTATCTGTTTGAAATCTATGGTAGGAGTAATCAACGATCTTGTCAGTATAAAGAATGTAACTTAATTGATCACTAAGATAGCCATAACTATACCGCCAATATAGCATCATTTAATGTTGACATATCATGGGATTGTTTAATTTCATAATAAGTAGCTATAAAAAAAAATTCCAAAATGTTACCGAGTCTCTACACGTGTAGTGATAGAATAGAGTTATATAATATTTTTAAAAAGTCCTTAATTTTTCCCGTTCACCAAAAAAAGGTTATAAAAAGAAAACAGCTCATAGAAAAGCAAAGCTCGAAAGTTGTTATGTATAACATTTGAATCTGAGGGAATAGCAATACGTATCTTAAGAGCAATTGACACGATGAAGTGATGTCAAAAAAGGTAAAATTAGGTACAACAGGTATGAATTATTTGTTGAATATGTTTCTAGTTTTCTATTATGTCCTCAATTGCCCTGTCAAAAAGGCCAGTCGTGCAGAATGTGAGGTAAAATTATACTGCCTTCTCGAAATATTTTCCAACAAAATAAATTCTGGATGGTGAATGTGAGATAAAATCCTCTTACATTTTCTAAAACCATGGCAACATATTGATAAACAGCAATGGAGGTTATAGAATCGGAGACGGATTTAATCAACCTTGACTAAGGTTTCGCATTATCCGTGTCTGCTCTTGAATCTTATTTCTCAACACTTATGTTTCCCCCTGTAAAATATTTATCCACAATAGTTGTTTCATCTCTTGAAATACTGTTCCTCAATTCTTGAATTTCCTTTTAAATCTTTCCCTTGTTTGCTCTTTGTCTTCTCAAGAATCGTGTTCCTCAACATTTAAGTTTCCTCCTGATTCTTGTTCTCCACCACCTGTATGTGTTCTTGTAAATCCCGTGCCCCACCACCTGTATGTGTCCTCTTGAATCCCGTGCCCCACCACCTGTATGTGTCTTCTTTAATCTCGTGCCTTACCACCTGTATGTTTCCTCTTGAATCTTGTGCCCCACCACCTGTATGTGTCCTCTTGAATCTAGTTTCCTTCCACCTGTATGTTCCTCTTGAATCTTGTTTCCTTCCACCTGTATGTGTCCTCTTGTATCTTGTACCTCACCACCTGTATGTGTCCTCTTGAATCCCGTGCCCCACCACCTGTATGTGTCCTCTTGAATCTTGTGCCCCACCACCTGTATGTGTCCTCTTGAATCTTGTGCCCCACCACCTGTATGTGTCCTCTTGAATCTAGTTTCCTTCCACCTGTATGTTCCTCTTGAATCTTGTTTCCTTTCACCTGTATGTGTCCTCTTGTATCTTGTACCTCACCATCTGTATGTGTCCTCTATAATCCCGTGCCCCACGACCTGCATGTGTTCTCTTGAATCTTGTTTCTCTCCACCTGTATGTGTCCTTTTGAATCTTATTTCTCACCAACAGCATTATTCTGTATGAACCTTTTATATTACTTCTGTGTCTTCTCTTGAATTTTGTTCTTTACCATCGTATATACTATTTAGTCTTGTTTCTCACCACCTCTATCTATTTTTGAATGTATTCCTTACTACATGTCCGTCTACTACTGACTCTTTTCTCTCCTAATTTATGTCACCTGTTTTACCTCGTCGCTTAGATTTTTTCAGTCTTCGTTTGAGATGTAATATATACCCTTGTTCTGACCGAATAGATCCCACAAGTAAAAAATTAGATAAAAAAATAAAGTTAAGACATATTTAGTGACGAAAATCAGTATAGTTAATTTTTTGATTAAATTAGGAAACGGTAAAAATTCCAACATGATTTGTATCGATTAGCATCTGGACATTGGGTTTGGTAAAGTAAAGATAATAGTTATGACCTCCAACCTCTGAACAGAGACCTGCTGGACCCTGAGCCAAGATTCAAGCTTGAGGCAAAGCTACAGTCCGACGGAAGTTTGCATATCCCAGGCCTAACACAAGTGCCTGTGAAGTCGGTGCAAGAGGTGCTTCAGGTTAGTGGGACACTCTTTAGTGAAAATATAAAAATAACATTGCAACTTTTAAAATATCCATATATCTTACTTTAACAAATTCATAACATGGCACATTGTTTATATTACACTGTTAAACACCATGCCATTAGCATTGCAATGAAATCATGTGCTGGTGATACAACAGTACTGAAAATCTCTATCATTGCAAGCTTTTCCTTTGGAATTTGTAAAATACATTCTTTCACCGCACATGAACATTAGAGGTTAGCTAAACAATACAGGAAAATATCATTATGTTACTTTACACTAATACGATAGGTTGGTCAGTTAATATCTTAGACTGCGATATATGGATTATGGCATTTCATGCATCACTCACATCACATGCCAAACACCGCAACATAAGATTTGTTTTTCGTGTCTTTATTTCACGTGCCATATGCCATCACGTATGATATTTCTTTCGTCCTACGCACTTCACGTGTTATGTATCATGTTATATAATATATTTTATAACATGTGATACATTTTCCGCGTTACTTCATGTGCCATATCGTCGCCTCAATGGAATACTGCACTAACTAGTAAATTTTGTGCGCGGAAAATTATTCAGGAGAAGCAAAAAACTACATAACTTTTTTTTATTATTCATAGTATACCGTTAAAACAAAAAAAAAGATATGATGTGGAACGCAACGGTTTCGTATTTATTCTAATTCTTCCAGTACACAAAATGTGTTCATTTGAACATAATATAACAGAAAAAACTTGGATTTTTTTTTTTAGTTTTGACAACCCGCTCGAAAACTGGAATATGGCTAGTTAAAACACTATTTCACTAAATAATCTGTTTTCATGCATATGGGTGAAAATCAAAAAAATGCGCTATCTTAAGTTACAAAAAAAAATTAATAAAAACGAGCTGAAGTAGTGAAATCTTACCAAGAGATAGAACCCTTGATAGATTGGTACAAACATTTATAAATATGAAATTTAGTGTGGAAGCAGTGGTATAATCCTTGCAATTTACTAACTAATAACGACAAAATTGTAAACAAGATATAATAATAAAAAGAAAACCCAAAGAATAGAAATTTAAGCAAGTATATAACGGAAATAAAAGTCACAATGGTCCGATTTAGCAAATGCCAGATTGTATTTTCAGGTCACAATACCTCAGAAAAAAAACCTACGCTGTGATTAAAATATTGAATAACGGAAAACCAATAGATGATCTCTACCCGTTTTATTTTTTTTTTATTTTTGTGATTGTGAACCTTACAGTTACAGCACTTATTATTAAGCACAGCTTCTTTAAGCTTCACAATGGTCAAATCAATATACAGCCATAGGTTGGAACTTTGTCAGAGCAAAGTAGATAGACAATTTACACAGCCATTTTACCACACATATACATACACACAAACACGCACATAGGTACGCATGCACGCACAAACATTCATGAACTCTTTCGTTAATATTCGTATACTAGCACATGTAGCATGCGTTAAAGTGTAATGCGTGAGAAATAAAAATATTGAAAAATGAATGGTAAATTAATGCCAGCATATTTTATTTTTACCTAAAATATGAATGCATTAATTTACCGTTCATTTGTATTGATAGTGCATCCTTTATACTCCTGAATAGCATAAAAGAAGAAGGGTAAACTTATTATCCTTACCAAAACACCTAAAGACAAGATGATCTCTATTCCCAAGTTATTGTTTTGAAAAAGGCATGGTGGACTTTTGGAATTATTCCTTTATCGCGCATTTTCATCAAGTCGTTATATTTCTCACGGTCTATTTCCAAATCACCTTGGTCAGCGTATTGGTTTACGTTTAACTTATCCGGATCGACATTGCCAGATGCCTTTCTCACACGCTGGGGAACATTTATTCTTTTTTCTACTCCGCCTGTTTCAAATACTATTTTCAAGATAATTTGGTTCGTTGCTTGAAATATGCCACGTTCATGTAGAGGAGATCGAATTTTTTCTTTATCGACGACCAGATCAAAGTGCGTAAGTGTTTTCGACATGTCTTTAAAATCATAAAAGTTTTCACTAGCCATCTCAGTTACTATTTAATGAGGAGCACCTTTTGTTTGCACCACGAATGACCGCAGCCCATTAAGGAGTTGTGTATACTGTCATGTTTTTGTATGAACATTCAATCGTCGAGACTAAGAAGGTCTGTTGAATTAAGTCAAGTTTTAGAGTATTGAGAGAGCACCACATCATTGTGATAAAAAATTTGTTCTTATTTTGATTGAAGCAGCTGTCCGAAACATTCTTATCACTGTCCAACCAGATGCAGCAGCACGTTTAAGATGATGGTATACGCAAGATGCAATCTCGTTTGCCCCTCGAGATACCTAAGTTTCATTCCATAGATATCAAAAAGCCTGTTTAGACTGCAATCCAAACATTTTTATATGAACTTAACTTTCTTAAATATTTCATACTAGACTCAAAGGAGTAAGGGGTTTGAAGAACTTCCTGTAAGATCTTTCTCAACAATATGCTTGTCAAAGACAGCTTTCATTTTTTTTTTTTTTCATCTTCAAAGGATTTTTTAAAATATTCGACAAATAAAGTCACGCCGGTCTTTTAACGGAACATGGAATCCTAAGTTAAACTCTTGGTGGAAAATTCGCTCAAAAAATGTTTTGCTGGCTAGCTGTGCACCTTCAGCTTTTCTTTCTTGCAAATACACGCCATTTTTTAGATATACTATGTTGTGAGCCTAAGTACTGTATGCTGGAAGTTTTTTCGACAGTAGTGACTCTCGGCGCGGGAGATCTTGTTAATGTGTGCTCGTATGGCACATCTCTCTTCCTTCAGTCCTTGTAGACGATTTGAGTGTTGTTCCTTTTTATTCCGTGACGTGTTTCCGCTAGCAGTTGATGTTCCGCCGTCTGCTGATTCATCTACGAATTCATCAATGACTTCATTAACGATTTGAAGTAACTCAGTCTTGACGGACAAGGTGGTCTTTGTAGAGACAGTCTCTGATATCGTTTGTGAGCTTCTTTCTTACTTCGTTGGAGTTTAGGTGGAAGGTAGTCACCATTATCGGTACCTTTTGAGTCACTGATATGACCATAAAAAGGTTGTGCAATGTCAGCTGTTAGGACTTCTTGCAGTTTTCGCCGTGATGTTTGTTTATTTGATCTTTCAGTACGTTGCTCAGCAACCAGCTGCCTGAGGGAGACATATAAAGTCGGCGGGACATTCCTAGAGTCATTCGAACTCAGTTCAGATTCGTCACATGCAAGAATCGCATCAGAGTCGAATTCTTCACTCTGTGTCTTGTTGAACAAATTTTCGAACCACCAGAGGAGTCACCGCTCCTAACGAATCTGCTCGACTCCTTGCGGTGCACGGTGAGCGTTGCCTTCCCGCCTAGCGTAGGCAAGCCATGGTCGTCTCTGCTATGAGAATCGAAGACGCAAAACTTTGCAGCATCCGGGATGAGCGCTCAGGAGTAGGCAGGCTGCAGACTTTGGCCTCCAAGTGTCACTATGCTATATCTAGCCTTTGTGCGTACATCACCTAGCTTGCTGAAATTGAAAGACGAATCATTATGGACAGACCCAGCTCAATATCGCACTGGATCCCGCCTGGCCATACGCTTTTGGGGACATCTGAAACCAATGGGTATAGGTTGTCTCGTTGCAGATTGAAGTAAAGCCAATGTCTTTACTTTAATATTTTGTCTAGATCACGAGGACACCACTTAATGACAGGCGCCGTTTCGTTGAAAATAAAACTAGCATTTTAAAGTTTATTATCTGCCTGAATCAGTTCGAACACTAACGCTGTATACTAGCGCCATATCGATATATATATATATATATATATATATATATATATATATATATATATATGTGTGTGTGTGTGTGTGTGTAGGGAGGCTGGTATAGAACTTTTATTTATTTGTGGCAGTAGCAGTAGGCCTTTAGAACAGATCTTTAGTATGTTATTTTTGAGCTTGTGGGTGGAGCCACGTGCGGTTCTAGCTTGTTAGTATACTTAGTTTAATGGCGGGAAACTAGTCTCCGCCCCTCTAGCGGTTTATTCTTATTTCTTTAACAATTCGGAAGATTCTTTATTTTATGTAATGATTACATTGACTAGCCGCTCTATTCATCTGTTCTTGTCCACCTGGCCAGAGAAGATTTTCTTCGGTCGACTTGGATGTACTTTGATTCGGGGAACTTAGGGAATTTAGGAAAACTATTATTCGTATTAAGCTATGTGATGCTTTGATCGGGGGATGCTAGAATCGTACGTAGATATAAGTTTGTAACGATGGCTTCCGTAGATTCTATGATCTCGGTCGGGTGATGTTGTTCCGTTCGACGGAGTAAATTCTCCTCGGTCGGCGTTGGCTGTTGTTCTAGGGACGAAATGGGAAACCAGAGAAGTCTTTGACGGAGGACTATGCCGACTGAGCTTGTACTATAAATTGTAGAGCTCGGAAAGACTCCTTGTCAGTACCTTTCTGGAGTATCTGGAGGCCACGTTGGATAGTAGTATTGTTTAGAATTAGAGTGAGAAGTTATTGTGACCATTCCTAGTGGATATTATTGTGAACTATTAAGAAAGCTACTTGTGTTGGATTATCATTTGTTTTGATTCTACGTGATTATCACCGTGACTCGGGCGTTGGCTGACTATTGGGCATTTTTATTAGATATTTTGACTATTAGGCATTTTGACTATAAGGCATTTTGATTAGGCCTTTTGTTAGTTCTTAGTATCTTCTCTTCTGACCATTTTGTTAGTATCTTCTACTTAATATTCTGGCCATTTTGTTTTAGTACCTGATTTTAGTTTTATGCACTTTATCTCGAGTATCTGCTTGGCGCTTACGATTCGGACCATTTGTTAGTACCCTTTATTGCCTAATTGCTTTTGGATCATCTTTGTATTTTTTATTTTATTCTTTGAGAATTGCTTCCATTCATTGATAATTGAGTATTCGTGGAATAAACATATTATAGGTGGTAACCTTAACTTCTTCTCTTTTGTGTTCTTCCTTTTCTGGAGTGTAGCTATTCTGCTCTTGTCAAGTCTCGACACCCACTCATATTAGTTAGGGAACAGTGGCTTTAGTTCTCCACTGATACTCAAGGACCCAAGAGTGTGAACTCTTTAGTATTGCACGGCTGCTAGGGCCAATTAGGGCCTGCAATTACTTAGAGTAGGAAGAAGCACTGAGCTTCTATAGATAACTAGACTAGTGGGTCCTATTGCAGTAGTAACTAAGTAAGTTAAGGGAATATCCACCCAGCTAGGTCTAGTTACATTTATATCCCTACTTATATAAAAAAAATTTGGTGCTCATTGTGTGCTCTCCTCCTCGAATTTTTGCCTATCTCCACAGACTTATTCAGACACATGAAAATAACGAAATAGTTTTTTTTTTATGAAATACTATACATCAGCTTAGAGACATGACCCCCATTTTTTAAAAAGCAATGTTTTGTTGTCATTAATAAAAATTAGACCTTTGATATTATTTGTTCTTCAATGTATGCCTCCCGCAATGGCCATCAACTTCACTAGATAGCGGTAATTCGAAAAAGTTTGATCGTTGCCCATCACCACAGACTTACACAGTCACCTAAAAATAACAAAACTTTAGAGACATGACCCCCACTTTTTAAAAAGCAATGTTTTGTGTGAATAGATCAAAATAAGACCTTTGACATTACTTTTTCTTCAATTTAGATCTAGATCTACCTCTCCCGCATAGCCTAGGCCAACCAGCGATAAGACCACCTCAGTCTGAGTGATATAATTAACTGTGGAAGATAGATCAATATTACGATAGCAGGTGAGAAAAAGAGACGTCGTTTAAGACGATCCAGATACGTAGAAACACTTAATCAAAATCAAATCCCCCCCAACCACACCACCACAAACAACACTTGATCAACCATCCATATCTATTGATACTGATCGAAATCTAGATCTAGATCTACGACAAACTGGATCTAGATCTAAAGATCAAGATCTGATCCAGATAGTGAAAACAGACGTAGCCCTAGATCTACACAACGTAAACCCAGCTTTAGATCTGCTACACCACCATAAGAAGCAGATAGACCAATACGGATTAGATTTACATCACCGCTACCGCCTCCACCTTACATCAGACAGGCAGAGCAGAATCGTTATGTGGTGGTGCTACTGCTCATTCCACTTTCCACATACCAATACCAATAGAAGAGCACAGTATCTGCAACATAAGTCTTCAATCCAAATCTGCCCAAAAAAATCATCGAAACATCTTTGATTATCTGGGATGAGGCACCCATGATGAATCGAAAGGTTTTTAAATGCGTGAGTCGTTCGCTGTCAGATTTAAACGATTGTTTGGGGGCAAGGTTGTTGTCCTTCGAGGAGATTTCAGAGAGATATTATCTGTTGTTCCGAAAGGAAGACAAGCTGATATAATGAATGTCACACTCATAAATCCTACCTATGGAACTACCTCAAAATTATCCACCTACTCCAAAACATGAGGGTTGGGAACGATGGGCAATTCCAACAGTGCTTATTACGTATAGGCAATGGCACAGAAGAAGTCCACAACGATATTGGAGAGATGGCAATACAAATTCCAACTGAGCTTTGCCAAGCTGATAAAGAAGCCCTCATCACCTCAGTTTACAATGACTTCAATGAAAATTACACTAAAGAAGAATACCTGTCCCAAAGAGCAATTTTAACAACACATGAAAATGTAGACCACATAATGATAAAATGATAAAAAAAAATTAAAATCTGCTTCTGAACACACCTACAACAGTGTAAACTCAATAGCAAGTGGAGATGCAGATCAAAATCTCTACCCCATTGAATTCCTCAATAATCACAATCCAACCGGCTTACCTCCACATCAACTAAAACTCAAAGTCAACACACCAGTGATGCTCTTACGAAATTTGAATCTATCTCAAGGACTCCTCAACGTTACACGCCTTCTGATTAAAACACTAGGAAGAAGAGTCATTCAAGCCAAAATAATGACAGGTACACATGCTGGACACATTGTATTCATTCCACGCATTGCACTAACAACAACAAAAGACTGTCATCTCCCATTCATACTCACTAGGAGACAGTTTCCAATAAAACCGTCCTATGCCATGACTATAAACAAGTCACAGGGTCAAACTTTGACAAAAGTTGGAATTTATCTTCCACAGTCAATTTTCACTCATAGTCAGTTGTATGTAGCTATGTCAAGAGTTAAAAGCTATTATGGTTTACAATTTGCATTGGCAACGTCATCAGAGAACTCTTTGACAATAACAAGCTACACCAATAATGTTGTCTTCAAATCAGCATTAATATTATAATGAGTACAATAATTTTCTGTTAAATTTATTAATATATGGGTATTGATTTAAACTTTCAATCCTGCGAATTCGCGGGCTTTCAACTAGTGCATATATAAATCTGCATATTCGGAGCTATTGATTTCGAAAGAACTAAAACCATTTTCCTTTCTTTTCCCAAAAGCATTTGAGCAATTTTTTCTTTTAAATGTGTGTTTTAAAGTGATTTTTTTTTTTTGAAGCATAGTCTTGCAAAATTTTGGACAAAATCGACGATTTTTCACCGAACGACTTAACCTCGTGACCTACAACACAGTAACAAAAAAGTTTGTTTTTCCCACGGTAATTCATTGAGCAGTAGTGCGCAGGAATGCATGTGTTCTACGTCAACGTAGAATTGCGCATCTCTTACCCCTCATCACGAATGATGCTATCTGTTGAAGTAGCTGTTCTCTTTTCTTTCACGCGTTGTAGTTTAAATTTCAGCCACGAGATCAACTTCTACCCATAAATAAATTATCTTTGAACAGTAAAATAGGTTCAAGTATAAACTTTAATGGTTGGAAATATTTATTTCGGAATTAAATTTGAAGCCGTATCTCTCGATTGGCCTTGGTTACGGTTTCGTTTACATGATCCAAGATGGCGGACAAAGATCGTCTCACATCTTTCACAAAAACAATAAAACGAATTAACTCCAGCTTTTTTTCAAAAGCAATGCAAGAGTTTGCAATGGCCAGTGAGGGTTACCTGTATAATTGCCAGCACACAGGAAAACTCAAATGACGGTAAGTTGGGGAGGCTAAATGTAGATCTAGCTTAACATTTCTTCAATTCCAGATTCAGATACTAGATCCATCATTATTATTATGCCATTATGATATATCGTCATCTAATTATGTAACTGGAGTTGTTTCTCAATATAAATTTTTTACCATTTATTTTTAAATTCATTACTACTATTGGCCGGTTGAGTCACTGCAAGTGTAACTGGGCTAGCCCTATTATTTCTAGGCTTAAGTCTCTCTGTGAGACAGGAGTTAGTACCAGTACCATCTGTCTAGGCAGATGGTACTGGTTAGCACCCTTTCTTCTGGTAACGGACGCTCTTATGTAGGTGATGCAATGATTGTGTCAGAGCTGGGCGGTGGCCATGCTCTCGGCTTCGCGCCAGAGCGTGAACCTACCTTCGCCTCCCCTCTCTTAGTTACTGTCTTAGTTTATTGCATTTATGTAGTGGGACCAACAGTAGGTACCCCTGGGATTGGAAGGCCAGTCCAAGTATGCAAATTAGATCTTTGATCTCGCTCATGTAAAGTTAGAGTAGTTGGTTTGATCTAAATACTTTATTTTCATTAATATTATGTTTGTTCTTTTGGATTGTTTGATATTAATATTATGATTGGCTTTCTTAAACCGGTAGATCTACTTGTGATGTATGTACATGTACGTTAATTATTATTTTATAATTATAAATTTGAGAAGACTTCATTGGGTTGGAGTCAATGGGCTCACGGTGGTTACTTCCCTTAGCTAGTGGTACATGTATTTTTACTGATTGCTTTTATTGAGCTTGTAATTTTATCCACCTTAGGTATGCTAGCTTATGGCTTACTTACAAAATTTATTTGCTTATATTTTATTTTTTAACTACGTTAGGTTCACTACCATCGAAGAGATGTTAATTCATTGTCTTCATTCTTTTATGTCTTGAATGCTTTTTCTTTAGATTTTATGCTCATAAAAAGGTTATAACGGTGTTTATGTTTTTCATTTTCAGGAAGAGTCTACTTGGTCTACTTAGTCTACTTAGTCTATTGAGCCTATTGAGCCTATTGAGCCTTTTGAGTTTATTGATTTTGTTCGCCTCCTGGTTGGGTTCTTTGTAACTTCTTTCTTTGTTCTTTATAAACTTTCAAAATTCTTGTAGTTCTAAATACTTTCTAACTCCTAATTCTAATTTAAATCTGATTCTACTTCTAGTTT
Source organism: Elysia crispata (assembly GCA_033675545.1). Classification (NCBI taxonomy): domain Eukaryota; kingdom Metazoa; phylum Mollusca; class Gastropoda; family Plakobranchidae; genus Elysia; species Elysia crispata. Next base: position 106,079 of record JAWDGP010003167.1, on the reverse strand, counting down.
TGTTTAAATCTAGTTTTGTTCTTTTGTTATTTTTTTTTAAAGTAATTTCACTATTTTAGTTTTGGTATTTTGAGTTGAAATTAATACTTGAAATAGTGGTGAATTGGTTTTGTTCAGTTTTGTATTTCTAAGTTGTATTCTGTTTTGGTTTTGGGTTTGAGATAGCTAGTTTTGTTTTAAAAGTGTGGTTTTGATATTTTGGGATAACTACTTAAGTTGATTGTTTTTTTTTTTATCTTTCGTCTTTAGCCCTGGTATAACTGAAATTTGGCTTATTGAGATATTGAAATTATTTAGAGTTTGGAGTTCTTTTCATTAACTTATTTTTTCTCTTTGCACTATTACAATTCTTTCAATATAATAACGCTCTAGTGTAGACTATTTCAAACTTAACTGTGTGCCTTATTCTATTTTGTAACCACAGCAATTCAATCAGTTAGTTTATTTGTATTGTGTATTTTGTGTAGTTTGCAGTTTTCCTTAGAGAGAGATAGAGTCCACCAGCCAACATATATATGTGTGTGTGTGTGTGTGAGTAGCTGAAAACTTTCAGTCGTAAGCCGATACTACCGATTTCGAGTAACAGCGTTATAAAGAAAAAAAAATATATTCTCGGTCGATGTGGAGTTATAGTCATAAATGCAATCTATAGTATAACATTTTTTCTTCATGTTCTGTGAATAAAACATTTGAAAACAACCGTTTAATGTGTTTGTTTTGCATTTTTTGTGAGGCTACCTCTGTCTGCATGAATACTAAATCTAGTGCGCATCCTAGGTTTCAACCGTTTGATCAGTTCTCAATTTCGAGTGAAATAAGAACGTTCTACTCTTTATAACTTGTCATCTCACACAGAAAACATTCATAAATATTGTAAATTATATATAATTTATATCTATATATCTATCTATCTATCTATCTATCTATATATATATATATATATATATATATATATATGCCATAAGCGTATTATTTGTCTTTGCTTTAAAATAGATACCACGGCTTTTATTTTGTTGAAGCGCTTGTGATCAGTTGTGAAGCCGAGAGCAATGATGTCCGACGCATCAAGATCAAGAGATACTGTTCATGATGAGCGACGCAGGAATGCTGCTCTATTAAATAGATTTAGTGGGTCAATGATGACAATGCGCTAGACCAGAACTACAAAGATCATCTTCATGATTATTTTGGGACAAATCCCAGAACTTTTAACATTTACTTTTATGATACTGATATTAGGGATCTTAAGAGTGAAAGTGACTGCGCTGAAAAGCTAACATCAAGACAGTGCTTACTCTCCGATTATTTACAGTTTTTAAAAGGCTGTAAACCACTAAAATGTAAGAAATAGACATAAAAATAAATCATTTACTCATACATTTTTGTACAACGATATTCTACTTGATTTCATGTGTTAATAATTTGGTATACAGAATTCGTTTTGTGAGTGGAAATGAAAAAAAAAATGACGAATAAGGAATCAAAACTTTAAAGGCCATTTTCTTCTTCCTTAAACCAAAGTTTAGTATACCATTCAATCCATATTTCTGTAACCCAAAGTTTAGTATACTATTCAGTTCATTCTTCTGTAACCCAAAGTTTAGTATACTATTTATTTCATTCTTTTGTAACACAAAGTTTAGTATACTATTTAATTCATTCTTCTGTAACCCAATATACTATTCAATCCATTCTTCTGAAACCTTAGTTTAGTGTACTATTCAATCCATTCTTCTGTAACTCAAAGTTTAGTGTAATATTCAATCCATTCGTCTGTAACCCAAAGTTTATTATTTTGTTTTTTTATCTATTGCTATTGCTTACCTCACCCTGCATAGATGTGTAATTTTGGGTAGTGGATCAACCAGATCTATGTACATTGTTTTATTTAGTTGCATAATGTTTGTATTTCAAGCCTATGGCCTTAGTCTTGTTAATTGAACACAGCCGGCCCTTGTATGGCCTAGTATTCACAGGTAAATGAGGACACGCAGATGTCCAGACTGAGCAAAAACTTCAACTTTTTTGTCCTTTCGTTTCAGTGTTTGCTGGGGCCGTCCGACATATTAGTTTTGGTCACAACAAATTTCCTTTCCATGACAACAAGCATAAAAGAGAGCACCGTACCAGCATTTTTCCTGGTCTATGTATGAAAATTTATAACTTACGTGGTTAATTTTCTACTGAGATTTAAGCCAACAAATTTTTCAAGTTTCTCAATACATAAAAATGGCGAAACTGAGACAGTTTTAACTAAATTCCGGCCTGCAATCGGCGCCTCACCGCTATGGACTGAGGCCGTGAGAGATCACTCAAACTGCCATCTTTCATTATCATAGTTTAAAAATAAATCACTAAAATAATATGAGACATCCATAAACTTACTCTGTAAATGTATTTAAATACATGACTCCAAAATATAAAGGTCACCATACATATCTAGACTTAGATCAAGCTAGATCTAGATCAAGATCTAGTACGAGTACGTCTGATTAAAACGCCCGAAGCAGTGACTATTGTACCGTTCACTTAAGACTAGTAGTGCTAGATTTAGATTTAGACATTTACAAAGTATATTCTTATTACAATGCATGTAATTATTGAGCGAAGCCAGTGTAATCAAGGCCTAGTCTATCCGATGCATTAGAGGCACGATATCGTAGATCTACATATAGCTTTTGTCAGATCAATCACCTGATTTTTTTATATAGATTTACATATATTGAAATGTTATCTATTTATTTATTTTTTTACTCCAAACCTTTTCTAATTTTAAAGAATAAGCAGAAAAAAACAATACAAAATTTACAGTAAGAAATTCATAACCTCGAACAATTCTCGGAACAGAAGAAAAACCGAAAAAAGTTTGCATTACATCGTGCATCCACGATATATATATATATCGACTTGTTTGTGGAAGAGCAATTCCTAGACTCAAGTCCGGCTGATTTGTCTACATACCTGCGGGAAAGGAGACTGGCTGACCTTGAAGAAGTGGTGAGATCAACTGAGCTGTTCCTCACGGCCCGCAAGAGACAGCTGAGCGACCGAGCGAGCCAAGGTGCTACTCATGGACAAAACTAGCCTCCCATTTTCAAGAAGGAAGAACTCATATGTCAAATTTGTAGAAAGCCTGGTCATACTACCCAGAATTCTATGAATAAATCGACTCAAGCCTGGGGGAAAGTTGGCTCATATGAGGAAGGACTGTCCGAAGCCGAGGATGAAAAACAGTCAGATTACGTCATCCAAGAGAGCAGAATCAGCAGCCATGCGGGTTATGGAAACCCAAGGATCAGCACCAGGAGAGGAAGCGGGAAAAGCGGACACCAGATATGACGTCAGAACCGAAGTCCAAGAGGGATTGCTGCAGTTGGCGAGTGGGAAGAGAGTTCCAGCCATGATAGACTGTTGAGCCTGAGGTGGTAAGGGTCAGTCAGGGAGCTGAACTAACCGAAGGTCAAGGGCGTTGTTAGAGACAAGACAGTCGACGTGTTAATGACACAGGTTGTGAGGGCGTCGTGGTTCGTTGCGGGTTACTTGATGATGGTCAAAATTGCTGTTTGATTGTCAGGATCGACAATACATTACTGCTGGCGGAAAAGGCCAGGATTCAAGTCAAGACACCTTATCTGTCCGGAGAAGTGGAAGCGTTATGCATGCCGGAGCCATATGTGATCTTGTTGTGGGAAACGTTCCGGGTGCTTGGAACCCAGATGACCCTGATATGACAGCCATGATTGGTGCTGTAACGATAAGGGCTCAAGCAAGACAAGTGGTCGGGCATAAGCCACTTACAGTACCAGATACACCGAAGCACACTGGAGTGGATCTGATCCGACTCTAGCAAGATGATGAAGCCATCAAGAGGATGGGCGAGACTGCTATGTCTGAAAATCGCGCGGGAAGTACATCATTCTTCGAGAAAAGAGACGGGATTGTGTACAGAGTCTATAATGACGCGACCCTCGGAGGGGCTAATGTACGACAAGTCGTTCTCCCAGAAATCCTGAGAAAGTACGTGATGTCAGTAGCCCATGATACGATCACCGTAGGTCTCCTTCGAATAAAAAAGACCAGAGATAAGATAATGAGTAACTTCTAATGGCCTGGCATGTACGAGGACGTGGCCAGATACTGCTGCTCGTGTGATATATGTTAGAAGACGGTGAGCAAGGGAACATGAATATATGGATATATGGATGTCCCTTTCAAACGTGTGGCTGTGGATCAAATTGGACCGATAGAACCAGCAAGTGAAGCAGGACACCGTTACATTTTGACGCTTGTAGACTATGCTACAAGGTATCCAGAAGCTGTTCCGTTGAAGAGAATCGACATTGAGGCAATAGCTGAGGCGCTTGTGGATATATTCGGTCGCATCAGTGTTCCAGAAGAAATCCTTAGTGATCAGGGAACATGGTTTATCTCAGATTGCATGAAGGAAGAATGCAGGCTTCTTGGTGTGACACAGTCTACGACTACACCATATCACCCGATGTGTAATGGACTGGTCGAGAAGTTCAACGGCACGTTAAAGATGTTAAAGAGGCTGTGCAATGAGAAGCCAAAGCATTGACATCGATTCATCAATGCTCCACTCTTTTCGTAGAGGGAAGTACCTCTTGATTCAACTCATTTTGCTCCGTTCGAGTTTATGTACGGCAGGGCTCTGAGAGGATCCATACACATACTACGGGAATTATGGACCCAAGAAATTGATGAACAATAAGTGAAGTCAAGCTATCAGTACGTGCTGGACCTTCAGGAGCGTCTTAACGATACATTAAAACTATAAGGAGCAGCTTGAATCGCCTCAAACGAGGCAGAAGAAATATTTCGACAAGAAAACAAAAGCTAGGCTTTTCAGTCTTGGCGACAAGGTGTTAGCCCTCCTCCCGAATGTCGCAAACAAGTTGTTGGTACGGTGGAAAGGACCCTATGATATTACATGTATCAATACGATGGGTCATAATGATTACAAAGTAGAGATCAACGGAAAGGAGAAGACTATGCATGCAAATCTCCTCAAGAAATATCTCTCAAGAAATGAAGAAACTACATGTAATTCAAGAGTACCAGAGGTCTTGAGCCAGATGCGAGATTATCTCAACGTTCAGCCTTGTAAGGCCGTGGTTGAGGACTACGACTACGAGGCAAATAATGGACATGATCAAGACAATTTGACAGGTGATGAACAAGCCTCCGAAGATCTACCCGAGATTGGAAGGAAGATTCTGCGGATGTCAAGTTTGGTGAAACCCTCACGTATGACCAATATCGGAAGCTGCAGTTGATGATCCAGAGGTTCAGCTAGATTCTCAGATTGTCCAGGCGACACTAATCTGGCTGAACACGGGATCGACTTGACTTCCGACATACCTGTGCGTCAGGCGCCGTATCCTGTGCCATTTGCCCTGCAGCCTTCACTGAAGAAAAATTTTTTACTTGCTGACTCCAGACTTATTTTCTACGAACGAGTCGTGTGATTGGCTGTGTATATTTTCATACCCCTAGACAAACAGAGTTTAAAAGATCACCCCCCTCAAAATCTGTTACACTATCAATCCATTATTCTCTAATCCAAAGTTTAGTATACTATTCAATCCATTCTTTTGTAACCCAAAGTTTAGTATACTATTCAATCCATTCTTCTGTAACCCAAAGTTTAGTATACTATTCAATCCATTCTTCTGTAACCCAAAGTTTAGTTTTACTATTCAATCCATTCTTCCTTAACCCAAAATTTAGCAGACTTATGAACTGTACATAAATCTATTCTTCAACAATCATGGCTTTCCTGTTGTTGCTTCTTTTTTTTTCTGGTTTTCAGCAGTGTGCAAAAGCACAGGGCATTTTCAAAAACCATAGCTCTAATGGTATTTTTCTGGTTTTCAGCACTAAAAGTGGGCATAAGGTATCTTGAACACTCTTAACTCATAACTCAGGTTTTCAGAAATGGATGAAAGCATAGAATAACTATGTATTTCTCTGGTTTCAAGAATTGAAAAGATGCACAGAGTATCTTCGATACTCATAACTGTACCTGAACAAGTATATCTTTGGTTTCCATTATTGGAAAATAGCACAGGGCATCTTCAACAGTTATAAATGTATCTGTATTTCTCAGGTCTTCAGCACTGGTCGAGAGCATAGAGCTACCGAGAGCACATCGATGAATACGCGATCATCCAGGTCACACTGTCTGCTGTGCATCACCGTCTTGGGTCAAAACCTGGTGACTGCTAGCAAGACCAGTGGTTAGTATTGCCAAGCCGTACATAAACAAACACAAATAATATACGTATATCTACTGAATTTAAAAAAGTGATCTCTACTTACAAATTCAAAAGATTTATAACTTATGGCGTAACGCCTTTCTCAGTGACTTATGAAAAGTACATGTAAATGTGTTTCCATCTTGCTGTTATTTAGGAAGCACGGGAAAGTCCAGAAAAACATGAAGATTTTACATAGACTTTTCAGTTTTTAGTGGTGTGTTATCTCAATATAAATTTATACTGGAACATGCAGGCTGAATTTGCAGTGCAATCCAATTCTCAAAACTTTATATAAATGTATTGCATAAAGCGGTAGATAGTCTAATCGGCCATTTTACACTTGTCTTTCCTTGTTCGAGGCGCAATGCAAAACTTTGAAAGATTTTTGAGCTACTTGTCTGATTTTGATAGAGGTCTTTTTTTTTTAACCACAAGTCTGATTTTGATAGAAATCTTTGCTTGAAATAGGCTACTAGTCTGATTTTGACTGATTGTATTTGTAACAAATTCTTGAGGTTTTTGTCATCTCAGATAAGTGAAAATCCATGAGTTCGCTTATTTGACCAATCATAAAGTGTTAACAAGGTTGGAAGCCTAAAGTCACACGCCTTATGATCACAAGTCTAATTCTAAAAGAGATGCGTAATAATCGAGCTTTTAGAAATCATAGCAAAAAGTCAATACATGCTTTAACATGATGTCTGCAAACTGTGAATACCAAGAATGACTATTGCTAAACTATTGAGACTTCCCTTTTTCCTCATGTATAAAGCAGACAAGTATTATCACAAGAATATGCAATTGACTGTAGACCCTTAGAGTAAACAAAAAGCGTAACAAGAGAACTACACAGAGTATTACATTGTTGGAAGCTTTGTATCATACCTTTCTTTCTAATTTACCCAAGGAAAACAGTTAACTTGCCCTGTCTCTTTATTCAGGTCGTTTGAATCTGGTGGACTTGGCAGGAAGTGAGCGGCTGTCACGGAGCCAGGCTGATGGAGAAAGGCTGAGAGAAGCTAAGAACATTAACCGCTCGCTGGCATGCCTTGGTGATGTCATACATGCGTTGAGGTCACGCCATAAGCACGTACCTTATAGGAATTCTAAATTGACCTACTTGTTGCAGGATTCGCTGGGTATGTTCTGAGAAATGTTTTTGTACCATAATAACATAATAACATTACTTTTACAGATTTTTTGTAGAGATCTGAATATTGCAAATTGGCGTGTATCGGTAGAGGGTAGGATATATGATAGCGGATAACGGCAGAAGGGGAAATAAGATGGCGTGTATCGGTTGAGGGTGGTGAATTATAAGATGGCATGTATCGGTAAAGGATGGTGTATTATAATATGGCGTGTATCGGTGGAGGGTGGGATATAAGATGACGTGTAACGATGGAGGGTGGAGAATTATAAGATGGCGTGTATCGGTAAAGAGTGAGATATATGGTGGCGTGTATCGGCAGAGGGGGATATAAGATGGCGTGTATCGGTTGAGGGCGGTGTATTATAAGATGGCATGTATCGGTGGAGGGTGGAGAATGATAAGATGGCGTGTATCGGTTGAGGGTGAGATATATGGTGGCCTCTATCCGCAGAGGGGGATATAAGATGGCATGCATCGGTTGAGGGTGGTGTATTATAGGATGGCGTGTATCGATGGAGGATTGTGTATTATAAGATGGCATGTTTCGGTGAAGGTGGGATGGAAGATGGCGTATATCACTATCCCAGCTGACCAATTTATTACTATTACATATCACTATCCCAGCTGACCAATTTATTACCATTATATATCATTTTCCCAGCTGACTACATTATTATCATTATCTATCATCATCCCAGATGACCAATTTATTGTCATTATATATCACGATCAAGATCCCAGCTGATCAATTTATCAGCAATATATATCAAGATCCCAGCTGACCAATTTATCAGCATTATATATCACGCTCCCAGCTGATCAATTCATTGCCAGTATATATCACGTTCCCAGTTGTTCAACTTATGGCCAATATATATTTATATATATATATATATATATATATATGTATATCACTATCCTAGCTGACCAATTTATTGCCAATCATTATCCTGACCAATTGATCAGCATTAGATATCACGATCCCAGCTGATCAATTTATTGTCATTATACATCACGATCCCAGCTGATCAACTTGTTGCCAATATATATCACTGTCTTAGCCGTCCAATTTATTGCCAATATATCACTATCCTAGCTGACCAATTGATCAGCATTATATATCACGATCTCAGCTGATCAATTTATAGTCAATGTAATTATATCACTGTCTTAGCCGACCAATTTATTGCCACTATATAACACTATCCTAGCCGTCCAATTTTTTTGCCAATATATATATGTATATATCACTATCCTAGCTGACCAATTGATCAGCATTATATATCACTATCCTAGCTGACCAATTGATCACCTGTATATATAACGATCCCAGCTGATCAATTTATTGTCATTATATATCACTGTCCTAGCTGACCAACTTATTGCCGATATATATCACTATCCTAGCTGACCAATTGATCAGCATTATATATCACTATACAAGCTGATCAATTTACTGTCATTATATATCACTATCATAGCTGACCAATTGATCAGCATTATCACGACCGCAGCTGATTTAATTTATTCTCATTATATATCACTGTCTTAGCCGACCAATTTATTGCCAATATATTTCACTATCCTAGCTGGCCAATTTATTGCCAAGATATATCACTATCCTAGCTGATCAATTTATTGCCAATATATATCACGAACCCAGCTAATCAAGTTGCTGCCAATATATATCACTATCCTAGCTGACCAATTGACCACCTCAATATCATTTTTATACATGTTTCAGGCGGAAATGGCAAGACGCTGATGATAATTCAGGTTGCGCCTGGAAAACAAAATGTCAGGGAGACGCTGTGCACACTGACCTTTGGTCAGAGAGTAACAGCTGTAAAGCTAGGATCAGCTGTCAGACACAAAGAGGTAAATGTTGAATTTTGAATGATACGTTTCACGATATCATAGCGACACTATTTCAGTCAATTATTTAAGTGTCCAAGTGATTAATAACAATTATATAAGAGTTTAAAGTAAATCAGTTTTCAAAAACAGTGAGACTATACAATTACAATAGCCAATATCCCTCTTTCTAGTCAGCATCCTAAGGCCTCGCTCTTTTCCAATCTGGTACATTAAGTTTCTGGCCAGATTCTTTAACCACGGAGTTCTATGGCGAAAAACGTCTGAATTGCCATCTTCACTCGATTTTCTGAAGTTTCAAAAGGTTTATCCACAGCAGTAAACCCTAAAAATAGGCTACTGAGTTTTATTGTAATGAAACTCGTGTAAAGGTGCTCTTGTAAATTTATCAAAACATTAAGAGCCTCTCAACGACATCCATTATCGCTTGTGTTGTAGCACGCCTACATTGCCAAAAGTTTTAAGTCTTACCATGTAAGAAAATAACGCTAAGGAGAGAGATCTTCTTGATCAAAGTCACAAACCAATAGCTTAGAAACTTTGATAGAAAACTTTGTAATTTAGTCCCCTATGTGAACCTCTTTACTTTGTATTCTCTCTCTTAAACTCCATCATCTCATCTTCTACTTCTAGAATACTTTGTATTTTATCTTCTCCCTCTCAAACTCCATCTTGTCAACCTCTAGAATACTGTGTACTTTAGTCCTCTCCCTTTCAAACTCCATCATTCTTCTTAACCTCAGACTAGTGCACTTTGTATTTTAGTCTTTTCCCTCTCAAATTCCATCTCCTAGACTCTATATCCATGTACATATGTATGTGGGTATATAAAGTACAGAGGATGCACGGAAAAGTCAATGGAATAGGAATAAAGGGCCATATAACCTTGAGAGTGCTGGAGTATTTTAAACGTTGAAAGTACAAAAGAAATAATTAGAATTAGAGAATGCTGCAACGCATACGTTCAATATGTTAATATGGCTTAGCACAATCATTGTGCAAAAAAAAAAAATAATCCTATTATTCCACACACACAATATGTATATATATATAATGTAACTTTAAAGAACTTCGAACAAACTGGTTCAATCTGAAACAAGATTTTATTATTGAAAATTGTCAGTAAATTGACATTTAAATATCAAAAAGCTCAGCTCCGCATATGTCTCTTGCTCTTCGAAAGGGAACTTGACTGAACCGGGTTAGAAATAATCATAGACGTTAATAACCAGGAAAGAGAAGTAAAGGGAAGAAAATTAAAAACAATGAGCCTGACATATCATGCTTGGCCGAAAACGCAACGCAACGCACTGCTCGAAAGCACGTCTCTACTGTACGCACAGTATAGAAATATGGTGTATCATGGTGTACATGTAGTAACAAATCATGAATCAAGTAAAAGAATCGTATGTTAAACAGCTATAAATAACTGGTTTACTCATATTACGATAGAACATACAGCGCAAACATTGAAAAATAAGAACACAGTATACGAGATAAATGGAATCAACAATTTAACCTGAAGTTATTTTTTTTCTTCCCCGAAGTCTCTAGACTCCTGTCTTGATGTATCAGGTGGTCAATAGCTCGTTGTTACGACTCTCTGTAAGCTGCGGATAGATAGGATATTTCCATTGTATAGACTCACTATTAATGAGTGCGATACAATCGTGTTCACTCAAAAGTAATTGTTGCAGGAGATATCTGATCATACGGGAGCACGGTGTATCAATGGTAATGACAGGATGGTTCTTTGTGATTAATGGTGTTTAATTATAACACACACACACACACACACATATATATATATATATATATATATATATATATATATATATATATATATATGAGAGTGTAAAGAGTATTAAACGTAACGGGTATATAGCCTGTCAGATGTAACACTAACAGAACAAAGTATTATTTAGATTTAAAGGGTATATGGTAGAGCCCACTTGAATAATTAATAATTGAAAGGTGAGAACAAATACGGTAATTGTTACTAGTCATCATTTAAAAGCATTGTAATACGAGGCAATTCTTAAGTCCTAATGACTGGAACATTTTTGTCTCTAATGATAAGTCCAAAATGTTGTGTACTGCATAGAATAATCTTACGAAAGACAAAACATGATCGATTCAGTGTATATTATATAATGATTAAATAACAGTTTATGTATCACGGTGAGATATGATATGATAATTATGGTTTGTTTTAAGACAAGACATACTTCATTTCTTTCTCTCTTCAGCTTATGTCCACCGACTCAACTTATCCTGCCTGGAGGAGACCCGCCAACCTTGACCTCAGCTTCAGCAGTACAAGTTCAACATGTTCTTCTCCTTTTTCCTCTCCATCGTCGTCCCCTTGCCCATCTCCTTCTTTGTCTCCCTCTTCCTTTGAATTTCCATCACCGTCTCCGTCTCCGGCTCCCTCATCAAGCCCTGTTAAATCTCTCAGGCGCACCGCGTCCACGAGTTCTGCATATCCCGCGTGGCGGCGACAGCTCTCCACTCCTGTGTCTGTTCCCAGATCTCACCCATCGCCTTCAGCCACACAAACACGTTTCTCTCAAAGATCCGCGTTAAAAACACGTCCTCCCTCGCAAACCACTCAAGGAGAAAACTGTGCAGCCAGACCAAGAATGTCTTCCAGGGACACTGCGCCTGCTGAGGCTTCACTCGACTCCACACCGACAACATCTCGATCAGCTTCCCCTAATGAAACACCTACTACCACCCCAACATCCTCACCAAAACCTTTAAGAAAGTTAGTTACGGTGAAGCTGCGGGGAACAACATTGACAACAGCTGTGCGAAAATCTGCCAAATCAAATGAGTCAGCCCGAAGCTCAACAGCAGTTGTACGGCCTGTGGGAGTCAGGTGGAGGTGATGGACAATGGTCATTCACAAACACATCTGTTGAGACAGCTCACATCTCAGCCGCAAAATTGACTATTGTAGTCAGTGGGAGGTGGGACCACTTATCTACCGGCACTGAAAAGCTAACATCTCAGCCGCAACATTGACTATTGTAGTCAGTGGGAGGTGAAACCACTTATTTACCGGCACTGAACAGCTAACATCTCAGCCGCAACATTGACTGTTGTAGTCAGTGGGAGGTGAAACCACTTATCTACCGCCACGGAACAGCTAACATCTCAGCCGCAACATTGACTGTTGTAGTCAGTGGGAGGTGAAACCACTTATCTACCGCCACGGAACAGCTAACATCTCAGCCGCAACATTGACTGTTCTAGGCAGTGGGAGGTGGGATCACTTATTTACCGGCACTGAACAGCTAACATCTCAACCGCAACATTGACTGTTGCAGTCAGTGGGAGGTGGATCTACCGGCACTGAACAGCTAACATCTCAGCCGCAAAATTGACTGTTGCAGTCAGTGGGAGGTGGGACCACTTATTTACCGGCACTGAACAGCTAACATCTCAGCCACATTAAAATGTTCTGTTGGAGTCATGTGACCGTTCTAGTTTCGTTACTTTTATTTAATAAAAAAAACCCTTAGTTATGGCTTTATTTCTATATTATTAACTTGCGGTGGATTCACTATTATGCCGGCCACGCTAATTTTACAATGACTGACAGAAATAGTGAACCCTCCATAAAGGTTCAGCTTGTGTCAACTCGTTGTTTAGTTTATAATAAACTGTTATTAACCTAAGAGTAAAAAGTTCATGTCGTCTTCTTTAGATCGTTTTTTTTTTTTTTGTCTAGGATGATTGAGATTACTCAGTTCATCTAATACAAATATTGTATTACAATCATGATTACCCGTTCAAATGAACAGGTCGGGAAGACAGCTACATGTACATTTAAGAAGTGCAAACTTCACAAAAGGAACAAGCTTATATCCTCCAGAGCCATACAACTGCAGTGAAGAAAAGCAAACTTTATAACAAAGAAAAAAAAAATGAATAAAAAGCAGACGGGAGATACTACATCAATAAAGAAAAGCAAACTTTCCAACAATAACAAATATATCTCCTGGAGAGCTATGCAACTGCATTAAAGAAAGGCGAACTTTACATCTCCTCTAGAGCAACGTATAATACAGTTTTAAAATATATAGAACCTTGAAACATTGAAATTCTTCTCACGTTGTCATCAAGACATTCTTCAAATGAAGGAGAGATATTAAACTAAGAGGTAAATGTAGATTTGTTAATAATGACAGTAGGAGGAAATTTGACTACAACTACTCGGGTAGGGAGCCTGAGAAGGAGGTTTATTACCTTTCTACATACCCAAAAAGGCTGGCCCTACTCAGTTTAGCAGAATTAGTACGGGAGCTAATTCGCTATAGCACGCAAGTGCACTATCAAAGGCTCCTCGGGAAGCCTGGGAGGCTCGCCCTACGAGGGCGAGTCCTCCTAAATAGTCTATTATGTCATTGACTACAACTACTGCAATAATTTATAATATTGAATCTTTCGAGTTGATAAAGTCACTATAATAGTGTGTGGTATTCCATTAACGCTCGCCCCGTGCAATGAACAACAGCATTGATATTAGATCATTTATCCAATCAAAAGAGTAGAAATCAAATCCGTCGATATCGCTTCTTCTTTCTGTACTGTCTTCTTCTTTCTATTTCTTACAATTCATTGCATCTTTACTTAAAATCAGTTTTAACTTCTAGGAACCTGAATCGAAAATGCTAGGCAAATGTAATCATCCTCTAAAACCTCGTACTAATTGTAGAAGTACTGTCACTACTACTGCTGCTGCTGCTACTACTACTACTGCTGCTGCTGCTACTACTACTACTACTACTGCTACTACTACTGCTACTACTACTTACTATTACTACTGCTACTACTACTACTACTACTACTACTACTACTACTACTACTACTACTACTACTACTACTACTACTACTACTACTACTACTACTGCTACTACTACTACTACTACTGCTACTACTACTGCTACTACTACAGCAGTAGTAGTAGCAGGAGTAGTAGTAGTAGTAGTAGTAGTAGTAGTAGTAGCAGCAGCAGCAGCAGCAGCAGGAGCAGTAGTAGTAGTAGTAGTAGTAGTAGTAGTAGTAGTAGTAGTAGTAGTAGTAGTAGTAGTGGTAGTGGTAGTGGTAGTGGTAGTGGTAGTGGTAGTGGTAGTGGTAGTGGTAGTGGTAGTGGTAGTAGTAGTAGTAGTAGTAGTAGCAGTAGTACTTTTCTGAGCCTCCAATAAAACTAAATAATTTTTTTAAAGCAGTTTTTTTTCTTAGTGTGGTTTTTTCTTTGCCTAAATAACTTGTATAAAAGTTTATTTACCACACTATAGCTATAGAATAATTAACGAACTGAAGACACTGCAAATGGAGACCACTATGAATGTGGGGGGTGTCCATTTTAAAGGTCTACTGTGGAGCTCGTTTGTGAAATAAAATCACCCCGGGTTAAGTGGATAGTACCTGTCCGCCGCGCCCCACTGAAACGTTTATGGCTACCATTAGTCTCACTTATGTTACACGGCATTACATGAAAAATAATCAGTAAAAAAAGTAATAGAATATTGCAAAAGACATCAAAATCAGCTGGAATCTTAGTGAACTTCGTCTTAGTATTATAGTAAGGAGAATTTTGTTCCTGGTGAGCGAACCAAAGACCTACATGTAATACATACCATGGAAATGTATTATTCTTAAAAGTATTGAAAATGTTTTTTTTATTATTGTTTTGATCGCTTGACCCCATTTACTGACATGAAGTGAAAGGGTCGATTGATTCTCTCTTAATTTAGAGTCAATTTTAGCACCTAAAGATTGATTACGTTTCTTATTTTGCTTTTTTTAAAAAATTTTCTCTGGACAGAGCGTCTAGAACTTCAAAATCTTACTGAGCTCGTTAATCAAAACAGATTGACAATGTGATCCTCAGACTAGTTAGTATTGTAAAGTGGATGAAACGAGGGGCAATAAGGAGCGAGATTATGACCAGCCAAGCTTGAGTGCTCAGTGTTTGTTACAAACATTTACATCGATCTTCCTTTTATCAACTCCTTGCATTTAGATATTAAGTTGTAGAACTTCATAATTATGAAAATGTGTCCACTTTCTTTACACAGACGTCATTAAAAAACAAAAAACAAAAAAAAAAAAACTTCAGGATTGTCATAATTATTATCAAAACGAAAGTTTTTACTATTCTTCTAATTATTATTATAATGAATCCAGACAATTTAATCATACAGTGTATGTATTTAGTAATCGTGTATAAAAATTACTTGGGTATACGATTTTGTGATTAAAAAAAAAAGCATGATCTAATGATTTTTTTTTCAAAATTTGAAATAAAATTGTCTCTTGCAAAAAGAAAAAAAAAATGAGCTAAATTTCAACGGCATTATGTGCGGGACCAGGATAATATAGATTATACTCTGTAATAGCTCTTAGAACATGTGATCGGTAAGTGGAAAATGCAAGTTGACCTACTCAGTGGGTAAGATGTGCTACTTTATTGGGTTTGTCAGAGTTATGTCCCTGTTTCGTTGGAACACCCTCCCAATTGTGACGAAACGGAGGCAAACTATTTTTAGACTTGTTTCCTGGAAATGGATAAAGTCAACCTTGCTAAACGTCAAAACTTTTTTTTTTTTTTGGTCCCGAGGTGTTGACTTTAAGCGGATCTTATCACACTAGCAGCTGTCAGGCACTACGGTGTAACTTGAGAACCGCTGGAGGTGCCGCTAGCCAGTTCCCAGGTAATCGCCAGGCTAGCCGGACGTAAATTTCTTCCTTTCGCCTCAGGACTTAATTGTTTTACCTGTTTCAATAAGGATTATTAGGGTTCTGCCATTTGCGTGAACTTTGTGCCTTTTTACACACTACATACCGCTGGGTGGGAGGAGTTGATGCAAATGATGTCTATCAGTCTAAGTAAAAATAAACGTCGTAGCCTAGCTTTGGGCCCGTAAGCTTTTCCTGCGAAACCTCAGAAATGAGTTTGCATCGTCACGCTCGAGATCTAGATCCATATCACTTATCAGTGTCAGAGATGGGGTGGAATGACTCTGGCGGAGCCTTGGTCTGTGTCATAGCTTTGGCAAAAGCGGTACTTTCTGGCTCTCGTCCTAGGGAGGAATAAACATGTTTGCGTTTTTTTCTGTTTGGACTGAAGTCTTTTATTTGCTTTCTGAGAGCTTCAATCACCGATGGTTTGTGTTATAGCTTTGGCAAAAGCCGTACTTTCTGACTCTCCTACTAGGGAAGAATATGCATGTTTGCGTTTTTTCCGTTTGGAGTTTAAGTCCTTTCTTTGCTTTCTCAGAGCTTCAATCATCGATGTATTTGTGGTAAGTCTTCGATAATAGCGCGGTTTGGTTGGAAACCAGATTTCTCCCCTTCATGTCCTGTTCTTCCATTTCGGTCTTTATTTAAAAGTTTGTCCGGCAGGAAATCCTTTAAAGATTACCGGCATTGATAATTTAACTGCGGAAAAAAGATAAAAGGACCGTATTTTGCTCTTTGCTTTGGAATTATTAAGAAAGGCGGTTATATAAAGCTATAATCCGTTCAGGTAAATCATACGGGTTGTGTTGTATACGGCACTGAGGAATCAGGCTAAATCAAATCAACTAATAACTGTGGAAATGGTCGATGTTTCCAGCAATAAGTAACACTGCTTAACAATAACTGCAAGTAAACATATACATATGTAAGTGCAAAGTTAATAAAATTGTAATGTGTTTAAAATAAAACGCACAAAGTTCACAAAAATGATAGAGTCCTAACAAGGTAACACAATTAAGTCCTGAAGCGAAAGGAAGAAATTTACGTCCGGCTAGCTCGGCGATTACCAGGGAACTGGCTAGCGGCACCTCCCGCGCTTCTCAAGTTACACCTTCGTTTTCGACGACTGTTTCCATCAAATCGGAAACAATCATCACCTTACCAAGGTAAGCCTCGCTTATTTCACTAATTCGACTGCATGTGAATATCCTTGTGGGTTTGATATGCTTGTTTTTGTGTCTGACGAAAGCGTAAAGCCTAAAGCTCACGTGTTTTGTTTTGTACATTTTGAAGCTGCACTCTAACTATTTTAGTTTTTTTTTACGGTGCTTCACAACTATTCAGAAAGCTCCACTGCGACATCCAATTTTAATTGATCTTACTACTACTACTACTACTACTACTACTACTACTGCTACAATAATAATTTTAAAGTGCTAGAATTTTCGGAAATACTCAGCAGTGGTTGGGATTAGACTTTTAGGTAAATAGATGCACCCGTTGCGTTGCCACTCAAGGAGAGCATGGCCTATACTAAACAGGGTCCTTTTCTCTAACACACACACAGGCAGCTGGGTGGGTCATATGCTAAACACACCCGTGTCTAATCTTAGGATTCACAGTTATTCACTTGTAACTGTAAGTGACTTTTTCAAGTGCCCAATTCAAAACAGATCTGACATGCATGACAAAACTCCAAGTTGATCTTGCTCCAATTCCATCACACGTGCTGGAACACTCAGCAGAAGCTCAAAGGTTGGGAAGTGTTACCGTTTTCTTTTTTCAATGGTTGTGCTTAACAAACCACTTTTACTAGACATTTTCAAGAGAATGACACCCTCAGTTAATGCGTCATAATCTGATCACTGGGAGGGCATCTGCGCTGCGCCCAGGGCGGATCCTGAGAGCGAATCAACTACTGACTCCTGGCAGATCAGATTTTGTTTAGGGTCAAGCTTTTATGTTAGCGCAGGAATAAAAAAAATGATCAATAAATTTATATTCATAACTGAAAGATCTTTGAGCACAGAGAGTTATAATAGTTGTGCAAGAGTAATTTAACATAATTATATTGAAGACATTTGCTGCCCTAATTGCCAACGGCAAAAAGGGCAGTAAGTAAGTAATATTGAAGACATAGACACAAGTCAATAATTAACAGCAAGTAATATTTTAATTATTTTTTTTATATTTTTAATATTGGAACACAAGTCAATAATTACCAGTGAGCATAATTTTTTCTTTACATTGTATAACTTAAAAACTATCTAATTTGTAAATGAGGCAAAAACTATGGCAAAAATGATTCTAGACCATTCTGAAATAATTATACACTTGCATTGGCACAACAGGTTCTTAAGGTGAAATATAAATTAGTAATGGCATAAATAATTCTTACATTTTGAAAAAAAATGCCTGTCTTATATATATATATATATATATATATATATATATATATATATATATATATATATATATATATATATATATATATATATATATATATATATCTTCTCCTTTATTCAGCCCTTGCTGTTCTGGTTTTCATGGTGCCTTAGATAAAAACGAGAAAACCCGGGAATGTTCCTTTTTTCAAGTTGAATGAAACACATTTTACTCTCATGGTCACTCATTCTGTGATTTGTGTAGGGAAAAAAAAAACAATACCCAATACACATTATAAATAATTCTAAAATTGTGAGAGAGAGAAAAAAAAATAAGTAAAAAACAGACCTGAGAAAGAAGTGTCTACCCACTGTCAAGGCAGGTTTAAGTAGAAAAACTTGAAATAGATCTGAGCAGGCCCTTCAACATGACAGCCTTGAAACTTAGGTTGTGTTGACAGCAGTCAATGGGAACATTAAACATAATAGGCCTATTTAACAACAAAAACAAAAACAAAAACAACAACAAAGATAATAATAATAATAATAATAATAATAATAATAATAATAATAATAATAATAATAATAATAATAATAATAATAATAATAAAGATGATGATGATAAAAATAATACTTTAACATTTTAAAATCTCATTGACAAAGAGCATGTCATTGAAAAGAAATTATATTACTATCATTATATAACATAAAAGCATTCAAGAAAACGGTTTTACATTTTACTAAGATAGGTAGTGGAACAAATGAGGGCTCAGTAACTTTTTAAAGGTTTCTCCTGAATTTGTGTCTCTCAGTTATGATAGGCTGATCCAGATTTTCAGAGCAGAAGATTTCAATTTTTTTTTCAAGCCCAGTCAAACTGGATGAGAAGACTGATTGATATAGCTGAATATTATCAGCACACTCAAGATATTCTAAACCATGAGCACTTACAAATGAATATGATCCTTCCTTCTTAATTCAAAAGACTGGGCAAAACAGTCTGTCCCCAAGTCATGGAAAGTTTTGTGCATTGCTGAAGAGAAGTGAGAGAAGAGAAGAGAAGAGAAGAGAGGAGAAAGAGAAAGTGAAGAGAGAGAGAGAGAGAGAGAGAGAGAGAGAGAGAGAGAGAGAGAGAGAGAGAGAGAGAGAGAGAGGAGAAAGAGGAAGAGAAAGAGAAGAGAGAGAGAGAGAGAGAGAGAGAGGGGAGAAAGAGAAAGAGAAGAGAAGAGAAGAGAGAGAGAGAGAGAGAGAGAGAGAGAGAGAGAGAGAGAGAGAGAGAGAGAGAGAGAGAGAGAGAGAGACTCTCTTGTTATGTTTAGGAGACTGTTGTGTGTCTATGTACCGATGCTGGTGACATTCACTTTGCTTAACAAAAGTGCATTTTGAATTAAAAATATCTTCAGTTATAGCAAAATGTCTAAATTAAACATGATATATAATGGAATTTTGCAGACATTGTAAGATGAAAGATTTTTCACTAATGGAATCTAATTAAAATTTCAAAATACATTTAGTAAATCAACAGGATCAATTTACATCTTCACAAAAAAAAAAGTTCACATAGAGGGGGTGAAAAGCATGCGAGCAACACAAAATAATATCTCAACAAATAAAGTCATCATAGAGGAAATGAAAGTTACATCAGCAACATATACTTGTATCTAAATGTAATAAAGATCCCTGACAAAATGTTTACAATCTTAGCACACAACTTTCACTTACTTATCTTGTTTTCAGTGTGAAAAGGTTTTAATGATTACTATACTTTGCAATTGCAGTTTCCAGCTGTTCAGGTTCATTGTTTCCAGTTACCAGAAATAAACAATTTATCTTATATCTCTATGACCTAGGTGTACAATATAATTATTGTGTACATTATGTTTGCCATCACTTAGAGCCTCTTTTGCCCATGACCAGTAAAACAAATTTCTTACATTAATAATAATAATAATATCATTCTGTGTATGAAATATTTAAAGTTACTACCATGCTGCCTCAGAAGTAGCTACAGAGGGACACGTTTATATCAAAATTTTAGGGGGTCTAATTTCAATTTCGGTTTAAACATAGTTCAAGATAAAACAAAAACAAAAAATCTCTGCTTTTGTCAACTTTTTCCTATGACCAGTAAAACCAATTTCTTACATTAATAATAATAATATCATTCTCTGTATAAAATATTTAAAGTTACTATCATGCTGCCTCAGAAGTAACTACAGAGGGACACGTTTATATCAAAATTTTAGGGGGTCTAATTTCAATTTCGGTTTAAACATAGTTCAAGATAAAACAAAAAAAAAAGATCTCTGCTTTAGTCAACTTCCTCTCATCAACTTCTTTCAAGAATTAAGTTTGAACTCTAGTGTGTGAGTCGTGTGATTTCTTTTTGACATTGTTTCAAAATTCAAGTCTATGTCGAGAGAATTTTGTGAAATGAAAAACTATAATTTAGACTAGGTCTAGAGAGATGAGGAAACTCTGATTAGCTGACGCGTACAATGTGAAGCAAATCTAGAGTGGGGATAATACGTGCCTTGACAAAGAAAAGGCCAGGGCGATCCTATTAAGATCCGTATTTTACGCCAATCAACAACAGCCGACACCCACACTTATGTAACACAATATCAGCCAATAGCTCTTTGCTTAAGCGTATCTCTCATTCTCTTCCTTCCTCACCTATCTTTTCTTCCTAAAGCTAGAATCCCCATCCCCTATCAATTTCAAGGCACTCCTAGTCCTAGATCTAATAACGGTAACAATGCGTGTACGAGCCTTTACCACTGCAAACAATTTAGAATCGCCTAAGTTTGTCCGCCGACCAGCCAGCCCGGATTTATGACCACAGCTAGTTGCCGAGCGGGATGCGCACAGACAGTGATGAGTGATGCAACAATGTTTGCTTGGCTTCGCACATTCGGTGTTCCAGACTGCGTTGGACTAGGCCTTGATGGCTCGCCATGACTACTACTGACTAGCATGTAACTAAAAATCTATTGCAGGCACTGTTTATGTAGCAAGAGAGGCGTTGAAGTTAAGCCTTGATAATGATAGCTTTGTTGACTCATGATTAGCAACAGTACTGCATTGCAATAAAGATCAGGGAGGGAAAGGTGTTTTTTTTTTTTTTGAGAAATCTTATAAATCCTAAATCATGTTGCCTCATTTGATGTCCAATGAATGTTGCCACACGTAATACGGCAGCGGAGACAAGTCCTCAGTTCAGTGGCAAATTGAGACTAAAACCACAGTGCCATTAAAAATATCAAATGACATGGAATTTAATTTTTTTTTCAATCCAGCTCCAAGCATTGTTTTTGAAGATCAAGCCAGATGTGACTATCTCGGATACGACCACTTATTGAGAAGACAGTGCGAGAATTCAACAAGCTCCTTGATGCTGACAAACCCCCATTCTTCAATACGTTGCTAGATCTAGACGCAATTACACCTAACTTACGCAAGATTGGCATCACAAGATCAACAGCCTGCAGTCCACCTGGATTATCTAGTATTGAGCCTGTTTGTGTTACTAACAAGATTGTTATTGATTTTAATCAATTTATTAATGTTGAGAGACTTGCCACTAAAGAACATGTGTGCGCATGGCTTATGCACCTTCTGCCAAACACAGACAAACGTATTGTAACCAATGCCATCCATAGGACAATCAGTAAGTGTAAAAAACTTCAATCAAAACCCAAACTGAAGAATTATTTTTGCAGTTTTTTTTACAAGAAGCCTTAATGTTGACAAAGCTGTTGAAGTCCAATCTAACTTTAAATGTAAAACTCCTAATATCAGTAGGGTTTGTAAAAGCAATTCAAGTAGACCATGGTTGTCAATGTAAACATTCAGCAAATGAATCTGTTTCTACTTTGAATGCCGAAGCTCTAGAAAGGGCACTTAAAGAGGTGACAAATGAAAAGGCTTGCCTTCAGCAACAAACATCAGACTTAACTAAGAAGTTAACTTTTTATGGAAAAGAAAACTCTTCCTTGAATTCTCTTTTATCAGAGAAAAGAATAGAGCTAAAAGAGAACAGTACAATAAAGGGAAAGTGAGTGAGGTTAAGCTGACTGTAAATGAACAGTCAAATGATGTAGAATCTTTGAAAAAAGAAATAAACAATTTGACTGAGGAAAACAAAAACCTAAAGACAGAGAAAAGGGATCTGAAAAATGAAATGAGGTTGATGGAGGCAGAGATCAGATCTCTAAATAAGAAAATAATTGATGGAGATATCGGTAGTGAGGATGTAGATATTAAGTGTGACAAAAATAATGCCTATTCAAACAATGTCAGGCAAACTGTCATTCAGCTAATGTCTAATGTTGGAGTATCAGCAGAAAACTGTTCCAAAGTCATAAAAATTGTTTCAGAGGGTGTGTGTAACAAGAAGATTCATCAAAAACTCCCTTGTGGCCAAACATGCTTGAACATTGCCCTAGAAGGCCAGGTTATTTCAGATATTCACACAGCAGAAAGTGTTCTCTCTAGCGATGCAGTGGCTGTCCACTCAGATGGTACTTCTAGGGACCCTAAAAAAGTAGTCAACCATCAAATTACAACAGACAAAGGTCATACTTTTTTCCTGGGGTTCACAATAGTTGCAACTGAAGATGCAAATACTGTGTTTGATGTGACAATTAACATCCTTAGGCGAATTGTGACAACATATTGTGATTTTAAAGAAAAAGATCAAAATGAAATTTTTGTTCAATTTTTGAAAAAGATAAGGGCCACCATGACCGATAGAGCTGCAGTCATGAAATGCTTCAGTAAGAAGTTTGAAGAGTTCCTATCATCTGAGATAGGTGAAGATGTACAGTTAAAGCTGCTTAACTGTAATGCACATTTTTTACTAGGCATGAGTGGTGCATGTGATAAAGCTTTTAAGAAAGTTGAAGCTGATATCAAACATGATACAAATGAAGCTATAGGAAGAGACAAGGACAAGCAGTTTTCCAGATTCAGTGGGGAGGGTGAGACTTGCACGAGTAGGGTCATAAGAGTAGCATGTGACATTCTTGGACCTCCTGGGGACCAAAAGAGTGGGTTGAGCTTTGCAAAGAAAGCATCATGCCTTGCTTCAAGGGAAATCGGTTTAACTGTTTCTTTAAAGCCTCCGCAGCAATAATCCACCATCACCAGGAAATAAAGTCTTTTGTTAGAAGTGGTGTTTTGCCAGACAATGTTAACCAGAAAGTGAAAATTTGGCATGTGATGTTGATGATAGGAATTTGCTGAGTTGTGTTTGTTCTCTCGCTTTGTTGTACTTGAAAGTAACAGGTCCCTACTGGATCCTTCTCAATTCAAGTGTATCCTACGCTGCATTTTATGCTTATGTTCAAAAAATGCACGATTACTTTAGGAAGTGGGCAGATGATTCATCAGAGCTTTTGTCACCAGAATTTGAAGGCATTTTTAGTGGATCCTTTTCCATCAATTCCATTGAACACAAATCTGTCAAAGACTTTCTTGATAGTGAACATTGTGATCCTGTGATTGTTAAGGCAGCACTCAGAGAGTGCATGAAAGAATGTACCGAGGTGTTAGAAAGACAAATGTCTGACTTTTTGACTGGACCATTCAGTTCGCCAGATCCTGAAACTGATGAAGTTTTAAGAAACTTTCCTTTGACAAATCTTGTGGGGGAGAGTGCTTTTGGGGACCTGGATCAGGACTTCAATGTCCGCCAAAATTATTCCATTGCAAAGCGGTCAGCCTCTCACTGTGTGAAGAGAAATTCATCTGCAGGCTCTTTCTTAGGAATGAAATGTAAAACTGAGAAAGACAAATTGTTTGCAGTGGCTAGAAGGAGGGCAAGGGAATACCAGGAAGAACAGAAATATTATGAGAAGGAAGTTTCATTAAATGTGAAGCGTAAGATGTTAGAGAACCAAGAAGCAAAGATGAATAAGCTTATCAATGCAACAAACAGAAATGCTCAGCTACTAAAGAGACTGGATGATAAAACAATCTGTGAAACATCAGAAGATGTTGATCTTCTGGTTGGTGAATTAAGGTCACAGGGTAAAACAGAAAAAGAAATCTTAGAAGTCCTTAGGGATTAAATTAGGTACCACAAGACACTCAAGGGGGCCAAACATTTGAATTTGAAAGGTGATTTTAATGAGTTGCTTCAAAAAATAAAAGATCATCTGGACAAAGTGTAACTCTTGATAATTTTTAGCGGTTCATGTTATTTTTTCTGCTTTACTACCTGTGTCGAAAAACATGCAGATTTTATGATAAAAGTATCCCTGAAAAATTACCCATGAATGTCATTATGGATTCTAATGTGTCTTTTCTTTATTTATATCAATGTTGCATATAATCTGTACATAGTTTTTCACTGATTTATATTTTATACTCTGCTGTGCACAAAGAATGAAGCTTGTGAATGAGAATTGGATGCATTAAAATGTTGAAAAAAAGTCAAATTTGGCATCAAGTTCATGTAACTGTTTAAATTATATCTGTTAATTTGTTTTCTCTGTCTCATTATTTGAAAAGCTGAGCTCTTACTGAAAAATTTGGTACCAAAATCATTAAATTCTGTCAATATTTGTATTTTTAATGAATTTTTAAATATGTGCTAAAATTGGTGTTGCCACGTGCTTTCATTTTTCATAAAAATTAGCTTTCAAGCCCTTTTTGGATGCAAATAAAATTTTTATTAGTCTCTCAACTTTTCAAAAAAAAATTGAGCCTCATGACTGCTATGGCATCTGTTATTTCTGAGCCTTTGAGGCATATACGACAGTTTTCCTTTCTGTTATGACCCTCCAAAAATGGGTTTTTTGGTGTTTTCGCAAAGTTCCGAGAATAAATCGTTTTGAGCAAGATTTTGAAGTATCATAACTTTTTAACTACTTATCACACATCAATGATTTTGGTACCATTTTTCTCAGGTGAGAGAGCCCTTTAAAATGGTATATGATTCAAAGTCAATTTGGGTTTTGGGTACCTATTAATAGAAAAAGACATATCCAGAGCTTCCAACCAAGAGTACAAATATAGCCAAAATAAGTGTTAAAATTGTTTCAAAAAGGCCACAATCACAAACCTTAAAGAGAAAAGCCAGTTAAGTCTACATGCATGATTCCCTGTTCAAACGAAGAAGTAGGGAAGAAACTACATTAAAGAAATGCAAACTTCACAAAAGTAACATGCATATGATCTAAAGCCATACAACTGAACTGCACTGATAAAAATGAAACTTAACAACAATAAACAGGTGGCGAAGACTTCTATAATACAGCTAAGCAAATTTATAACAATAACAGATACGGTATATCACCTTCAAGGTCACTCATAGTATGATTTTTAAAATACATGTATATAGAACCTTGAGACATTTGAATTCTCATTATGTCATTTAGAGATTCTTTAAATGAAAGAAAGATCTCAAGCAAAAAAAAAACAACTAAGTTTGGGTACAGTCTTTTAAGCATCCCTCTTTTCAGTTTATCTAGACACCGAGATCATAATGTGGTGCTGTTGACCTTTTACATATACAATGTAGTGTTCGACCTGATGTGGTAAAAAAGTTAGTAACATGGCTTCATTTGAATGTTTCTGCAATTCTTTGTTGACAATTAACGCATCCGGTTGATACCTTAGATTTAAACTAGTATAGAAACACAAAGCATGTGCAAAAAAAGGCAGAAGTGTTGTGTACATTCGTAGCCGCTCAAGAAAAAAAGGAGACGATGGAATATACTGACCAGCCAAATCACTGCTGCTTTCCTATACAGAATGGTAAGTTTTCCATGACGCTTTTGTCTTAAGACTGGAGTAAGTCAAACTTCATTTCATTTTCAATTTTTTTTAGTTTTTCAATCCATTAAAGTAAAATAACATTTTTTTATATATTCATATTTACATAATAATAATATATTGTTTTAAAAGCATTTTTTGCTTTGAAAATTGTGAACTACTGAGAACAGTCTTTTACTTTTATTTGGTTCATAAAAAAATTGGTAAAAAAAAAATTGATGAATTAATTATGATAAAAATAAAATGAAATAACTTACAAGAGCACTTTCAGTCTAAGTCTATAACTTTTCATTAGTTTTTTTTGTACCACAATGTACACTTATCTTGGCAGGTAAAATTTCAGTAACTTCATCACTATACACTGAGTGGTTTCTGAGGAGATAGCAGAGAAAGAAATCAAAGTTGCCTTTTATAATATAGATATAGTTCCTATAGACAATATGCAGTATGGTAATTGGTACCTACAAAATAATCTCACATTAATAAAGTTGATGTTTAAAATATTACTGCTGTATCCTCTCAGCAAGAGATACTGCTGTAGCAGATTTTGGTCTTCAAACCCAGTTTTTTTTTTTTATTGTTTGTTTTATGTTGAATGGTTTTCACTACTACTTCCATCTAATATAGTGACTAATAATTCCGAAAATAATCTCGATTTTATACAGTATCCTAATAGATCTAGATTTAGGCTTTAAAAATCTAGATTTATAAATTATTAGACCTGTTAAGTTTACAAAATCCTTTCTTTATACTACTAGATTTATCAAGTACTTATTAAATAGAAATGCTGGAGTCTTGAATTTTCACACACTTTGGATTCCTACAACGTCAAAGAAGCCTTGGTCATATTTGAGCTAAGCCTTTTCAATTTCGCATATATCCAGTGAAAGAGGTTACTGTCAAGACAATGCTTAAGCCTTACCTATCCTAAGGGTTGCCTGTTATAACTTTGGCAAATGGCATTTACGTATTTAAGTGATTTTGTTCTCTACAAAACGGACGAAACCTCAAGCCTGTGGAAGTTTAAGGACACTGTGTTAACCCTGGAGGAATCGGCACCACCAAGGGAATTTATACAAATTAACTCAGGTTGCAGTTAGACATATTAAACAATGATCTTCAAGAAATTATTTAATTATGCCCTCATTCTGGCATAATTTACCATTTATAGAGCTAGTCTGTGCTAAATCTATTGCCTGAATAAGATCAGTCTGTGAATTTTAACTTCTTAAGAGCAAGAAAATAAGTTCTCGTAAGATTGTATATAGGAAGAAAAATAAAAAAGTCAAACTTAAGCCACCAAGGAAAATGTCGTACAATTCAGAGAAGTGGCCCATATTCTTAAAATATATGTGGACATACAGGAAAACTCTTCTGATGTCGCTAAGTCTAGTTATGCGCTAGGCTTATCTAAAGTCGATTTTCAACAGTCAATTTTAAGTCCAAGTTCGAAAATGGAAATATAATTTCTTTAATAACTGCATTCATTTATCTTTTCATTCTGCTTAGTTTTATTTCTTTCTGAAACATCCAATGTTTTTAATTAAATCGTTTTGTGAAACCACTTAAGATCAGATTTGCAAGGTTAACAGTTGCAGTAAAAAAAAAAGAATGTTCAACCTTAAAGGACATTCCCTGAAAACAACACTTTTTCAACTAGGTTAGATAAAAGCTTCATTACTTTTGATCTAAACTAAACAGAACCTTCAAATAAAAAGCAAAATGCTCAAGATTATTTGCAAAACCTAAATCTCAGCTGATCTCGACTTTTTTAACTACAGCCATGTTAAGGATTATATTTCATGTGCCCCAAACATATAATAATGAGCACAAATAAGCTTTTTTGGTACAGTCGAGTCCAAATAATTCGAATCCTGATAGTTTCGAATTTTTGGATATTTAGAAGTCGATTAAAAAACCCGAAATTTCTCTCTTTAAGCTCTATCAAAAATATCGGTTAGTTTGAAGTCAGAAAGAATGATCCGGTTAATGCGAAGTCATCGTGGCATTTTTTTTTTTTTATTATTCTGAAAGCAATCTTCCTAGCTTGTAAAGCAGACAAAGTGGTGCCAATTGCTATGCTCCGGGCGGCAAGCGATTCTGTGAATGTTTGTGTATGTGTGTGTGTTCGGCCCGCCTACATTACAGGCAAGAGTCTGCAATAAAAGAGACTGGGCTTGGCCTAGGGATCAGGTGTGGATGCTTCATAGACTGGAAGAGGAGCGGAGTGGTTGTACCACACGCGGTGATTGAACTTGATGTGTGGTCAGCTTGTGTGATGTTACCTGGTTGCACATTGCTCTATTATGTCTATACAATGTAATTTTGATAGTGGCTCTGTGCCGGCCTGTTATAGATCTAGATCTAGACCTGGCATTGTTTGGGAGGGTCTTCTCACTTGTGGTTCTTGGTTACGATACGAGGGGCAAACTTGGGTTACATTATACATGTAATATTCTCTGTTAGCTGTGTATTTGTATGTGTGTTAACTTTTATAACCTAGCCTAGCTCTACAATGCTGTTGGCTTCAGTCCATGAAACACCTTGTAGCTTTTTATTATTTTAAGCTGTACTCTTTACATTCAGTGAAATCAGTTTCAATTTAGACAATATGGCATTTTCTTTTTCGAGTCAAAACCCTTTGAAGCGAAAAAACAAAAGCCTAAGCATTGAAAATTAAATCAAATTGCTTGAAGAGGTGGATAAAAAAGTTTTGCCAAAGAAGGAAATTGCTTTGAAGTTTGGAATTCGCAGTCGCCCCCCTTGTATACGTGTAACATTCCTGATCATCCACATTTTTCTCCTCTTTTTCTCTATGTCTCCTGATAATTCGAAGTACCCTTTTTAGCCCGAAGACTTCGAAATAAGCAGACTCGACTGTATAAGTTTGGCAGCTCAGCACATCAAATTAACATCTTATGATTGTTAAAATGTGACACAAATGAATTACTTTATATAATTTATAAACATCACATGACATTCAACATCTGAAAAAAACATCTCATGATCATTAATATTTAAATACAAAAGAAAAGATTGATCCAATTAACAAACATCAACATTTCATACAAAAAAGAAAATGCATCTTCGGAGTTTTCTAAAATAAAAAAGAGCACTCCAAATCTTCCTGAAGTAAAAAAAAATGCATGCGTGTAAATCCCTGCCATGATTGCAATTAAAATAATCTTGGTGAGACAAACAGTAAAACAAAAGTGAAACAAGCTCATTTTCATATATCCACAAAGCGATTTTGTAAGAGTGCTGGTGCATGGTCTGCCAACATGTAAATATGTTTCAAAAAAAAATTTCTGAAAAATTCTCACTAATTTAAAGTAGAAAATGAATCTTGAATGATTGAGATTAAATTTGAGTGAAAGGCCGGTCTGTCTGAACTGTTCCATCCACTTCAGCTTTTTTGTATGCTGCTAAAATGCAGTGTGCATTTTATACAATAATTTGTTAGAGGTATTTTTCAAAGTACCTTGTTACAATTACTCCTGCAGTCCATAAAACTAACCCTGAATAAAATCCGTCTCAACATCTTCGCCTGAACTTTGACACCTAATCCACATTCTCTTTGATGCTTCACACTGTCCTGCTGTTTCCCTGTTTCCATTTGAGTATTGTGTAAGATCCTTCTCATTGCCATCATGGTTATCTTGTCTTACTAAGTGATTTGGATTTGATTCATTTCTCCCCATGAACCACTTGTATCCGCAACCAGCAGATGTGGCCAAGCATGCCCATCTGGATAGCTTGGTGACTAGAACAATGGCTCCGAGAGACAAGAGCATAGAAACAGTTCTAAATGGAAACAGCTGTCCTCCATCTTCCTCTGAGTAGTACGGAAAGTAGATCCACACTGGTAAGTCAACAATTGGCTCTCCTGCCCCAATCCTCAATACTAAACCAAGAAAAAATCCTGCAAAAGCACCAGCAGAGTTGACAAAGGATGGGAAGAAAAGGACAGCTGTTAGTTGTGGGAAGATAATGACAAAAACAATGTCTGCAGCCAAGATAAACATACCATATATTACATTGGACCAAATGGCTATTGCCATGGAAACACAGCCAAAAAAGACAACAGCAAAGATTTGCACGCAGCCTAGCTCCCTCTTTGATGCCTGCAAAAGTAAAAAAAAAATCTAAATACAGAAATGATATGAGCCTATGTGAAGGAAACAGTAAAAAAAAGACATGAAAACTTGCACACAATCGAAGTTGCTATGTGATAAGTGTAATTTCTTTTGAAAATAATACATTTCTGATAAGAATGATTTGTTCTTACAAGTAGGAATTTATTAATGTCTTTAAAAAATATACAAATGTTAAACTTAGTCCAGATCAAACATTTTTTTCAACAAAAACAAAACCAAAAAAAATTGATGAAAACATTTGGGTAGAATTTAACTTATCATGACAGATATTTACATACTCCAGATTCAATAACATTATTATATACTTTAATAAACAGCAATTATCTGGGGAAAGAGCATTAAATGGAGAAAAACTTGCACAGTTTAAAATGACCAAAAACCTCAGGCATCTTAAGTAAAGCTGAATTAAATTGCAAACTGAGCAGAACCACTCGGCTTGGAAACATTCAGCAGACCTATTCATGTCAACGAGAGTCAATGGACCTGATAATCTCAAGCAGACACAATACACCTGATCATCTCACACAGAATCAGTAGACCTGATAATCTCAAACAGACAAAGTAGACCCGATCATCTCACATAGACATACTAGACCTGATCATCTCACATAGACATGCTAGACCTGATCATCTCACATAGACACACTAGACCTGATCATCTCACATAGACACACTAGACCTGATCATCTCATACAGACACATTAGACCGTATCATCTCACAAAGACACACTTGACCTGATCATCTCACACAGACACACTAGACCTGATCATCTCATACAGACACATTAGACCGTATCATCTCACAAAGACACACTTGACCTGATCATCTCACACAGACACACTAGACCTGATCATCTCATACAGACACAGTAGACCTGATCATCTTGCATAAATACACTAGTCCTGATCATGTCACTCATAATCAGCAGACCTGATGAACTGACACAAGAGTCAATAAACCTGATCATCTCACTCATAATTAGTAGACCTGATCATCTCACACATAATCAGTAGACCTGATCATCTCACACATAATCAGTAGAGCTGATCATCTCACTCATAATCAGTAGACCTGATCATCTCACACATTATCAGTAGACCTGATCATCTCACTCATAATCAGTAGACCTGATCATCTCACACATAATCAGTAGACCTGATCATCTCACACAGACACAGCAGACCTGATCTTCTCACAGAGAATCAGTAAACCTGGTCATCTGCCTCAGAAACAATACCCTGATCATCTCACTCATAATTAGTGGCCTTGATCGTGCCGAAGCTAAGCTACGCTGTTCATCAATTAGAAACTTACGGTTAACCTGAACATCTCATGGTAAACATTATGGGTGAACATTGAACTAGTTGCCAGAACAGAGCTGTCCATTGATGACATTACAGCTGCTGAGATAGCTCCAAGTCCTTAAGAAATAAAGAAATGTATGGTTCCTGCAGTAAGTATAGTTTTGAAGTTTTGATAAATTATACATGTTCAATGATAAGAAACAAGACTGACGAAACTCTACTTGTTAGGAAAAAAACATTTATCTTAGCAATAAAGAAGTACTTGTTTCTTGTTTTAATTTTATTGCAATGAGATTGATTGAACTTTTTATCTAAGAAGAAAAGCACTTGACAACTAAAATAGGTAATTTGCTGTGCAGAAGTGTAGACCATCATAAAGTTAAACATCAAGACATCTTTGAGAACCACAATTCAAATGCAATTGCACATTTAATTTTGTTTTATTTGTTTGAATTCACACACATAGTCATGGAGTCTACCGCCGGGGGTTGGTTACCTTGTCTTTAAGTCAAGGTGATTTAAAATGAGAATACATTTAGTCTTTTTCTTAAAGCTACCTTATTCTGTGCATCACCTACTCAAGAGTCTACCTGGCACCATCTTATAGAAATAATTTTATGGGACTGAAACGTACAAATAATATGATGATTTGTGCTACTTAAGTGGAGGAGCTAGGGCAACTAAACTGGACTGACATGAAATTAAAGAAAATGTTATGCTTTATTCCGATCAGGTTATAATATATTATTGGTGTAAGCAAAAGACAATTATTATTCATTTCCTAATGAGTAGTTATGATAGAATAGTCATTCCTTTGTTTCAAATTTCGTGAAATTCTAATGAACTTTAATAATATCAATAATGTCTAATCTTAATAAGGGAAGAAGTTATTTTTTGAAAATATTACTGCTCCGGTCTTTTAACAATCTCTAAAGAATGAAAATCCATCGTGAACTTTTTGAAAGATCGAAACTTGTGTGAAGACTAATTTTGTTCTAAACTAATACGAAAAACACATGCAGATAAGTCCTGTACTTTTTTAAAATCTATAACACCAGTTTGAAAAGCTATACCAGGTAGTTAAAGCTTAAGACCCTCAGATTACTTTAGATCTAAATCGAGAATCTATTAGATAAATAAGTAAATTTATTAGAGATATCTCAAGAATTGATTTTATGAGAGCAGACATGACATCTAGAATATAGCCTATAAATGTAATGTTGCTCTACTAGATTAAAATGTAGTTTTTAAACCCTCATAGTGATGAAACATTTACTTATTTTTTTTTATCATTGACACACATACAGGGAGGGAGGGGGGGGGGGGAGAGAGAGAGAGAGAGAGAGAGAGAGAGAGAGAGAGAGAGAGAGAGAGAGAGAGAGAGAGAGAGAGAGAGAGAGAGAGAGAGACAGACAGACAGACAGACAGACAGACAGAGAGAGACAGAGAGAGAGAGAGAGACAGACAGACAGACAGAGAGAGAGACAGAGTGAGAGAGAGAGAGAGACAGACAGACAGACAGACAGAGAGAGACAGAGTGAGAGAGAGAGAGAGAGAGAGAGAGAGAGAGAGAGAGAGAGAGAGAGAGAGAGAGATGCAGGCAGAGAGAGAGAGAGAGAGAGAGAGACACACACACAAATAAACAAACAGACAGAGAGAGGTAAGGTCATCTAATGCATTGCACTATGTGAGAAAAAGTGTGGCTATTGCAAGGAACTCACCTAAAAGTGACACAATCTTAGGTGTAAACTCACTGATGACTAAAGGCAAGATCAGACTGGACTGATTCGTTCCCACTGGGGAAACCCCGAAGGTGGTGTTGGACCAGTCTGCAAAACAGTGAATGCAAAAAAAAAATCAGGTTTCAAAAGCTTCTGCCTAGGAAGAGGAAGATGAGATATAAGTGAGGTAGGAGGAGAAGAAAAACGGCTTAGAACAAGAAGAATTGGAAGAAAGATGAAGAAAAAGAGCATACAGCCGTATATAAAGACACTCTATATGTAACTTTAGCTATGAATATGCTCTAAAAATGAGAATTGAAGAGATGGAATTAGAGTAAAAGGACTTTTTAATTGCTTCTTCATTGCCTTTCACTACATGCTTCATGAAATAACGATATTCAATATCAATGCAATAATTGTTGTTAGCTACAGAAAATGATACAGCAGGAATCGAAGAAGCTCGACTTGAACTATCATAACAAAGAAATCAATTAAAAAAGGGGAAAAAAAAAGAGTAGAGATGCAAATCATAATGGATACGGCAACAGTTCAAACACTACATGTACTGAAGTTCCCATGCCATCAGTGAGAGTTCTTCAGAGAATGTATCATTTCAAAACTTGCATGACTACATAATTGGTAAATTAGACACATTTTACCTCTAAAATGAATTAAGTATTAATGTACTTCTGTCATCCTGTAAGATTCTTAAGTGGAGGAGCTAGGGCAAATAAACTGGACTGACATTAAATTAAAGAAAATGTGATGCTCTATTCAGATCAGGCTATATCTCATTGGTGTCATGAGGTATCACCTGAACTTCTCAGCAAGATAGGTTAGAGTAAGAACA
The DNA here is from genome assembly GCA_033675545.1 of Elysia crispata. NCBI lineage: Eukaryota > Metazoa > Mollusca > Gastropoda > Plakobranchidae > Elysia > Elysia crispata. The sequence goes on along the minus strand of JAWDGP010003167.1, from coordinate 71,818 downwards.
CTGGCAGCAATGTGGACTAGCATCATCTCTTTGGACTGGCTTGTTGTAAAACAGCAAAAGTTCTTTCTTTAGACCATCTAGCAGTCTGCCGAACCAGTGGAGTATCTGTGCTGCAGCTCTCATGCTATGCGGTTTGAAAACCTTTGTATCAACTCCTTCCTTTATGATGATAAGTTTAATCCACCGAGCTAGTGTGTCCTTAGTTACACTGCCATGAGGGAGATGGGCATACAGTTTTAAATAATGTCTGAGGCAAATGAAGAGGCATAAGCGCCTGTGTGTTGAGGCTTATGACTGGTGTCGGGGATTTAGGCAAAGTAGCCTTGAGGAATGAGTCAATGAGGAACATGGCTTTCGATTTTGAACCTTTGTCAAATTTGAATCTTTTAAGTAATCTACATGCAAACTGAATATTTTGGACACATTTATCAAAGCTCGATCCCGTATATAAAGGTCATCAATGTATAAACTACACAAAATGCCTTGCCACACAGATGATAAATTATATATAGAAGTTACGAAAACCTTTAAGGCACACTCATGCAATCTCCGATGACTGCTAGAAAAAAAGTAGAAACAACTGACTTAAACTTTTACCTGTGATTCCCTGTGCTATTCCAATTTCTAGAGAAAACAACTCTATCTGGCATAATTTTTTCAGGTATTTTACCTGCACTAGCCCCTGCAATTCCAAGCAGGGCAGGAGGTACGGCCAGCACTAGAGCTCCAACAGCACCGACAAACGAGAGAATCTGGGCTTGTTTAGATGATTTCATAGACAAAACTCGCTGAAAGTAGGCTTGCCATGGGATTGTGCCCAAAGTCTGTGGATGAAGTGAAAACTTTTTGCTAACTTGAGATTTTGGGAAAGTGTGATAAGTGGTAACAAATGAGATTCCAATCTGAATAACTGGGTAAAAATTTGACATAACCCCGGAACAAGAGTACATGAATGAAGCATTCTTGAAGGCATGCAATTATCAGAAAAATTTACAAGTTATCATTGATTTCTAAAATTTGTTTCTCATAAAACTGAGTTGTATGTACAGGTCCAGATGCCGGATGGAGTCTTGGCCATGGAAGCCTGTATCTTGTTTCACAGAGGTAAATGTTATGTTCTTGAGATCTTGAATGTGATATTTGATATGCTTTGGACCCCTGACATCTTGCTAGCACAGCTTAGTGTACATGGTATTAGCGTCGCCCACAACTCTCCAAGAGGGACATTTTAGTTAAGCTAGGTCAAGAGCGATAGTGGCTGTGACTGCCTTATCACTAAAGGACATTTTTTCTTCCCACAACCTGATACTGCCCATGCCTGTGCCTTAATTTGGATATCTCATTACTTATCCTCTAAATTGACATGTTATTGCAATGTATAATTGATTAGAAAATATGTAGAACGACAGTGAAACTATGATTTGAAAAGAAAACAGTGTCATGAGGTTAAGTGGCTCAAAACATATAAAAATTTTAAAGTGGTTCTAAAAAGAGGTTCGGTAGCAATTTAAAACGAGTCAACTGAGTTTAAAAGTAAACAATGTTTGAAATTATAAATTTTAACATTTGCATTAAAATATTTGTTAGAATTCCATCTTTAGTACACACCAAATATCTAATATGTTCATGTATTTGTTCTCATGTAATGAGGAGTAGAAGTTTGTTGTTAAAGGATTTGACAGCTACTGCCGCACTGTCACTGAATATGATCACACATTTTTTTTTTTATTTATGAAGGAAAGTTCAATGAACTAAGATTGTTTCTAAAGGCGATTAATAGACACAGTTTAAAACTGATTGTAATAATCACTATAATGTATATATATATATATATACACATAAGACTCCTCTATTCTTATTCAGAAGTCTTGGCCCCTCTTTGCTTGGTGGAAGTAAATAGTGTTCTGAGCTGAAGATGAAACTTTTTTAGATTATGAAAAGTCAGTCTTTCCAATTCATTTCACTTATCTATTATCCTTCAAGCAGTTTTTAATGGCTTGATGGTATAAATTCTATGCAGTGCTCTTCCAGGCATACTCAGATGATGTTTTAAGAGTGTTGAGGTGACCCGCAATAGTATCAGATAACGAACTGATAATATTAAGAGCATTTTTTGCGTTCATGTCTGTTTGATTTTTGCTCAAGTGAGTCGGAAGGACTCACAATATACAGCTAGTTCTATATAATAGTTTTTTGCAGCAGAATATTTTGTGTTTGCATGAAAAATTATCTAAATGAATTTGCTATGCAGGCCATTCTTCTTACAATCAAGTCTTCCTCCGTTCTGTCCATCCTTGAGACTTCCATTGAGGCAGATGCAATCTCCATGTTATCTTATCTTAGGTTAACATATCTAAAAATGTTTATCTTGTGAAGACTAAAATGAATAAATAAATAAAGTGTATAACTTGGAGAATAAGTAGATAGTTAGGAAATTTGATGGTATTTGTCGAGTGAAGCAACAATGGAAGAGTTTGTGAACCTGTTTCATGTCCCAGCCTCTCTCGAATGCCTTGTTTTGCTTGCTCATACTCTTGAAGCTTTTATCCTCTAAGCGAAAAATAAATTTTGGATGCGCTTAACATTTTGATATCAAACATAAAATTGGAGGACAAGTCTCTTTTGGATCGGACAAACCAAGTAAACTGGCAGGAAAATTTCGGTATAGGAAAACTTTGACTTTTAAACTGAGCCTCGAGGCATAAAAGATTGTCACCTAAAGTACATGACAATCCATATCAGATGAGACTGGCCATGTTGAGTTTTTGCAATGATACCACCAGTGGGTAGGTGTTGCTCACATTGAGCAGCTCTACTCGACCATTGCCCCATAAACTGGGAATACCTGCTTAGACAGTTGCCTAGACTCACCCACCACTTGCTTCCCATGGCTTTAAAGTTTTAAATTTTTTTTTCTTGGGGGGGGGGGGGGGGTGTTACTCTGTGTTGCAAAAGGACCTCCTACAGACTAGTGGAGGAAAGGTCTTCTCAGCTGGCTCTGATCCTCTATTCAGGGAAATTTTAGAAGCATTTGGAGACCAGGGAATTAATAAGATCTGAAAATTACTAAACCAAATCTATCACACAAATATCCCTATTACCTCTATTTATAGCACTATCAAAGAGACCAAATGCAACAGCGTGGGAATTCCATAGAATCGTCAGTCTTACAGGAATAGCAAAGGTACTGTTCAAAACGAATTGTTAAGATAGAATTTTGTTGCCAAAACAAATTTTAAGAAATATTTAAGAAATATTTTCTTTGCAACCGTAACAACTTTTTTTAATGTATGTTTTGTGATTCTAATGAGTTAAGGGAAGGATATAGATATAGGCTTCAAGAAAAAAATCAAGTTTTCAAAGAGAGGTTGATTGGATACAATAATTTCAGTTTACAATATTAACAATTTTTTTCCTTTGATGAAAAAATTGATATGCAATAAAAGTAAAATACGTATGTAATTAATTCAGTATAGTGTGTGTGAGGGGAGGAATGAGAACTTTTGGGGAAAAGATTATAACTAATTTAGAACAAGCAAGCATTTGAGTCTAGTTTGGTCTCAGACCTAAGCTAAAGCTAAAGAGATAGTGTGTAGTCCTTTTATTCAAAGAAAGTATGTAGCTAGACAGATACAGCTAAATATGAGTAAAAATGTGGTTCCATTATAACTAAGCACAGGCAGTGAGGAAGTATGATACAGTAAGACAAAATAGGAGAAAGAAGAAAATCAAAACAAAAACCAAGTTCCGCCCTCGAGGCTTGTCACGTGCTTGCTTATTCACTGTCTAATGAACTGAGGAGACATCAAGTATGCTTTCTTTATATCTCAGTAGACTTCTCTCTTTCTTATCTGGATTTACAATCAAGATGCTGTGATTGACCTGTAACAAGATTGGTTTGGTCTAATGCTAAATATTAAAAAAATTGGCCAATCACCTCACTTCATATCATATCAAATATTAGCACTAGCTGCAATCCACATCATTTGGGGAAGTCTTTGTCGGGACTCTGTATTGAGGTTGGAGGGTGTGGTTGGAGTGGTGGCAAGTAAAGGGGAATGGAAACGCCATGTGGTAGCATCACCCTTGCGTATTTCTTTTATTTGCTTTTTGGTCTTTCTAATAACCACACCAGAAGAGGACAGGTTCCCCACATGTCAGAACTTCAAGTACCCAGGTAGCATGGGACTGACAGACTTGCTTAAATTGCAATTTGTTTTTGACACCTCAGGGGCTATGGATCTACTCCCAATAGGTCAAGGAAGGAAAAACAGTCACCATTTCATTGGTTGATATTTTTAGAAAAGATGCACAGTCTGTCAAGTATACGAGATGGGATGTTTAGAAGATAATGACTTTTCAAATAGGCTCGCCAGTGAAACCATTATTTTAAGGGCACCCCAGCACCAGCTTGGAGCATCAACAACTACATTTAAGGGCATTGCAGATGCAAAACCAAGGTGCTCTGTGGGAGTAGGGTTAATTGCTCTTTAATATGAAAGATGAATATTGGTAAGACCTGGAGAAAAAGATAAAAAGAGAGACATTGCAACAAAGGATGATAGTGTCATCAGTCCATACTGGAGTACATCAGTCCATACTGGAGTACAATGAAGAAAAAAAAGGAGAAAAAAATACATATGATGATGAGCATATTCTGATGGAAAGATGATAAAATCTGTTGAAATCTTACAGAAAAAGAGCATTTTTAGTTGAAACATCAGAAAGTCTTTAAGTCTAGATCTAGATCCTAACCAGATATATCTATTTTGTATGTCCTCTGGTTTTCCTCCCATTTTAATTGTGATAAGGATATCACGAGATCTAGAATCTAGATTTTAATAATCTTCTCATAAGTAGAAAAAACAAGTATTGTTCATAAGCCATAACAGGTTAACATATTTACAGAAATAGCAAATGAGAAGCAAGAGTCTTAAATAGAACTACAGCTGGCCTTACCTCAGTTAGTAGGCTAATTAGTGAAAGATCATAAAATTCCAAGTGGTTATTTAGGCAAGAAATAGTCTTCCTAACAAAATAGGCAGTAGTTGCACTGTATTTCTAATTGTAAATCTACAATCCGAAGAGCATTCGATGTAGCATGCCGCAAGCAATAGTCTGCAATAGGAAAAATGAGCTAATTTAGTAAAATCTTAATTTTTCTTTTTTTTTTTTTTTGCCCTTGAACAAACACGTCCACATGACCAACTGTTAATTCGGGCAAAACATTCCTCCTCTTTTTTTTTTTTTTTTTTTTTTGGGGGGGTGGGGGTTATTAAAGCTATATAACCAGTGCTTTAAAGAATCCTTAAAATAAAATGACTTGGAAGATGACTGTTTTCCACTTGCTATCCAACATATAACTTAAAAGTTGAAGGCAAATGCTTCCCGGTATACTTGAGATAAACAAAAGCAAGATTCTCAATTCACATTTTTTATACATTGTAATCTTCCCTAAATAGTAGTCCTTGCTGGCAGGAGCTTTGACAACAGGGAGACTGATCTTTGCATCTCAAGTGTAAAATGTGATTTTTTTAAAATTAATACAGAAGTGCCAGCTGGCTATAAAAAAAAATCATTTTTATTTACACCATAATATCTGACTGGATGAAAAGTGATATATAATTATAATGAAACTTGCATAAAGTGTCAAACAAAATGAAAGGTGAGCAGGTGTATCAATGTATGAGCATAAAAACAGTCATACTCAGAAACAAGAAAATAATTGAAAAATATAAAACATAAACTTTCAAATAGATTTTTTAACCTTTACAAAAATTTATTCTTCACTCAGCTAATCCAGCTTTACAAGAATAATATGAGAAGGGCAGTATGTAGCTACTCCAATTGCATTTCTATAGTAAACAAAATGCGTATTCTGGGGTTTAAAAATCCTCATGAATATAAAAATTAATTATTAACCTATTTCCAAAACTGGAAACTAAAATCATGATCTAAACTTTATTATGGAGACCTGTGTTTATAAATTGAGTTTCACAAAGGCTTAATTTTAAACAAGCTCAACTTCTTTGTTGAATTCAACGTTTACTATGCAAAATAAAGGAAAGCATTCTGGGTTTAATCTGCAAGATTTCAAATGCTGTTAAAGAAGAATTGAAAACATAGTTATTGAGTCTGAGATTGTCCTCAATTTAAATTTAAGAGCCTACCATTGCCACCAGGAGATCTGACCACACTGCTATGTACGCTGGGGATAAGTGTCCTAACCATGTATCACGTTTTTCCGATATTGCACTGATATTTTCATTGCTCAATACAAATGGAAGGCTGATAACCTGGATAACAGGAGGAAAAAAAGGATAAATTACCAAAAATTATAAAAACCTACTTAATTTTTAATATTTATGATGACAACTGAGCATCAATAAATAAAATTTGGCACTGGATTACCTACTCTTAAGCATCACTCACCTAACCATAAGTGACAAAAGATTTTGCCAAAAAAAAAATTTTTTTTTAATACTTTTATTTAATACATCTTGCTCTAACACAAGTGAAGAAAGGGTTTCCATTTAAACTGACAGAATTTTCAACTTCCTTCATGGGCAATGCTTTATTCTAACAAGATCTCCACCATTATCTAAGAATCACTGAAAGAAAATAAGACTCTTCAACCTTGAAAACAAGCAATGATCCAGTGAAATCACTTCTATGCTACTAAGTTTCTTCAGTAAACAAACTAGGATTGAATAGATTAAAAGTTGCAGAAAAATGTACAAACAATATTCTGCAGTTTGTTTCAGGGACATAAAGATGGCTCTACGTGAAGGAAGATAATGATGCATCTTCAGCACTTCTTACTTGCCTATGATGAAAATATGGAGGTATTAAATTGATCTGAAATTGTTTTCCTCCTTGTCAAAATCGTCTTTTCTATACAGCTCATGAAAACTGAGGTTTAGGCGACAGGTCATTTATCTGTTAATTTCTCTCTGAATTTTTTTAGTTAAAAGGGATGGCATAAAGAATGTAAGGTTTATATAAATAGTAACCATACGACTCATCTGTCCACAGTGTCAAAACAGCTATCAAAAGCATGAATAGGATTATATTTGTTATGCTATCATTGTTTAGACCAGAACATTTTTTTCCCTCTATTTTTGGGCTGATTGTTCAAAGAAAACATGTTATAACTTCGAACTAGTTCGTCGAAGACGTAACAATAAGAAGGGAATAAAGAGAGAATAAAGAGAAAACTGATGAGTTCAAGAAATTTGTGATTTCGAGGGATCAGTGTTCGACCTAATCGTGTTCTACTATATAAAAGAAGTGTGCATTGACAGTAGAAATAAATTTGAAAGTAGGGGTAGAAAGAACAGCCTTAGTACAGCAGTTAGATCATAAGTAGACTGATAAAAGAAATGTGTATTTATGTTAGTAGTGGATGTGAAAGTAGGGGTAGAAAGAACAGCCTTAGGTACAGCAGTTAGATCATAAGTAGACTGATAAAAGAAATGTGTATTTATGTTAGTAGTGGATGTGGAAGTAGAGTTAGAAAGAACAGCCTTAGGTACTGCAGTTAGACTATAAGTTGACTGATAAAAGAAATGTGTACTTATGTTAGTTGTGGATGTGAAAGTAGGGGTAGAAAGAACAGCAGCAGATGGAGTCAACACCTATTCTGCTTACCAGTCCAAGTAAAATGAAAATCATCTGCACTACATCAGTGTAGGCTACAGAGATCATACTGCCGAGCATTGTATAGACGATTGCCACAAAACCAGACATAAGCACCGCCACGAGAAGGTCAATCTGTGCTATCACACTGAGGGTCGATCCTGAGCAGAGGATAACATGGACAGAGACAGAGGTAATTAGAAAGAGAATAGGGATAGGATTTAGGCTTAATTGAAAAGAAATGCAAACTTTACATTGATAACAGATATATCTCCTCCAGAGCCACACAACTTCATGTAGAAAAGTAAACTGTACAATATTAACAGATATATCTCCTCCAGAGCTGTTCATTTACATCAACAAAAAGCAAACTTTACGACAATAACATTAACAGCTGTATCTCTTCCATAGCCATACAACTAAATTAAGAAAAACAAATTTTACAACAGTAATAGATTTATCTCCACCAGAGACACCTTAAGTACAGTTTTAAAATACATGTATATCTCATTGAAACTTCGGAAAGAGCATGCTTAGCGATCACCAGATATTTCAATGATGTTTTTGTCTTTACAAAGGAGCGGAGGAGGTAAAATTTCATTTGATTTTTCATTTTTTCACCCCAGTAGGAAAAAGGTGTTTTTTTCTGCATATTTATATTTAAATAATAATAATAACAATTTGTTTCAAACCAGTTATCCGCTTTAAAAATTCGAAAATACTGAGGAATCTATAACTTTTCTTTATTATTATTTGTACCGCCTGAGACACTAATCTTAGCAAACCAAAAGTTTCCGTTCAAATAAACAGGTGAGGAATACAACTACACTGAAGAAAAGCAAAATTCACAAAAACATGAAACTTACTATGAAAAAAAAAAATCCTGAACTTTTCACACACCCCCAAAATGTTGACACAAGAGACCCACTCAGAAACATTATTTTCAAAATGATACAAAGAACAAAAGAATAAAAGGAATCAATCTATAAAAATAGATACAGAGAGACAAACGTTTAAAAAAACAAGAACATTATGAGCACTGTTTTGATAAAATGTTTTACCCATTGCTTAAACAATTCTCACATTTAACAGTCTCTAAATCATACAAGTGGGGGAATAACTGATAACATTTCTTTACAAGTTATCAAAAAAAAAATAAATGAATAAATAAATCGCCGCCCACATCACGTAAGGGCGTATGTGAAATATTGGCGGTTTTGAGCTATGGATACCACCCACTTCCTTACAGAAAGGTCTATCTTGTTTCAAATAGGCATGGCAATATGGTGAAAAGTGAATGAGTTATTCGATAAAATATTATTGCCCTATAGTCCATTTGCACGATAAGAGTCGTCATGAAAGGCCTTATGGCATTTTTAGCCCTTCCATGAAAATCACAGCTATGGAAACTATCGATTGTCTCTTTCATGTATGTGCAATTTTTGATATAGCTACATGTAACTGAGAGGTAAGGTGTACAGCTTTTAGAAAAACTACAAAGTCACTATTGCTCAATACATCTACACAGTGAAAGCACCGATAATTATATCTAGTCAAGATGTGATAACGTTTGCAAGTTTAGTGTTCCTGTACCATTCTATAAACACCTTATGAGCTTCAATGCCTTACTTGTTTTCTCAATAATTACATAGCCTTCTCCTAACTCTGAAATCAAATAGATATCTAGATCTAAAGCCATGATTGAATCCCTCTGTACGCATTTCTCTTTTTCCAGTTCTTGCTCTCTTACATCTCTCCAGGCATTTCTAAGTGGTGTGCTGTTTTGTTGAAATAGTCAAACGCTAATCTAAACCTTGAACTATAATCTGAATCTATAGCTTTGAATGTGTCAAAAAGGGTTCAGATTCTTCGACCAATAGCAAAATTGCATAACATTCTTTGTACAGATTTTTAATCGAATTTCTCATTTCTGATTTAAGGTATAAAATCATGGAGTCGTCATGAGATGATGACACGCCACTGGCAGATCTTGTGCCATGAGCAAGTGCCAGTCAAGTAAATTTAACAGATTCCAAGACAAACAAAAATTTTGACTCTGAACATTCCCAGTCTGATTATGAATTAAGTAACTACAATGACCCAGATGCCGATTCAACTTTCAAACCAGGCAAGTGTCAAGGACCGCTTAGCAAAGAAGGTATTTTTGCTGAGTGCAGGGGCTGCAACATTCTCCTCTGTTACGATAATTTCACTGAAGATACTGACTCATGTGATCATGGGATACGCCCAAAAGGAAAGAAGAGGAGAAATAAGAGACCAATATAAGAGCCCCAATTTGTTGCAGTCCAGTACCAGATTGCTACCATGCTAGAGACTTTAACTGTGGAAGGTGCGTCTAAACAAATGACAATTCCTAAGGTCAAGAAAACAAACAAACAAAAAGAGGCAAAAAGAAAGAGAGCTTGAGGAGAAAAATATTCGAGTCCAAATACAAACAATCTAGTGGATGAGCATAAGATGGGAGTAGAGTGTCAATCTGCAAACTGTGAAAATGCAGGACGAAAATGTTGCATAGAGCTGAAAATAGTAGAGCAGATCTATTTAAAAGCTTTTGGGGACTTGGGGACCTATGTCTCCAAAGAGAATTTATTGCCAGGCATGTAGAAAGTTTTCAGGCTAAAAGGAGCTTGTAATTCACACCGTCAGACAATCCACAAATACTATCTGACTACATGCATTGTAAATCAAGGACCCCTGTATGCAGGAGGATGTTCTTCAGCATGTTTGTTATAAGTGAAAAAGCTGTTAGAGTGGCAATTGAGAAAATAACCTCAGAAAGCACAATTGAACAGAAGAGAGAAGGTGGAAGGATGTCAGCAGCTACTAGAGAAAGGGACAGAAGGATTACTGAGGCAATACATAATCACATCAGGAGTTTTCCAACAGTGGAGTCCTACAACTGCAGATCAACAGCAAGCAAAGAATACTTGTATTTAAGCCTAAATTAGCCAAAAGTGTACAAGATATTCGTTGAACAGTATGTTGGATTCGATGCTCCAAGTTTCAGCACTTATTATAACCTAGGAGACAGACACTGACATTGCTTTATATGGCATGAAGAACAAAGCAAAAGAGGCAGTCCTGAGATTACAACTGTAGTTGGTAAAGCCTTGGAACATTACGATACAGTGGGAAAGAGGGAAGCCCACCTACATGCTGATGGGTGTCCTGGAAGGAACAAAAACTCTATTATGCCATAGATGCTCCTATATTTCATCTGCAAAGCAGGCAACATGAGAGATGTCTCTTTACAGTATTTTGAAACCTCGCATGGCCAAAATGAAGGAGATGCTGTACACAGCACAATAAGCTCAGCCTTATCCACAACAAGAGATGTGTATGTTCCGGCTGAGCTAATCCCAACTCTTAGATTTGCAAGAACAAAAAAACCATACACGTTGTTCCAATGCTATCATGACTTTTGGGATTAAAAAAAACTTTCTCTTGACTGGTGTGTTCTGAGTAGCTGTAGAATCTCTGATGCTGATGAGACCATTAACTGGAGTAATATCATGGAGCTCAGGGTCTTTAAAGAGCATCCATCAACTATTTTTTACAAAAACAGTCACCTTGAGTCATTCTACAGGACAATCACTCTGACGAGTAAAGCCAAAAATTTTCAACTCTGCAAGCTCAATCAAGATCCCCTAAAAGTCACATCATGCAATGTATCCTTTATACGTAGATCTTACTGTGTTTGAGGAAACATAAAAACGAATCACTTTACAAGTGGTAAAGAAATTTGTAACGCATTGTACTATAAGTTGATCTATTCATTTCCTCACCCTTTTTTGGTGTGTAACTTTTGGGTAGCGGATCGACTAAATCTATGTACATTATCTAATTTAGTTGCATAATGTTTGCATTTCAAGCCTAAGAACTTAGTCTTGTTTATTAAACACAGCCCGCACTAGTATGGCCAAGATTCTTCTGGAATCTCCGACTTAGTTCTAGCATAGTAATGATCTCGTCACCCCTTGTTTACCTTTGTTTTGATTGGTTGCTAATTGCTTATGTCGTGTACCAAGAATATTCTCTTACGATTTATGTAATTCCTTTTCTGGATGATTCCACGAGATTTTGTATAAATAAGAGTCGAAATTATGTTTAGTCAGTCAATATCAAGTCTACAGTGAGTAGTTGTTAAGTCTACTACAGTGAGTGATTATAGAGTCAAGCTCTTGCGTTGGATTTAACAGTTTGCAGTTTTTACATGTGGACTTCGGACTTATTTTCTACGGACGAGTTGTGTGATTGGCTGTATATATTTTCATACCCCTAGACAAGCAGAGCCTAACAGATCACCCCCATCATAAATCTGTTACAAAACTACTACAAGAAATGTCTTTGCTGCTTCTCTATATAATGTGTTATTAGGCGTTTGTGGTATCTTCCCATAAAATGCTTAATTTTTTTCAATGCAATTTGTCTTTTTAAAATAATGAAATTGGGTGTCAGGGAGACTCTAATAAATATTCCTTAAATGTTTAAGCTTTTATTTTTGCCTGTTACTATTATAGTATTCAATGAGATTTAATGGGGCCCTATGCGATATTTTATGCAACTGAATATTTATGAAATCCTCACGTAAGAGTGTGAAAGTAAAAATTACCAAATATATACAAACGCCATAAATCAATAAAATATACACAAAGTATACATACACATTTGCAAAAATTACATAAATTGGTTAAATAGTTTTTGTACACTGAAAGATTCGAAATTGCCCAAAATTTTGAGAGCCTCTGCAGAAAAATATGAAAATCAAGAATACACCATTACATGATACGGGCCACCAAATACATAAAAAAGATTCTTTACTGGAATAGGTTAAACAATTTTAACTCACTGAATGATTTTCCCGTGCATTACACGGGAACGGCAATTTTCTTTGGGAGCCAATCCCATGCAGCAGACAGGATAACTTCTAGATCTAGAAATCTAGAAAAATTGTCACAAAGATTTCCGATCACCTACGAATGATACTATTGCTGTAAAATGAGTGTAAGAAATATATATTCCAAACATTTCTAAGCGATTCAGAAGAGGTTCATGAATCTGAAAAAGATTTAGAGTACACATCAGTGTCCAACAAGTCACAAATCGACAACTCAGAATCTGAACCGGAGCCTCAAACTGCTGAAGTTTGCAGCTCTAAACCAAAATCCAACCCCAAATCCAAAGCAAGAAAAAGACCAGGCCTATAGGTAAACAGTGTAGATCTAGATCCACGACTGATAAGTCTAGAGATTGCTCAGAATTCAGTGGCTTCGGTTGGGAGGGACACAGAATGTAGACCTAATTCTTCTTGTGAAGAGGAAGATGGGTTAATTTTTTTTTTGGTAAGTTATATATAGATCTATGTGTATATGGAACTAAGTAGAATTCATCTCTTTCATTCCTCCAGTTGTGACAGATTAAAAAGAACAGACTGTTATTTTCTGATTCATTTTAATTCTTTTGCTCTGGAGCCCTACCCCTCCCTCCCATTTTTTTTTAAATTGGCAAAAGTCAAAAATATCAGTTGAAAAAAGTATTCAAGATATTGTACTCAAATTTTTTTTTTCGATTTTAAATCTCTATTTTTCATCATTTCCATGGCCAAATATCATGTAAATTGATTAATTAGGAATGTCATGGGAATTTTTTAAAAACAACCTGCAACGCTGATGCTGTACACTTGTAAACCTAAAAATTTTTTAAGAATTTATAGCAAGGAGCATCCAGAACTAAAACAAAGTTCCGATTTCTGGATTTGTATGAAAATTTGGCATCTCTGTTATATCAACTGCTCTGAAGAAAAGTAGAATTTACAATAATAACAGATATCCCCTCTCCACTCGTAGTACAGTTTTAAAATATATAGAACCTTGAGACATTGGAATTCTTTTCATGTTATCATGAAGACATTCTTTAGATGAAGGAGAAATTTCAATAAAAAATGTACACTAATTTTTGTGCAATCTTTAATGCAGCCTGCTTTTCAACTTATTTCTCCACAGAGACCTCAATGGGGTGCTGGTGACCAATTACAGATAAAATGTAGAGCTCGACATGATATGGTAAAACAAGTTCTCCAATACAAAGTTAAAAAATGCAACTGCACAGACAATATTACAAATAAAAAATTTTAAGGCCCTGATCTTTAAAAAATTTATTGGGTTACCTGGATTGCTAAGGCTTATAATTATTCTAGATATAGTCACAATCTGTATAACTCATGCAAGATAAATCAAAGTTGGCAAGTTAATAAAATGGCCTACCTCGAATGTTTCTACAGTTCCTTGTTGACAACTAGTGGATCTGGTTCATATCTTAGATATAAAACTGTATAGAAATACGAAATGTGTGCAAAATAAGCATGAACGGTTTTACATTCGCATCCACTGTTCCAAAAGAAACAAAAAAAAAAAAATTTTCAAAGAAAAAAAAATATTGAGTGTGTAGGCTTCTTTTTAAATCTCTCCTAATTACCCCTAGGACTTGATTAAAGGAACATTGTCTCTACTTTAGCACAGATATTACATACAAGTTTGCAGCAAGTTATAAGCAAATACATACCCAAGGCATTTAGGATAGATGCTGTCCAAAGAAGATCCCCTGTTAAACTGGTAGAATAGATAAGAAATGTAATGAAATTTCCATGGTGAACTTGGAATGGATCAAGCATAGTCAAGTACCTGGCATTTCGCATCTTCCTAGCATACACAGCTCCACCTGTTGAAAGAAAAGAGACGGTTTTAGATAATATTGTGAAAAAAAATTCATATATAGCTATTTAATCAGTCTGGAAAGAGCAGCTTAATAAAACAAACAAGACAGCTTGATTAAAAGTAAGATCATGTGGATAATAAAGATGTAAAACACAAAAAAGCTATCCCTAGCTTTAAAAATGGACTTCCTCAAATAGCAACATACAATTATTTTCTTTTTCTTTATTCCTAGTCATCAAGGGGTTAGTTCTAGGTTAGTAATTAATTCTGCTATTCTTTCTACTTCCTTGTTGATTACTGCTATTTTTAGAGTTAGGTTATACCACTCAGCCTTTACTTAGTATTTGCCAATCGCAAACAATATCCGTCTTTTCTGCTAAATGCTAGTGTAAAACTAGAGTGTTGAACACAACCTGTCTGCGTTCTCCTCTTTCTCAGGATAAATTTACATAGAAATTTTATCAGTCAAACATGTACTATAGAATCGAATAACGCCTAGTTAGAAGATATCCTATGTCAAAGTGTGGACTTGGCACTCTCACTTTTTCTAACCTGAAGAAAAAACATATTTGAACTTGCTGTTTTAAACGAAAAGCTTACAGTAGGTGTACCTTGTCCTGGTAAATGTTGATATAGAGCTGCCGGTTCACTTCCAATTGGATTATTTTCTATTCTTTTCTCTTAGAGTCTTTTATTTTATCTGTCAGCCTCCAGTTAGACCTAGATTTGGTTTGCTTCTCCTGTTCTCAGCTTTATCAACAAATCATCAACATTAAACTTTTTTCAAAATATGGAAACAATATTTTCAACGCCGCAGGGACAAAATATAGGTTTTCTTCATTTTAAATTATAGTGGCCTGCTTACCTCAAACTGTTAATTTTATTTTCTTCGACCTTGACCATGAAGTGAATTTTATATCCCAATTTATCTATTATATAATCCTTATAAACAAAAATCTCGCTCTGATATATCGAAGGCTATGATCCCTCTACTTCTGAAGATTTTGAGTAAATCTGAATCAAACATCTCCCTTGCTTTTTGTTTTAACATTGATAAATAGTGATCAATAATATTAGGCACAGGTGGGGGGAATGAAGGGAGATATAGGTGACAATAGAGTATCAAGATAGCAATTTTTGCTATGCCTTTGCTATTAGTATTACTTAAAACATCTTTATACATTTCATATTATTGACAATAAATATTTGCATATGCACTGTTAAATTTGAAATGTGTGTTGGTATACCTGTGCTTCAATGACTGCAACAAAGCATTTGACAGATTTAATGTGGATGCCCTAGATAACGCTGAACATGTCACAGTTTGAATTTTGAAATTATCTCAATTAGGGGCTGAGTTATGGGTACTTCAGTGTCACAATGTCCAAAATGTTGAAACTGAGAAAAACGCATTTAAAGTTAATGGCTTAAATTTTGCTTATTCTGTGCAATTTTATCCCCCAAAACAGCATTGTATCCAGTATTAGCAACACCTATGAGGATGAATATTTAATATTTTTAAAGGGTAAAAAACGTAAAAAAATTTTCAGAGCAATTTATATCATGCAAACCAAACATATCAAGTGCAAAAAATACATGCAAAAAAAAACAACAAACCAACAAGATAATAAAGAAACCACGATAAATTTTATATTTTATTAACATTACAAATGTTGGAGATGTTGTTTGTCATTGAAAATTGTACATTCTTACAAGAATATACAGGAAAAAGACCTCTTTTCCATGAGTGATTCCAAAGACAGAAAAATAGAGGCAAGTAGATAACTGTCTATATTATAATGAAAAAAATATTGTCAAGGATCACTCAATTTATATTCAACATTTATAAAAAAAATTAAATGCTTCTGCACTACTGGTTTAGTTAAGTGTTAAAATGAGGTTTGACAGCAATTGGTGTGGTCGCTCATGATTCTTGTCAAAAAAACACATATCATAAATTACAACTACACCCCAAACTCTCCCACAGCAGTAAATTAAAAAGGACATTCATAATAAGAAATTTAAACTCCATTTCCAGCCATGATTTTGTTTAAAAAAAAAGGGACAAAATAATTGATTTCAACATGATTCTTCCTCACTCTTAGTGCCCTGCTTGCATTCTTACTAATAACTAAGTACATAATATACTAAAAAAAAAAATCTTACATCTGTAAAATTTACAGTCAACTCCTTGATCTTCAAGGGACATAACAATAACATCGATATGTGAAAAATCAAGTTATGTAAATCAAGATGTTATCTCCTGTTAAAAAAAGGAAAAATAAACAAAAAACAATGGTATATTTACACTATGCCATTGTAAGCAGACTACAGTACAGTAGTAATTTTGGATGTTTGTTTTGATTTTTATTTGAAAAAAAAAAAAAAGAAAAAAAGATTTTTTTGCCTTCCTTTGTAGTCCGTTTCAGTTTTGATCTTTACCCTTCACTATAATATTATCAAATCATTTCATTGATCCATTTGAGTGTCAGGGTTACCATTAATATAATATAAGTTTAATATCTGATATTGGTATCAAGTTTTTTTTTTTAAAGTTCGTTTCATTTTCATTAGAAATTTGGTAGTGAGAAATCAATCTAGTTCTGATGCTAGGCCTATCTTGCTGTTGAATTTAGATGACGTTCATTCTTGCCAAGTATTTTATAGCAATCAGCACGCAAAATGCATCAATAAAGCCGATTGTCCTAGTTCTAGCCTTACAGCCGGGTAGAGATGGTATGGGTGGGCATTGTTCAATCAACCAATCATACTTCACCAAGGAAACAGGTCTAGCCTACAAAAACAATGCTGGCAAACTGTTATTCTAAGTAAATGATGCCCATTTTAGGCTTAGCCCTACAGCCAAGGAGGATAAAATGGGAGAGCAGAGTTTAAGCAAACAATAACGAAGTAGACAGGTCTAGCCTACAACGCAATGCATGCGAAATGTAAAAGGCAATAACGTCGATTATTCCACTTCTTGGCCTAACCATATAGCCGGAAAAGGGAGGGGGGATATGGAATGGATTAGCAGAAGCCAATCAACAAATCACAGAGCATACATGTCTAGCCTACAGTACATTCAACGAACAGTGTCGCTGGCCTAGCTCTGGCCAGTACCAGTACTCCTTCACAATCTCTCCCCACTCCCACCCTACCATCACACACACACACACACACACAAATTTGTGCGTTTTGTTGAACTTTTTGACGATGATGATTGATGAGCAATAGATAGGCTGATGCTGCTGGTGTTGAAAAGAGAGAAAGCTTGAGATCAGATACTGCATGTCATCAAGGCAATAAGAGCTCTCACCTTAAGAACTTAAAACCACTGCTTATCTCTATTACTGATAATTTATCTGTCCTGTATAATGTTGGGTCCTCTACAGCTTGTGCAGAGAGATGAAGAAGAAATTATGATAATTTAAACAAATTTGTTTTTGTTTCAATAAGAAAACAAATTTGTGTAAAACACATTAATTTCCTTTTACAATTGAGCAGTTATTAATAGTTAGCATGAGTTTCTTTGAGGAACTTGTCTCATTTTAGAATCTAGTAGTGTATTGAGATTCAGATTCCAGATTCTTCACATAATTCACATGTAAATTAGGCCGAAATTATTTTCCCGAACACTCTGTAAAATAATGTCTTTCCTTGTCTTTCCCGAACACATAGAAAAAAAGGCATCTCCTTAAAGAAGCATTTGTTAGTAATTTGAAATGATATAAGTTCTGCAGGCTAGATTATTCCGTGCCTGTTGTAGGTGCACAGAATTAAGTTTAATGAGAATGATAAATGATAGAAGATTAAAATAGACAATGAGAAAACAGCTGTAGTCTGTACACCTCACAACCTGAGTAGCACTGTATGCCAAGAAAAAGAAGTCAGCACAGCAATTGAGATTGGTCAGAAATCCATTCCAAATCACGACTCGTCAACCTCCTGTACTGGCAGGGTGTCAACAACATCTTAACCTAAAATTTCCTACCTGGGATTTCGAAAGAAAATCCAAAGTTGGTTTCCACTGCGCAAGGATAATCAACAGAGAATTTGCAGGGACATGTTTGATAATTCAGTGGTGTCCAGCCTTGACGCAATGTTTTCGACGTTAACCAATTTTAACTCCGGCTCTACTGAATCGATGTTCACAATTCAAAGACTAATCGAAAGGCCTTCTATAACTGCGCATTTACATAACTGTTATGTTATTGTTCACAGATTTGAAGCGAAGCTACGACGCAAAAACTACACTAAGGTAGTCCTTGCCGCGCGACTCGAGATGAGTCAAGCCTGACTGGCTAGCCGCTGGCCTTGCTATCAACACAGGATGTTGGCCTAGTAATTATTCAACACTATTTTTCCTCCCTTTTTCCAACCTTGATGGTCGATTTTCTACCATTTCCGACTCTTCGGACTTGACTATCGAATTTCTGACTTTTATGACCTGCTGGACAACCTGACTGGAAGTGAAACAATTGCTCACAACCTGGCTTTTCACATTTTTAGCATATGATCGTCCATGTTTTACACACAAGGCAGGTATAAAACTTTTTCTCTTTACATTTTGTGGAATCATTTCAACAATAACAGCTTGTCCTTGTTTCTTTGAGCAAAGAAAATGTGCATATCAAATGATCTGAGACAGTATACTGCTTGTCTCCACACTTGACCAAAATGTCATCCCCTTCACCGGACTGAACAGAATATTCTGGGTTTTCACTTTTCTTCAGTTGCAGCATGATTATGTCAGTGACAACATTTATTGCGACATCTGAAATTTTCAGGATGGGAGATCGAGTAGGAGCACTTACACCTGGAGCCACACTTGGGATCTTCAGAATGGAGGAAACTCTCTGCTGGTCATCAATACTTTTACAAGCTTTTATTTCGAGAGGGTGGTAAACAAGTTCAGACAGAGTGCAGTTGTTCTTGATTATTGCCTAGATTTTCTGGTTGTGGGACTCAACAATATTATTGGTAAAATGTCCAGAGTGAGGCAGTTTCTATACGTTGTAAACGTACTTCAAAATATTCACGAACTTTCTCCCAAACGTTAATCTAAGGCCCTAGTGCTAAAAATAGAATTGTTCTAACACAGCTTTCTCATTGAATTGGAAGAATCCATGCTCCACTGTATTTTAAAAAATGCTTCAGATTTCAATGTACTTCCTTGTCTTTAAAGTACCCGTAACTTACAACCCCTTTACAGTTAACCTTAATCTTGTAGAATCTTTTTCGTGTATGCAGAAAACCGAAGCACTTAACTCATAGATGTTTCACATTGTAAAGGCTGTCAAAACCATGGCGAAAGGATTATATTTCAGCAGGCTAGAGACCGTGTCTTACTTGCCATGTATGGTTAATAATATTTCCTCTGTTTATGCTTTTTGTTTTGCTTCACTTTATATGGATTTCTTTTAAGTTTGGGAGAATTTCAAATCTCATGTAATATTTTACTGGGCCTAGCATCCCATGTAGAATTGACAGTAAGTATTAATGTTAGGGTTAGAACATCTAAGTACATTCCTTAAAAAAAAATTTCTTAAATCTTTTCACAGAATACAAGTACCATGTGCTTAGACTTAGCTCTTTACCCAAGTTGAGACCAATAAAAATGCCTATGGGAGCCAGGGTCCAGACAATTCCTGCTTTAGCGACTTCCTCTGCCGTACCGTTGATGAAGCCACCTCCCACTGTTGTCGCTGTGCATTATAAAAAAAGCAAGTACCGAAAATAAGAAACACAAACATTGATATTGCTGACATCGGATACATTAAAAAGTATGAAACATATGACATGTTTCACCTACAAAAATGAAAGGCATTTGGAATCATAATTATTATTCCAACTAGATTTGTATACGTCATTCTTTAAATTCACAATTAAGAATATACATTACTTAGAAGATTATGGGGTAAGTAACAAAAAAATGTTTTTTATCGAATCACTTACGTCGCAGCTGCAATCAATCTAGAACTTAACCCACTCCTTACTATAACTCCTGCTATCCCACCAAGGGCTCTACAACTACAATCGCCTATCATTGCTCACAGAGTATAAGTGATAGAGAACCTCCAAAAACAAAACTAATATACAGAATTAGAGGAACTAACAATGTGATACCTCTCCTAAACAAGCAGAAATAGCACTTTTGTTTTGCTTGTTTTTTTAATAAACTAGTCGTGGATCTAAAGCCAGTGGGCCGAAACTTGATCTAGTTCAAGTGATGGAGATCAAGACTTTTAATTAAACACTTTTTTTTTTCATAATTTTCCACATTTTTTTTTCAGAATGATCAGAGAGGTTAAACCGAATGGTTCTACACTGAACTTTTTTAATCAAAATTTTAAGTAAAAACAATGAAATTTTATGATTTCTTAAAAATTGTATGCCATGATTTTGACGAAGTTACGTCCCTTTGTCAGTATTTAGGGACTGTATACTGTGGGGAAGTCATTAAGAAATGGGTTAAACACATGCTTAAATGTTAGAAAAATATATTGCTCAACAACACTGAAAAGAAAATAAATCAAGTCTACCCACAGGGTATCCAGCATTATCATTGGTTAACTCTTTACCTACTTTTAGCTGATATATTGGCTAAAAAAAACCTATATAAATGGATACTTTGCCCATATAATCTGCTCACTCATAAGGGGGGGAGGGGGAGTTCTGGCTAAATATTTCATTGCTCTTTAGAAATAAGAAAATTCAGTCCAAACCAATAAAATAATAAAGTAGGTAAAGAGTTAATAGAGGTATAGAAATAGAAAGAAAAAACAACTCAACACTATGAAATTAAGCGAAAGAATCTGCAACAAATTATACTGCCTAACATATGTAATATGCAAATATTCCTATTCAGTTCAGGCGTAAAATAAATGCTCATAAGCTTTGTAGGCAATTATAGATGTGGGTGTGTATCCCTGCTAGTACTGCCGTATTTGCCTCACTTCAGGCACCAGAACTGACAGTACGTAGAAACTCATTAGGGAGCTAAACAAAGAACCCCCCCCCCCTTTTTTTTTTTCCCTTAAAGTATGTGTTTTGACCCTTAACCTCTGACAATCCAATAGCGCCCGGCCTCACCCAGTTCATGACTCCCAGGTTCTCCCTGCGATCCTTTTTTTTTTGTTTTGCACACCTTACACCCTCATCTTGGCTGGATCGCTAATCCAGGCACTATAACAATTTGCCAACTGTTCTCGCCATAGTTAGAGCATTTTAACTCAATGCTTCTTGCTCAATTAATGCCCAATTACTACTATAAGGGAAGTAGCTCTAATTGAAAAAATAACTCCTTTACAAAAATAATTCTCACCTCCACCCTTTTTTTTTAAATATTATTTTGAAAAATATGCCATACAGACTGATAAATTCTCTTTCATTTGATATATGGTATGCTTGCTTACAACAATTACACCAGTTAACAAAAAAATAATGAAGTACAAAGTTCAACCAAAACATCTTGTTCACTTTGTTTCGTATTCAATTTGTAATAAACCAATACTGGTTCTCTCTCTGTCTCAACCTCAACATCCATGTCAGATTCATCATCTAAATCAACACCAACATCCCCATTTTCAGGTAAAAAGCTTTCAGAAGCTGAAGAATTCAGAAAAATCTAAGGCCATTTTTCTAAGTTTCAGTAGATTTAGGGTTAAAGAAAGGCCAAACTTAAAAAATTCGTAAACAACATTCTAATCCGCCCTATCAAAATATCAAACTGCTACTTTCTGTTTCAACATCGACCTAGATCCGGGTTTAGTTGCTGTGCATAAGCTTTTATGCATACACGCATAAAGAGCTTCAAAACAATCAAGGCTTCCTGGTTACACAGCGGGCTCACTCGAGCGCATGAACATGACAGGGGTGTAACCTTAGCGGGCGCAACCGGGAACATTAAGAAGCATTGGGTTAAACCCTTATGAAGGAACCTCTTATTTCTCCTGCTCCAGGTACAGAGAGAACTTTTTTTCAACTATCAGAGCTTTAGAGCTTTTGTTCTTTTGTTGCCATGCATTGAGAGGTTAGTCAGAAGGTTGTAGACTGATGACCCTATGAATCCTCTAGCATCAACCTCAACGGGCATCAACACAGTTTTGTAGCTGGTATCTTCTAGCTCTTTGGTCAAGTTCAGGTATTTTTCTCTTTTGTAGTAGTGGGCCTCTTCCATTCTGTTTTTGTATGAAATTGTTAGCTCCACCATGATCAGTTGTTGTGTGGAAATTGAATGGATCAGGCTATCAGGCCTTAATCTTGTTTCTTTGATTATACTCAGGTGAGTGTCCCATTCTGGAAGGTCTGCTGAAACTACTCAGTAGCCACAAAGTATAGTAGGCATTTATCTGGTTTGTCGTATCCACCGACATTCCCTGGTTTATTGTATCCACTGACTCTCTGTGCCATGATTTAGTGCCTTAATCTGTTGTGAATATCATTGCATTGTTTCAAGGAGGGTAGTCTCTCCATGATATGGCAAAGCAAATAAAGGTTAAAAAAGGGAGAAGAGGTTGGTTAAGAGAACTTTAAAGCTTATAATTAAAGGACTGCAGACAAGCAAGTTTTCCACTTACCTATCATTGTAAAAATCCCAATGGATGTTTGAAGATCTCTTCCTGCCACAAGAGAAGTTTCAAGTTCACCAATCTCATTCCCTTTCTGTTTTACTCTGTAAGCAGCTAAGAGTCCAACAACCAGAATTACCAGATAGAATATGATGAGGACCACAACAGCACTTGAATCCACTGCCATTTCTATGCACAACTGATGACTGAAGTGGTATCCTCCCTGGCATAAATTCAGTTGATACAGAGAATTCAATGCTCACATCAACAGAAACTTTTTAGAGTACTGACTTGACCCATTTGAGGTAAACCAATTACTTCATTGCTCTGAAATTACAAGAATTGGGATGTCAAGAACTGTAAATAATGACAAATAGATGCACCTAGGTGAATTAGTATATTGATATTTAACCTGAAGATATCTGTAGATGCAGCTGGATGATTTCAAAGTAGTTTATTTGAATAATGTGCAACTGGATTTTTAAACTAAGTTAACAGTGATAGCTAACTTAATAAATAAATATATAAATAAAGCAATATGATGTTATTGAAGGTTATACTGAGTCAACCTATATAATTGAGTAGAAGCTGTTGAATGAATTTTAAAGGAAAATAGAGACACTATATTCATCCATAGAAGAATAGATGTAGCACAGTGAAGTATGCATGGAAAGGATTAAAGACAAAAAAAAAATACAACAAAACCTACTTTAATCACCACGATACTGCTCTTGACAAAGCTATAACCACATCAAGACATCATCCAGGATAGTTATACTCATTTTCACTTAACTTCAACAGCAATAAAAAAAAGGAAGGGCAGAGATGGGGCATTTTAGACCTTGATTGATATTGAAATCACTACAACTGATACTAAACTTCAATGGTTTATAGCTGTCTATATATTAAAGATTTTTATCTAAACTTGCGGTACATTCTACATCTATGCATACTCATAATGAAATTTGCATCCCCAAATCATGTACTTCAAGATCACATCCGCTCTTTTGAGTCATTGAGCACAAACTTGGGATCAGATAAAGATGGAGGACTCACATCAGCTGCAAATTTATCAGAAAGAGAAGGAGCAAAATTCAAAGGTCCAATTCCTTATTAATCAACTCAATGGAGACACTTACTTTGAGCCTTGACCAGCCCAGGAGACACATGATTTTTTACCATTTTAAAAAAATTGTAACTAATTTATTTTTAAAGCTATACTACTTCTGGTTTTTTTTTATTTGTGAAATTCAATTCTTTATCCTTTCACTCATACAAAAAAATGCAGCACAGTTAGTGGATGTGGTGTATTTTTCATGATTTTTTTCAATACAAAACCAAAAGCAAAAAAAAAAATATTTTTTTTTAACCACTGGAAGCACCCACAAAGCAAGCATACAATCAGAAAAACTCATTTGTACAAAAACAAAAACATTACATAGATCTCATTTATCAAGGTCAATTTTAAAACAGGTTTACATGAATCTAACACCTCCTATCGTCACAACAACTTCTCTCTACCAGCCATGATGAGCTGTAGATCTAGTAAAATTTGCACTCGCTCGGGTCTTATATAAAAGTAAACAAAAAAAGGCTCAAAACCACCAATTTGTGGTAAAAAGTGGGTGGGGGAGCAGCTTCAATTGTAAATGAATAGTTAAAGTATGGTTTGAAAGAAATGTCCCTGCCAGCTTATAGCATGTATAACAAATTAAAAATTCACAAACAGTGTCCGGAGCATTGCTTAGGCCCAGCAGGCCATCAGACACAGGTGTCTGATGCATCCCTATTAATAGTGTGGCTTATAAATATAGTCTAAGCGAGTTAGAGAGAGAGAGACAGAGGGAGAGAAGCAAATCACATCTGAAAAGTTGACAATCACCTTGATATCAAGTGGTCAATACAGTACTCTGATCCGTCTATGTTATAGGCTAAGTCCTAGGGCAATTTTAAGTCACCCACAGTCAGTGAGAGTCTAAGGCTATACTTTTTCTGAGTTTCTTCACAAACCACTGTGAAGAAGAAGAAAAATATTATCTATCAAATCTTGAAAATGGCAATAGAGATAGAGAAGATCATACAGTCTGCAACAACTGCAGAAGAGAGAGAAGTCTGCTTTCCTTCAGGCTTTTTAAGCCTATTTATGCTGTCAACTCATGCAAATGACAGCTGATTCGAATGAACATCATCCTTAACTTATTTATAATTCCCTTGACTAACTGTACAGGCTCTCAGCTGGTGGTCTATATTCTACTCTAGCAGAAGTCTTAAGTTAGCCCATTACTGTTCACAATTACCTTCTATCAGTATCACACAATTGTTAACCTTTTTACAACTTGTAAGTTTCCTTCTAAGACTGAATCATAATGGGGTTTAAGTTAACTTTGCTCATTGTTTTCCACACTCTGAAAGAATTTCTTTTCAGAAAAAAAAAACAACATTTCATGGCTCTTAGTTTACAGACACCATTGATTAGATCTAACACAAAAAAGAATTTGTAATTTTACATGCACCATACGTGACCAAAGTTCATATGTCTACATCAAGTTTTCCTAGTTGACAGATGCAAACTTGGTGTGTAAAGCACAATGTAAATGTAGACTTTATTACAACTTTATTTGAACAATTTTAGTAATAAGTGTGGATTACATTACGATTATAAAGAGGATTAGAGGAGCATTTTAAATGAAAATATCTAGAGCATACATGGACTAAATTATACCATTCTAGAGGAATGTTGTTCATACAAAATTATATGCTAAACATGGGCCATTGAATTTGAAAGGCTGAACTTCTTAGAAGATTGTTTTGTAGTTTCAACAGAGTTTCTTTAGCTTTCAGAACTTGCAGTAACAACTCTGTCCGTCTCTGAGTCTTACTCTCTTTACGGGCTTACGGAAATAATTGGATTAAAATCCATTGAGCTACCAGGCCAGGATCAACCCATTGAATTTGAAGTTCACGTGAAGTTTTAACTCTAAAGATCTACACTCTAGCTCTAGATCTAGAACCTAGACTATAACCAGATTAGATTACAAGCTCTACATCTAGATTCTAGTTGATCTAGACCTAGACACCCTATAACACAATTCGGTAGTGTTGCAGATATCAACCCAACTCACCCTTAGAAGCTTTAAAATTGTGTTTTTCTTGTTGAATTTGATATGCTGTCATTGCTTAACACGAATATGAAGGTTTCATTCGTCGCAAATAAATACTTTTCAAGATATAAGCATTTTTGTGGTGCTCTGAAATCCCATTAAACTACAAGTTTCGATTTCGTCGGGAAACATTCAGTTGTGAAGCCTGACGTGAGTTGGGCCGATATAGATCTAGATCTAGATCCTATCCAATTTTACATAGAATTCTTTATTAGGTTCTTTTTTTACATCTATAGGCTTACAATCTGATTCTAATTAAAACACGTCTAGATAAGGATACTTTCTCAATGAATTTTTATAATATCTAGATTAGATAAATTTACACTATGACATGTGAGAGCGTTTACATGCTTTGAGTTTGAATCAGCAGGTTCTATATTATTACTGAGAGTAATCTGCCCTTGAAAAAAAAATTCTACATCTATGCCCGTATTCAGAAGAATTTAACGCTATCGTTAGGTTGTCGTTAACTGGCTAACGCATGCGTTAATTTAACGACGTATTCAAAAGGCACATTTTCGCTAACGACCGGTCGTTAGGTGATCGTTAGGGGGGACTTTTTAAAGAGAGCTAACGATCACGTTAACGATAGGTTCAGGCCTACCCTAAAATTTTTACGATCGCTTTTAATGGACTTAAATGACGAACACTTTCCAATCGTTTTGGTAACCAAGGAATTGTTTTTCTCTCCCAATATGGTGGCTTTGGGAGTGTTTGCAAGACACTTTTTTGTATTCTTTAAATATACTTTGTAAAAAAATCTAGATCTAGATCTACATTAGAAAAGAGTTCAATAAAATCTGATGCCTTTTTATTACTCAGCTACAATTAACGGAAAATAATCAAATGTGAGTGAATGGTAAAATAAAAAAAAAGGGATGGAATTTGGAAAGGAAAAAAATCTATCGACAATACTATGAGTTCAGCTACTGAAGTCTTAGATCCACAAGAGTGATCGGAAATGTAGACTAGCTAGACTTAGACCTAGATTGAAAATTAGATCTTGTCAAGTGCAGTAAAAAAAAAAAAAAAAAAAAAAAAAGATTGCAAGTTAAATGTTTTGCGAAGATGATCTGCAAACACTACAGAATCTATGAATTTGAGAGTGGTGAATGATGAATAGACTAAACCTACATGTACGGTAGTTTAAGTTTAATCGTCGTCACATAAACCAGTAAGCCACGAAATAGAATTTCGTTACAAGATGGTATAAACTTATACAGAGAGAGAGAGAGAGAGAGAGAGAGAGAGAGAGAGAGAGAGAGAGAGAGAGAGATGTTAGCTTTATTCATTTATCAAGGCTGAGCAATTGCAATCAAACTCAAACTACTTGAAATGGAGTTGAATGCCCTTGCCGATTTTGTACAGTTGCAGACTCGTGCAGACTATGACTACAGAATTAATTTAATGAAATTCCTAGCTTTCCAACAACTCTCTCTCTCTCTCTCTCTCTCTCTCTCTCTCTCTCTCTCTCTCTCTCTCTCTCTCTCTCTCTCTCTCTCTCTCTCTCTTTTTTTTTTTTCTTACGTTTTTCTCTCTAAATGTATCTACATATCACCAAAGTAAAGAGAAAAGAAAGTAAGAGAGACAGGAAGACGAACTTACTGACAGAGGGCAAGATACTTAGATAGTAAGGTTTTCTTTACAAATTCTCATTTTCCAGTAGTTATTAGCATATTGTGAGACTGATCTATGTATTAAAAATTGTCTCAAAATTCAACGCTGGCATTTTCCTAATTCAAATGGAAGTAGGCACATCCATGATTGAAATTATGAAAAGAGAAGTAGATGGTTTATTTTGTGGTGATTCCACAAACCAGTTTTCAAAATGCATGAGTTCCACAGTTCTTGAGATTATATTCTTTTGATTTTCTCTGTTTGTTTCTTTTTTAAACCTCATTAACATCGTTTTGATTATTATTATTATTATTATTATTATTATTATTATTATTATTATTATTATTATTATTATTATTATTATTATTATTATTATTATTATTATTATTATTATTATTATTATTATAATTATCATTATTATTTGCTCTTATTGAAAAAAATGTTTTTACATATCAGCCCTGATAAGTCCAGCTTCATAGAAAATAAAAATATTATCCCCAAAAACCCATAACTTCTAAATTTATGCATTATAACAAAAAGTGAGCACAAAGAATTGAATTAAAAAAAAAATAAGAGATTCAAAAAATAATTATAGTCAGATGTAATCATACATACATGTATATATTGCTCTCTTATACTTTGGTAAACTGATTTTTTAAATGAACTTAATCATCAATCCGTATTGAACTCATGAGATTTTGCCTTAAGCTTTCTTTTAGAATTAGGACATTTTTTTTAAATCAAGCCCAATTGAAGCCATTATTTAAAAAAAATATTTCAATCTTTATTCACCAGGGTATTTAAGATCATTGCTTATTCAGAAAAAAAAACCCAAATGATTTTAGAAAATGACATCTCTCGAAACAAAGCGATTTCAATATTGGACTTTGCAAATGGTACAAAGAGTCAATCTTTTTTTTCTTGGTGAAATTTAGGTAACCATAACGTTTTATTTACCAAGAAATACAAAAGTATTACTTTTCTTTTGAAATGCATCACTTTGTTTTGTTATTCAACGTTTTCAATCTGCAGTTTTCAATAAATAAAGAGTGGAGATCTTATTGTTTTTCTCCAGTACCTTCAACAAGTTACAGAGACAGAAAACAGGCAGCTCAACAAATTTATCAATAAATTTCATGCAGTAAAAATGAACTTTTTTCATTCCAATGTTCTAAATTGAAAAGTAATTTACAAAATTTACTCACTACATGTAGACTCCATATATAATATAAGCAAATATAATTTTGCAGAAGTGTAAAAATTCGTTTTCTTGAATTCTTTTAATGATTAATTGTCCTCAAAAAAAAAAAGAAAAAAGAAAAAGAAATAAAAATAAGAATAAGAAGAAGAAGAATTGAAGACTTAAAATAAGCCAGTCAATTGGAGTGCACCATTTAGAAAAGTCTTTCTGTTTAGAAAAGACGTTAAAAAGACCAACTACATAATCAAATTTGCTGGAGTGAGCAGTGATATTTTAAAAAGACATTGAATTAAGCAAATCACATCTGTGATAGAAAGTGAATATTGCTGAAATTGAACATGCTGATCACAAATCATATGTTGCTCATTTTTTCATTCAGATTATAACAAATATATATAAACACTAACAAAACATGTAAGAGGTAGAGAAGTCATTTAGTAATGGCTAAAAGTTTCAGTCATTATTGAACTCATGAGATTTTGCCTTAGGCTTTCTTTTAGAATTAGGACATTTTCTTAAATCAAGACGAATTGAAGTCATTATTTAAAAAAATAAATTATTTCATTATTTTTTCACTTGGAAATTTAAGATTACTTCTTATTCAGGAAAAAAAAAAGTGATTTTACAAAATCAAGTCTCGCAGAACAAGGCGATTTAAATATTGGACTTTACAAATGGTACATAGAGTGCTATTTCTTTTTTCTTGGTAAATTTTAGGTAACCATAATTTTTTATTTACCAAGAAATATTTTAGTATTACTTTTCTTATGGAATGCATCACTTTGTTATGTTATTCAACTTTTTCAATCAGCAGTTTTCAATAAATAAAGAGTGGAGATCTTATTGTTTTCCTCCATTACCTTTAACAATTTACAGAGACTTAAAACAGGCATTTCAAAAAATTTATCAATAAATTCCTTGCAGTAAAAATGAACTTTTTCATTCCAATATTCTAAATTGAAAATTAATTTACAAGATTTACCCACTACATGTAGACTATAATTATGTATATAAGCGAATATCATTTTGCAGAAGTGCAAAATGTATTGTCTTGAATTATTTAAATGATTAATTATCCTAAAAGAATTTACTGAAGTGAGCAGTGATATTTTTAAAAGACATTGAATTAAGCAAATCAAAACTGTGATAGAAACTGAATATTGCTGAAATTGCACATGCTGATCTCAAATTATATGTTGCTGATTTTTTTTATTCAGATTATAAAAAACAAATATATATATATATATATATATATATATATATATATATATATATATATATATATATATATATATATAAAAACTAACAATACATGTAAGAGAAAGAGAAGTCATTTAGTAATGGCTAAAAGTTTCTGTTCAAAGACTTGCTTATAAATAACTTCTTTCTATCCAGTTTTAAAAAGAGTGTGTTTATTGTTCCTTCAACTTAATAAGCTGGCCACTAAACATTTCAAATATTATACTCCTCTACAAAAAGAACAAAAAGATTTATATATTTTTAAATGCACAGAGATTAAAAATCTGTGAACAATGTTGCACTTTTTGAAAAAATTTATCAAGTTTTAAAATTGATTTCTCAAAGTATTGGTATATGGATAGCAAAAAAGTGTGTGGGGGGGGGGGGGGGGTTCACAGACTTTAAAAATGTATTTATACGTAGTTGCTGTTAAAAGAGTTGGTTAAAATTAAAGGAGGTCCATTGCAAGCACTTTTATGTAGTGCCTAAGATACTGTATTATTTCAGTATTATTTAATTTCATCTCAATTGAGCTATTCTTTATAATTCTATTTGTTTAATACAAACCAGGCGTAGAACACACATTTTACATCATTAATTTTTGTGAATAGTTGTTAAAATGAGTAAATGTAAAAATTTCAAATAAAATAATGAGTATGTTATGCCCATCAGAGGGTATTTTATACCTAGAAATAGTAGAGTGTTTTCACCTATGCTTTTCATTTATAATCATAATCTGTAAAGACTTTTCTAAATAAATTGGAAAATGAGAGTAACCAGGAAAAGAGCTATAATATACATAAAAAGGTAGTGAAACCAAGGGAGGTTTATTTTTTAAATTCATCCTAATGTTAGCTGAATTAAGAGAAAGTATTGCTACAACTACAAGTCCAATTCTTCTTTTTTTTATACTTTTATAAGTAATATTATAACCATTTGCAGTAGCATTACTACCAATGGACATTAATGAAGGGCCTTTCCCATCTAAATCTTGAAAAAAAACTTGGCATGGGCTATAATGATTGGAAACATTTTACTCATATGAAATTGAACAAAACGTAGTCTATGTGGTCTTTTAGGTTATTTAGACTCAGTCAAAAAGTAATTATGCATAGGCCTCTTACTTTACCTTAATAAATTGTAATTTAGATCTAGATCTAGGTACAGACACAGGTTTGCTTTTTAAAAGGCCTGGATCTAGATCTAGATCTAGGCATTTATAACCCTTATATAAATCGAATGAGAGATAACATGCTGGGAATTTTAGTTAACTAAAGTTTTACTCTTAAACTCGATTCTGAACAGCAATTATTGTTCCACAACATCTTACAATGCATTGCATTGAGTTTCCAAAGTCTAGACTAACTGTAGGCATTGTTATGATTATAGCTCTAAATAAGCTTAGATTTAAATCTAGATCTAGCTCTATGTTATATCAGATGAGGGACACTATGTTAAAGCAAAGACTATATATATATTTTTTTAAACAACAAATTCTTCCTTGGGTTGCAGCTACAATAAGAACCATTAATCTGCATAATGTTCCAAACAGTTTTTTCTATACATTAAACATAGTTGTCAAGCCCGATATGAAATTTAAACAAGGCAACAGCCTTAACTTCCGGGTGAAAAGTGACATTTTTTTGCAAAACACGCCA
>JAWDGP010003167.1:0-37500 GCA_033675545.1 Elysia crispata | reverse complement strand
CCGAAGTTTGCATAAGTCCCAACCTTTCTGAGTGAGCCATGAAAGTTACGCGATGTGTCTAAAGTTGGACTTATGAACTTTCGTTGTTGAACCTGC
Organism: Elysia crispata; assembly: GCA_033675545.1. NCBI lineage: Eukaryota > Metazoa > Mollusca > Gastropoda > Plakobranchidae > Elysia > Elysia crispata. The sequence continues at coordinate 37,404 of JAWDGP010003167.1, read as the reverse complement.
TCCAGAATTCAGGGAGGAAATGTTGAGTGGAAAGTTTCCTACATCTTCTTCACTCATTACAATAGAGCTAGGGCCAAAAATGTCCACAACAAAGGCTTTTTCACCCGGGGTCTTAAAATTCTACAAAAATAACCATCGTGTAACAAAAGACATGAAATGTTCAGTTGGCCTATTTTAAAAGAGCAAAAATAGCTCCAAACATTTACCATTTCCGTCATTAATTGAAACGTAAAATCGCCAACACGAATCGACGTTGTCGACATTTTGAATCGCTCTTTTCATTTCGTTTCACAAAAATTGTATCAAAATACGGATTGTTTTGATCGCTTACAGAGTGCAGTAGAGGTGTGCTATTTCATAGACTGCTGGAGTGATCGAATCCGATTCCGGAATTAATTGTGTGGTGGCCTGAGAAAACCAGTCGCATGTCGGAAATTTTGGATATGGAGATATTAAACAAGTGGATGCACTAGATAATGCTGAACATGCCACAGTTTGAATTTTGAAATTATTTCAATTAGGGGCTGAGTTATGGGCATTTTAGTGTCACGATGTCCAGAATCTTGAAACTGAGAAAAACGCGTTTAAAGTTAGTGGTTTAAATTTTGCATATTTTGTGTAATTTTACCGCCCAAAGTTGCATTGTATCCTATAGAAGCAGTTGAAACACTTATGAGGATGAATATTTATTATTTGTGGAGTGTAAAAAACATGTCAAAAGAATTTCAGAGCAATTTTTGTCTTGCAAATAAAAACATGTTGCGCAAACAATACATGCGAAGAAACAAGATAATACTGGAACCAATAGAACCAGGCAAGTTTGATGTTTTATTAAAATCCCAAAGGCAGGATATAATGCATTTCATTGAAAATTGTACATTCATCAAGAAGGAAAAGTGGATGTGATGATATTTTCTGTAATTACTATCTAAAAATACAAGAAAAAGTTTTTTGTTTTTGTTTTTTTTTTAATGAGAATAGACAGAATAAAATAGGTATGTAAATAACTGTCTATATTATAAAGAGAAAAACATTGTCAGGGATGATTAAATAGATACTTGATATTGATGAAAAGAATAAAAAGAAAATTAAATGCTCCTGCACTACTGATTTGGTTCAGTGTTGAAATGACTTTTGATAGCAAATTAGCGGAGTCCTGCATGATCCTTGTTAATCATAATAAAAATCTGATAGCCTACATCTCAAACTCGCCCAAAGCATTAAATTAAAAACCACAAAGAGATATTTAAGAAGTTTAAAGTTCACCCTCAGCCCTGGTGTTTTGAAAATTAAAAAAAAAAAAACAATGAATTTCAATACAATTCTTCCTCACCTTAGTGCCCTTCTTGCCCTTTTTGAATTCTTTCTAATAACTAAGCATATCTTTCAAGAAAAAAACAACAAAAAACTTCCATTCGTTGCAATTACTGGTGCAGCTGTTTCTTCACCAGTCAGTGGGACGCATCCACAACCCTATACCTCAGTGAAAAGCACATCTGAAATTTGTGTTGGATTATGGGTTGAGAGAAGAGTTTGGGAGAAATAAGAAGATAATGAAATTGGTCTAATTACTTATGATGACTATTATAGATACAAGTCTTATTTAACAATAGCAAAGGAGACTAAATGAAAACTGGAAAAAAAATCATAGAAATTAGAATGCATGTCAGTTTATAAAACATAAAAAAATATTTTTTTTTTTAAAAGTGGGCCCTACATAAATAAAAATAGACACAGTTGATGCTGGTGTTAAAAAGAGAGAGAGAGAGAGATAGTGCTCATTTATTAGGAAAGATTGAGATTGAGATACTTCAATTCATCATGACAATAAGAGCTCTCACCTTTAAGAACTGAAATGGCCACTGCTTAACTCTGTTACTGATAAATCATATGGCTTGTCCGGTGTTTTCTACTCTACATTATCTGCGGAGAGATGAAGGAAGAAATTATGATAATTTTATAACTTTGTTATGGAAAGTAAGCAAATTTGAGTAGTGCACATTAATCTCATTTTCCATTTCAGCATTTATCAATTATGGTTAACATGAGTTTACTCGAGAAATCTGTCTCTTCTTAGAATCTAGTAGTGTAATGAGATTCAGATTCTAGATTAGTCAATACATAAATTTACGTGTACAACATTATCATCGATCTACTCCAGTCTTAATTCAGATTAGATTGCACTTATCTAATTAACAATATTTTTAAATCACAATCTTTTCTCCAGTTCATATCTAGATCTACATAGATCTAGATCTAGATCTAGGTCTAGACAAAGGTAAACCTATCTTGTTGTTTATGCTCTCGTCTAGACCGAATCTAGATCTAGATTTGAGTTATTTTTTCCATGAAACATTCAGGGCAGTTAAATACACTGAAATTGTAAAACTTAGTATGTTTTAGTAGGATAGAAACTAGTTTTCCTCACCTGAAGCTTCGTTCCTGGAGTTGTTGTGGGTGTGGCACTGATGCTGACATTGATGTTAGATCATGTCTCCATTAAACTTTTTCTCTCTTCCCCAGACCAAATTTAGCTTTTGCAAGTGATTGAATGACTAAAATATTGTTCTTACACTTATCTTATCATTTCATGAGAAGTTTATCTTTCAATTAAGGTCTTTTAAAGCGAGTTTAATAGGAAAATATCCTCACCTTCTTCATCTCAATTCGTTGAGACAGCCATATTGTTGTCTTTAGTTACCATTAAAAAAATTGCTAGGAGCGATGGAATTTTAACTTTTAAAGTATTATAGGCGTGATAAAAAAAAGAAAGAAGAAGGTTTCAGCAAAATTGAATAGTTGTATGATTCTTTGAATGAGCTTTTGGGGTGTAAAAGTTTTGAAATTCAGAAAGAAATAACTTTAACTGTGGATGAGGTGAAGTGGCTCACAGTGATTTTGACTTGTGAGATGCGCAGAAAATGTAGTGCCGATGTAAACAAATATATTCATGCGCACTTGGTACCACAGAAAAGAGAGAGAATAAACGAATACAACGGTATGCAACACTATAGGGTTTAAACGGGTGAAAATTTTACTACGCGGAAGCAAAGAGTACGTAAAATATCATTAAATTTTAACGATTTTTCAGACTTTGACGCTCGATAGGGTTCAGAAAAAAATTGTTTTAAAATATTTAGAGACAAAATTAAAGCTCCTACTTCTGTCAGATGATGTAAAAATGGTTGAACTTTATAAGTATAGTACTCGTTCAGTTTCGACCAGGGGTCACCCTGACCACCTTTAGAGCCCTATATCTCAGAAGTTACTTTTCCGACAAGCGACTGATTTTCTCAGACCACCACACAATTCCTTATGAAAAATAATAGTGAAAACACAATGAACAGATAGGATAGGCAATTTTTTAATAGTTGATTTTGAAAAAATGAAGAAACTCAGCCAAAATCTAGATTCAAGAAAAACGGCCCAACGTCTGGGCTTGCACGAAATGCCAATAATGATTTCTATTGATTCTGGGGTCAAAATGGAATCGATTAAGGAATCGAAGAATCGCACATCCCTACAGTGCAGTTGAAGACAGAATGGCGAGTGCGAAGAATAAAATGCTTTAGATCTAAGAGTTTAAACGTACAGATTACGTACAGCAGTCGTGCATTAGATCTAGATGTAGACTAAAATGCCTCGCAAAGTACGCAAGCCTCTTACGAGTAAGAACAGAGAAACAGAAAATAGGAAGAACTATCTGAGGGCTAGGGACGCATCCAGATCTAGATCTGGAGTCAGGAAGAACGGCCGAACGGCTAGGTTTTGTCGAAATGCCAATGATTTCTCTGAAATTGAAATAGACTCAATGATCGCTGCGCACTCATGTGGAGCTCTAGACATTGTATGCCAGCATTGTAATGCACTTAGATGGATAGGAGAAAAGACTACATTTTGTTGTCAGGATGGCAAGGTAACTGGTAAGGATCGAAATCCCTCCCCCTCCACCACTACAACTCTGAAATATTATGATGTGCAACAGAGTGGACGACTTTTCTTGGCTCATATAAGAAAGTACAACAATGCACTTGCTTTGGCATCAATAGGCTGTAAGGAACATGTTCGCGATGGATTCAACTCAACGTTCACCATCCAGGGGAAACTGTACCATCGGATGGGCAACCTTCTACCTGAGCGAGGAGAAACGCCAAAGTTCAGTCAGACTTATTTTCATGACTCTGATATTGATAAAGAAGTAGATAACAGATTAACCCATGCAGAGCTGGATCGACATATTTTGCAAGAACTTCAATCAACGTTGCAAACACTCTGTAAATTCGTAAGTCAAAAGTCTTTCAAGACAGCCATAGAGGTGGGTGTTGAACAGTTAGTTTTACATGCAGATAACAAAACCACCTCAAGGCGGACATGTCAGAACTTACAACTTACCAGCCTCCAGCGAAGTTGCTGCTCTTTTACCAGGTGATGCGACAGGAAATTTAGACATTATTTTCAGATGTAGAGCAGGAGATGGACAAGAACTAAGGAGAATCAGCACATGCCACAGATTATATGATCCTCTCGATTATGTTTTGCTATTTTCCACGGGATGTGATGGATGGCATCTTGGACTCAAAAAGACAGACCACAAAACTTTGATAGCTGCAGACTTCTATAAATCCCGCCTTCAAATTCGGAATAATGATTTCAATATTATGTTCCATGTGAAGAAACTGACACAGCAATACGCAGTCGAGCAATGAGCGAAAATTGAAGCTGGACGTCAAGACTAGGTGAGGAGGAATCAGGAATCATAAAGGGCAGAAAAGTACCAAGGACTGATGGATGCTGTGTATGCTGGAGATCAAAACAAAATTCTACAAAGATAACCATCGTATAACAAAAATAATGAAATGTTCCGTGGGCCTCTTTGAAAAGAGCAAAAATAGCTCCAAACATTTACCATTTCCGTCATTAATTGAAACGTAAAATCGCCAACACAAATCGACGTTGTCGACATTTTGAATCGTTCTTTTCATTTCGTTTCACAAAAATTGTATCAAAATACGGATTGTTTTGATCACTTACAGAGTGCAGTAAGGGTGTGCTATTTCACAGACTGCTGGAGTGATCGAATCCGATTCCGGAATCAATTCCTTATAAAAAATAATAGTGAAAACGCAATGAACAGATAGGACAGGCAATTTTGGACTCAAAATATGATCCTCTCCATTATTTTTTGCTTTTTCCCACTGGATGTGATGAATGGCATCGTGGACTCAAAAAGACCGACCACAAAACTATGACAGGAGCAGACTTCAATAAATCCCGTCTTCAAGATCGGAATAATGATTTCAGTATTATATTCCGTGTGAAGAAACTGACACAGCAATACGCAGTCGACCAATGAGCGAAAATTGAAGCTGGACGTCAAGACTGGGTGAGGAGGAATCAGAAATCATAAAGGACAGAACAGTACCAGGGACTGATGGATGCTGTGCATGCTGGAGATCAAAATGATGTTGGCGTAAAAATTATTCTTCCCTCCACAATCTATGGATCACTAAGGTTTTATTCTGAAGCCTTTCAGGATGCAATGGCAATCTTTCGACATTTAGGTAAGCCGGACATCTGTATTACCTTCACCTGCAATCCAAAGTGGCTTGAAACCATAGCAGCTCTCAATCCTGGGGAACAAGCTTGCGACCGTCCATATCTATCAAGCAGAATTTTTAAGCTGAAGTTTGACACGCTAATGGATGATCTTCTGAAACTAAAAATACTGGGTGGAGGGGGGGGGATGAAAGCTCATACTGCCACAATGCAATTTCAGAAAAGAGGTCTACCTTATGTGCATATCCTTCTCATCATGGATGCTGAATGTAAGCCTAAAACAACAGAAATGATTGATAACAGTGTTAGTGTAGAAATACCAGACCGAGATCCGAACCCCAAACTGTATGAGCTAATCACAACTCAGAATATTCATGGACCGTGTGGAAATGTGAACCCAAAGAGCCCTTGCATGGATCGAAACAAATGTACCAAAAACTTCCTCAAATCATTTCGACAGAGTACAAAAGTCACTGAAAATTCCTACCGTCTGTATATGCATAGAGGTCCAGATTCTGGAGGGAAAACGCATATCAAGAAAGTCAATGGCAATGACCTTGCTGTAGATAATTCTTTTGTTGTTCCTTACAACCCAACCCTGTATTTGCGGTTTCAAGCTCATATCAACGTGGAAATCGTCCACTCTGTACAGGCTGTTAAATATCTCTACAAGTACATAACAAAAGGCCAAGATCAAGTACTGCTGGGATTTGGAGAGGACACTGAGAATGATGAAATTAACAGATACGTCAATGCAAGATACATTTCCGCAAGTGAGGCTTTGTGGCGCCTCTATGGATTTGAAATTCATAGAAAGCACGCACCAGTAGAGAAATTACCATGCCACTTGCCAGATCAACAAACGGTGCTGTTTGAGCCAGAACAAGTAGGAGAAGCTGTAGAAACTGGACCACCACCCACCAAACTCACTGTCTTTTTTTTACATGAACAAAGAGGACATCAATGCAAGAACCATCCTCTTCTCCGATTTTTCACAGTACTTTACATGGAATCAGAAAGAGCACAAGTGGCAGAGATCGAAGCGAGGAGCAAAAAACCCTGATGACCCAGATGAATTTAGAGCTGACACTATTGGGAGAATTCCAACAATATCTCTCAACCCACGTCAGGCTGAACTGTATTACCTGAGAATGCTACTGCACCACAAACCAAGACCCACAAGTTTTACAGATTTTAAAACTATTGAGGGTACAACATATGACTCTTTCCAAGAATGCTGTCACAAACTTGGGTTACTAGATGGTGATACTGAGAAAGATGCAGCAATGGAAGAAGCAACAGCCATTCGCTTTGGTCCACAGCTCAGACTGGCATTTGCTATAATTTTGATTTATTGTCGTCCAGCTGATCCTCTGGCATTCTGGGAGAAACATAAGTTAGAACTCTGTAGGGATTTCATGTTGAGGGACAAGATTGGTGATCTCACCAACTATGTCGGAAACGAGGCTCTCTCACACTTGCAAGAAATTCTCGACAACGAAGGCCTGGATTTGAACCGAGACTTTAAATTACCCCAAACTGAGGTTTTTACATCAACTGATGGACTACCCAAAACAGTGCATGATGAGTCGCAGCACAACTGCGAAATTTTAGAACAGCAGGTGCAACAAGGACATCCAAAACTCACTGAGGAGCAAACAAATGTCCTTGATGCCATATTAAAGTCTGTTGAAGCTCAGAAGGGACAACTGTTTGCTTTACATGCCAGTGGAGGGACTGGGAAAATGCATACAATCAACCTGATCCTAGCAGCAATCAGATCAAAGAAGAAAATTACAATTGCAAGAGCTCTCTCTCTCTGGAATTGCAGCGACTCTGTTGGCTCATGGAAGAACTCTACATAGCAGATGCAAGGTACCTTTGAACAGCCATGAAATATCTATGTGCAACATGTCTCCACAAGAAACAACAGGTGTTCTCTTTCAAAAAACAGATCTCCTCATCATTTATGAAATCTCTATGGGACATAAGCATGTGTTTGAATAAAATAGACAGAACAAAGCAAGACATTTGAAAACATTCATCGCCATTTGGGGGACCGATTGTACTTTTGGCTGGTGACTGGCGACAAATTTTACCAGTTGTCCGACATGGATCCAGGCCTGATATTGTGGAGGCAACGCTGAAATCTTCATATCTCTGGCAAACTGTCACAAGATTGCAGCTGACACAAAACATGAGGGCAAAGGCCGTGAACGGGATTTTCGCTTATAAACAGCCTAAATCGACGATTTTTAAATCCGTGTATTTTAAAAGCCAGGGAACACAGCAAAATGAAACTTAGATGAGAATAAAGATCCGTTTCTTCTCTTTAATAATATGCTGTTCATTTTTGTCCTAGATTGTTTGTATTTTTTTGTCTGTGTGATGAAAACCCCTCGTATCCACCGTTTTTTTTTTTTTTTTTTTTTTTTTTTTTGTGGCCGCGGCAAGAAATTAGCGATCGCGCAAGACCTCCTTATCTTTGAACGACTGGCTGAGGATCGCTTTATAAGATATCAACCCAAACAGCACCTCATTGGAAAGTAGAAACGTAGACCTTTATATTCGTATAACTTTAGTCAAGATCGGGAAATAAGAAATTGAATAAAAGACTTTTTAATTTTTTTTAAAAGAAGTTTTATTGAGATCTAATTATTGGAGAGTCACAAAAGTTATACCATTAGAAAGGCCATTCTTTTCTCTTTAAAATGGCGTATACGAAACTAAAGCCTAATTCAAGGCCTGTCTCAGCCAGCTGCTCTTTCCAGAGCTGACCTGCGCTACAGCAGGGGTAGAGGTTTTAGGGCGCCTCGTTTCGCCCGATAGCTCCGTCTCCGAACTTTTGAGGGATTTCTGGAGGGTAACAGCACCGCCTGTACACCCCGTCCTCGTTCTCTAGAGCTACCGCCAGTTGGTCCGTGGGAGCCAGAGCTCCTGACCCCCATATCTTGGAGCCATTCCCCTATCCGCCACCTGGGGACGCGCTGGGTTGGGGATGGTCGCCCCGTATTTAACTCGCCCATAGGCACTCAAATTATACCCCCTTGTGGAAAGCAACGGCAAACTACCACAAGTAACATGCCAAGAAATCTATTGACAGTGGACCTAAGAAGCAGACAAAGATCTGATGATGGGACCCCCGAGTCAGGCAGATTAAACAGGCGTATCGGGGAAGAGTTGAGTACCACAACCAGTACAAATAAACGTGATGATGGCGAAAAGCCTGACGGTGTTACAGTGGAAAATCATGGTACAAGACTAGGCAAAAAGCTTAAGGTAGGAACATGGAATGTGAGAACGTTAGATGCTGGAAAAGTAGAAATAATAGAAAAAGAGATAGAAAGAATCAAACTGAACATCCTCGAAGTCTGCGAACACCGGTGGAAGGGGCAAGGACATCTGACAACACCAAAAGGAGGAAAGTTTATATACTCTGGACTTGAACAACCTGGACAGAGTGGAGTGGGGATTTTATTAGAAAAGGAAACAGCAAAAAGCCTTATTGGATATAATCTTATTAGTGACAGAATATTGATCGTCTGAATTCAAGGCAGAAAGAAAAACATGGCACTTATTCAGGCATATGCACCAACAAGCAGTTCTGAGATAGAGGAGGCTGAGGAATTCTACGCTGCACTACAACATGCCATGGAAAACATACACAAACAGGATACCCTCTACATATTAGGTGATTTCAATGCTAAAATTGGACATGAAATGTCACGTGAAGAAAAAGAAGTGAAAGGTATACACTGCCTGGGGAACAGAAATGAGAGAGGACAAATGCTTGTAGACTTTTGCATTGAAAACAGACTAGGTATTGAGAACAGTTTCTTCAAACATCATCCAAGAAGACTGTTTACGTGGACATCTCCAGATGGAAAGACCAAAAACCAGATTGATTACATACTGGTAAAGAAAAAGTGGAAATCCAGCATACAACAAACCAAAACATACCCAGGAACAGATTGTGGAACAGACCATGAACTCCTTGTATCAACAATAAAAATAAAACTGAGGAAGATAAAGAAACCTGAACCCCCAGTACGTTTTGATCTTACTCAGATACCGGAGGAATATGGAATAGAAATTAAGAATAAATTTGGAATGCTTATGGCAGTGGAAGAAGAGATGGGTCCAGACGAGCTGGCCACTCATGCACAACAAATACTACTAACAACAGCCAAGAACAGGATACCAAAAAGGAAAGCAAAGAGAAAACCATGGATATCAAATACAACACTTGAACTGATAGAGGAACGAAGGAATCTGAAGGCAGGTGGAATAACCCAAGACAAGATATTGTATAAAGAAAAGTCCAGAGAAACAAAGTACAGTCTCGAAAAGGATAAAAAGCAATACATCAAAGATCAGTGCAAAGAAATGGAAGAAATGCATGCCCAGCATAAAGATCACAAGCTGTTCAAACATGCACGATTAATGACAACCGTATTGAAACCAGCACCCGAAGCCATCAAAGACAAGACTGGAAAAGTACTTACGGAAAATATAGAGATTTTAGGTAGATGGAGGGAATACTGCAGTGAAATGTACAAAGCAGAATAGACTCCAGACACAACAATAACAGACATGGAGACTGAGCCAGAGCCATTGATTGATGAAGTCAGGTGGGGACTTAAACAGATTAGCAATGGAAAATCACCAGGAAATGATGAAGTCCCCATAGAACTGATAAAAGAGGGAGGGGAGGAAAGCATCCAGTTATACCACAGGCTGATCTTAAAAATATGGAAAACAGGAAGCTGACCAAAAGCATGGAAACAATCAATCTACATCACACTGCCAAAGAAAGGGGATTTAAAACTATGCAGCAACTACAGAACAATTGCCCTTATCAACCATGCAGGCAAAATACTGTTAAAAATTATTCAGAAAAGATTAAAACACAAAATTGAATCGGAAGTCAACATCGTTCAAGCAGGATTTAGACGAAACCGGGGAACCAGGGACCACATTTTTAACTTACGAAACATATTTGAGAAATGCAAAGAATATAATCAAGACCTTTTCGCATGCTTTATCGATTACTCCAAGGCATTTGACTGTGTGAAACATACCACCATGTGGAAAATCATGAATGACATGGGCTTTGCCCCACACTTAGTCAGGTTATTGGAAAATCTATATAAAGATCAAGAGGCGGCTGTAAGGCTTGATGGAGAAACATCGGAATGGTTTAGTGTAGCAAAAGGCATACGACAGGGGTGTATTCTTCCACCTTACCTCTTCAACGTATACGCAAAAAACATAATGAGGAGAGTTAGACATGACCCACAGCGGTACCGGGACCCTGACAACAAGGACTTTGATTTTTTCAGTAGTCTCAACGTAGGAGGCAGGAAATACCCTGAACTAAGGTATGCAGACGACACTGTTCTACTATCAACAACTCATGGCGGTCTAAAAGAAATTATCAGATCAGTTAAAACTTACAGCGAAGAGCAAAACTTATATCTCAATGCAAACAAAACAAAAATTATGAAAACTGACAAAACCCATACGAAAATAGACATTAAAAAAGAAAACAACACGATAGAAGAAATTGAAGAATTTGAATACCTGGGCTCCATTATCTCCAGCAATGGTGACATAAATAAAGAAGTACAAAGACGAATGGCAATCGCTCTTCAAAAAACACGTCAAATGAGTAAATTATGGCATGGCGCTGACAAAAACACGAAGATCAGATTCCTGAGAGCTCTGATATTCCCTATTGCTACATATGGCTGCGAATCATGGACTATAAATAAAACATCTGAACGAAAAATAAATGCTTTTGAGCTCAAATGCTACAGAACAATCCTGAGGGTGCCATGGACGGAAAAAAGAGCAAACAACTCCATATTGCGAGAACTCAATATTAAAGAGGGGTGGCTCCCAACCATTTAACAGCATTTCATTTTATTTTTGCCATTGATATTTGTATTTTTGTCCTTGGAATCTTCTTGGTATAGATAAAAACATGCTGAATTCCTCCTTTCCAGTCAAGGTTTTTTCACAGGAATTGATTTAGGTTCTGCTTTTATGTCTTTGGAAATTACAGTGTTTTTGGAAATAACAAAAATATATAAATGTTCTAACACTTGTTCCCAATATTCCTTTTGAATGCTTCATGCGCGCAAAAATTGAATGTTAATTGTTTCTTTTATTTCTATATTTCATTTTTTTTGCATGTCAAAATTGTTCCTCATATTTAAAATAAGTTATATTATATTATTGTGTTTTGAGATTACAGAATGTGAACATGGAAATACCTGAAGTTGAGGACCATGAAGAGAAGCTTCCATACATCTTTGGGACCCTTACACTAGGGATCACCATGGCCAAATGAGAATATGACAATAAGAAATAAATTGGAGGACAACACCTTTAGCTTTCCTGAACTGCAGGGGTCATGATGTACAGGAAAAAAGACTACATTGCTGTGAACAACATGAATCAAAAAGGCCAGGTCAGCTGCTATCCTCAATATTTATATATAGATTAGGTACACCTCTTAAGAGAATCTAGATCTGTAAAATTGTTCTTTTGCTACAGTATTTTTTATTCTTTGAACTTTGGTCTCCTATAATTATGTTAAAACTTGCTGAATATTTCCTTTTTTAGTCAGGACTTTTTTATAAACTCATTTAATTTAGTTTTTCTCTTCCAGTTTTAGATTACGCAGCTGGTTTTGCAACTCAAAAGAAAAATTTTTCAACATTTTCTCCCAAACTTCGTTTTCAGTGATATATACCTATCAAATTGAATATAAATGCTTTCTTCTACTTATTTTTGCATTTTTTTCCTTTAGTTTTTAGTTCTATTTAATAGAGATGAAAATCTGCTGAATTCCACTCTTCCAGTCCTGGTTTTTTTTAACAGATTTTATATATATTTTGCTTTTATACCTTTAGATCTTACAGCCTTTTTTTCGAAGTACTCGGACCATGAACCTAAGACACACAAATTTACATAAGTGTAAACTACAGGTACCAAGAACACATGGTCATGGTAAAGAACAATGGTCACAGGTAAAGCAGCTAAACTTCTTACAACAATTCTCCATATTTGAAATGAGCCATGCCATGATGTTGCATTTTTAGATCACAGAAGGCGAAGCCGCAAAGACCAGTCCAGAAGTTTAGGACCAGGAAGAATAGCTGGAAGAGAAACCAGTACTGTTAAGCTAAGAATCTCCATGTTCATGAGACAAGATGAGAGAAAGGAAAGACCTGGAGGAATGAAACATTGAGTCATTCAAGAACGGCATGGACCAGGAACTGAAGAAAAAAGAAATACACAAGACATTGTAAAGGTAAAGAACAACAGCTTCAGGTAAGGCAGCTCCTGACGGCGACTAACTACCCAACTTTTAGTTCATTGGGCGAAAAGCCATTAAGACCACCGCTCACGCGCCCACAGGGTCAAATCACGGTCACGGGTCATAAAATTTTACCTGTGCAAGCCTGGTGCGCCAGTCAATTTTCTGACTGATATTTTACATTTTCTTATAACTTTAAGACCAAGGGAACTTAAAGTAAATGATATCCAATTATTTATTTAACTTTAGGAACATTCAGATAAAATATAGCTGTTTTATTTGATACATTTTTGTATGAAATATGCACAATTGTCACTTACTTACAAATGGTCAAAAACTACCTATTTTTTCACATGGACTGTGAAAAAGCAAGATTGGTTTAAATCTAAATAACTTTTATTTGCAACCAACATTTTTCTTCAAAGTAATATGCGAAATTTTAGTAAAAATTGAGCTTACAGTGGTATGAAAATCAGCTTGAAATGTAGAACCAAATGATCAGTAGGGGATGTTTATTAGATGGTCGCTGCTTGAGAGGCTCTGCCGGTTGGCATATAACAGGCTGATCATCTGGGCTAGGGTGTTAGTTTATCTTAGCTTGTTGATGCGTTGATGATAAGGTTTGTTTTTATGAATTAGTAATAAAGTGACTGATTGAAGGAGCTGTGTTGAGTAACAAAGAAGTTTAGAATGCTAGAAGAAGTGAGTACACTTGCCACAATGTACACATGAATCAATTCAAAGGTCTGTCAACATTAATGTTAGCACTTGTGAGATTTTGGCTGTGTTACAATCTTATTCTTAGTAAATTTTGGGTGGTTTACAAAATTGATGTCTCCATAGTGAAAGCTGTCTTTGTTCTTTCACGTCTCATACCTGTTGCCCTGTGCTCTGTTTTGGCTATCATAGAATGTAACATTTTCCCTCCCTGTTCCCCATTAAATCCCATAGCAAACCTATGGGCCCTTATCGAGCTCACACAATGTTTCTCTAAAATATGATGCTTAGGGGCTATTTTGTTTGGAAATGCATTTCTGTAATGCCTCATTTATAATCCAATAACTTCAAATGTCTTATCTATGTCTGTTGAGAAACTGGTTGCGAGTACGAGGCTGCTACATGTACATCTCTGAAGCTGTAGTTGATCTTGTTACACTTAAATTCTAACTGGATTTGCTACCACTGTGTCTATTGCTGTCTTTGGTAGTTGCTTACAGATTTTTTGGCTTAAGTATCGGTGGCATAAATTTCCTCTAAGATTCCGCCATGAAAAGCTAGTCTAACTTGATCCTTAGCATCTCTAGCTAGGCTTTTTTCCTTTTCTTATTTGCACTAAATTCAAGCATCTTCTGCCGCACAGTCTGCACAAATTTTCAATCTGTCAGTATGGTTCTTTTGCGAATGTTCCAGTATGCCTGCTAAGCTACAAAAACAAATGAAGAGAGGTTTTAAATCATGCCCACATGAAGCAAAAAGGTAGGACAAAATAGTTTATCTTACTGAAAAAAAAAACAAACTATCCATCAATGTATAGCTATGTTTACTTCAAATGTGGAACATTTAGACCCTATGAAACTAACACATATTTTTCATAACATATGACTGGCATAAATTTTCTATGACAACCCATGATATGGAAAGCCTCAGTTCAAAGCTGCACAACGCTTTTATTTTTTTACATTTTAGGATACGGTTTTCGATGTTAAAATCTTCAAAGAAAAACGAATTGAAAGCAATAAAAAAAATAAAAATTGTTGGTTGCAAAATTAAGTTATTATGAATTAAAATTTGCACTCACTTTTTTTTCACTTCATGAAACACACTGTGCGCAATCGTTAATAAAACTCTCACTTCTTAACGGATTTGAAAGAAAAAAACATTAAATGAGAGTAGAAAAATTAAAGAACAAGGCTGTAGTAAACATTTGAGCATCTGCATCGTAGATCACGCATAAGGACTAGATGATATTGCTTCAAAAATCATCACTTTTAATCGGACCAGTTATCTCCCCTTGCCTCACTCGCTGGAAGGGCCATAAAACAACTCTTATCAGCGGCACTCAGGGTAGTTACCGCATATCAGGGGTCAGCTAGTGGTCAATCTTGCACCTTTGCGCCGGTAAAAGCAACAAAGAAGGAAAACAAAAGAAGATCCACTTTTGCAGCGGTTTTAGTCGCCGTGTCCTCTTTTTATCATAATCTTGAAGCCTTCAACTCCTTTACTTACACCAAGGATTAAACGCTATGTTATTTTATTTTTCCAATTCATATTTGTATTTTCATTCTTTGGATTCTTTGTATTATTTGGTATAGATAAACTCATGATGAATTCCTCCTTTCCAGTCAGAGTTTTTAAAGGATTTGATTTACGTTCTGCTTTTATGTCTTTGGATATTACAGCCTTTTTTGCAACATATATATATATATTCTGAAACTCTCTCCCAATATTGTTGCAACAATAAAAATATTTATACATGTCTAACACATCCGCCACATACCTTTTTAACATTTCATGCGCACCAAAATTGATTGTGAATGGCAAAAATGTTCCCCATATTTGAAAAAAATTCATATTATATTTTTGTGTTTTGTGATCATAGAAGGTGAACATGTAAAGACCCAAAGTTGAGGACCAGGAAAAGAAGTTTCGAGACATACTTGAAACCCTTACGCTAAGGTTTACCATGGGCAAAGAACAGTATGACAGTAAGAAATAATTTGGAAGACAACACCTTTAGCCTTCCGGAACTGCAGATGTCATGATCTACAGGAAAGAAGACTACAATGCAACCAACATTGCGAGTCAAAACGGCCAGGTCAGCTACTATCCACAATATTTACATATTGGTCAGCTACACCTCTGAAAAGAAACTGTGTCTTTAAACTCCTTCTTTTCCAACAAACTTTAAGTAAACAGAAAATATGTTTTGCTTGTTTTATCCATATTTTGGTTTTTTTTTAACTTTGGTTTCCTACATGTTAAAACCTGCTGAATTTTTCCTTTGCTAGTCTGGACTTCTTTTTAAAGTCATTTAAATTAGATATTTCTCTTCCGCTTTTAGATTACACAGCTAGTTTTTTAACACAAAAAAAAATATTCCAACCCTTTCTCCCAAACTTCCTTTTCAGTTGTTCATATGCAAAAAAAAAAATTAATATTTATGCTTTCTTCTATTTATTTTTTAATTTTGTGTTGACCGGCTTAATTGTTCTCCATATTTGGAATAAGTAATGTCATTATATCACAGAAGGCGAAGCCACAAAGACCAGTCCAGAAGTTTATTACCAGGAAGAATAGCTGGGAGAGAGCCTAGGACTGTAAAGATAAAAATCTCCAAGACTAAAACATTGAGTTATTCAAGAACTACATTGACCACGAACTAAGGAAACAAAAAATTACACGAGTGTAAACAACATGTACTAAGAAATCGTCCTGGTAAAGAATAATGTTCATAGGTAAGGCAGCTACTCTTCTTGTCAGAATCATAAGGCCTTCAACACCTTTGCTTACACCAACCATGAAAGCGACTGTAATATTATTTTTGTAGTTTTATCCTTTAGATTCTTAGTTTTATTTAGAATAGATGAAAACGTGCTGAATTCCTCGTTTTTTTAAACAGATTTGATTTACATTAAACTTTTATTCCTTTGTATATTACAGTCTTTTTATAAACAGTAAAAATATACATATAATTTCTAATATTTCTCCCAATATTCCTTTTTAATGTTATATGTAAAGAAAATTGAATGAAGTGTCTTTTCCTTATTTCCTTTTTTCTCTCTTTTTTGTGTGGCAAAAGTTTTCTCCAATTTTGAAGATGGACAGAAATTGTATATATATATATATATATATATATATATATATATATGCGCTTAAAACTGAATGAAAATGCTTTCTCCTACTTTTATTTCATTTTGTTTTGCTTGGTAACATTGTTCTCCTAAATTGAAATAAGTCATATTGTGATATTACCTTTCAAGATCACAGAATAAAAAGATGCTAAAGACCTGAAGGTAAAGAGCATGAAAAAAAGCTGGAAGAGAGTTCTAGGACTGGTTTGCTGAGATTCTCCGTGGGCAGAAAACAAGATGACAGTAAGGAAGAGACTTGGAGGACTGAACATTGAGATACACAAGAACTACATGGACCAAGATCTAAAGATACAAAATATATAAATGAGAGTAAACAACATGTACCAAGAAGACATGGTCAAGGCAAAGAACAGTGGTAAGGCAGCTACTCTTTTTGTCCGAATCATGTAGCGTTCAACTTCTGCTCTTGAACGTCATGTAATTTTTTTTTTTTTGCTATTCATATTTGTATTTTTGTCCTTTGGATCCTTCTTATTTATTTATATAGATAAAAACATGCTGAATTCCTTCTTTCCAGTCAGGCTTTTTTTAAAGGATTTGATTTCATTCTAGTTTTATGTCTTTGGATATAACAGCCTTTGTTGCAACAACAAAAATAGTTATATATGTTCTAACTCGTCCGCCCCATATTCCTTCTAAACATTTCATACACGCCAAAATTGAATAGAAATTGTTTCTGCTATTTCTATATTTCATTTTTTTTCTGCATGTCAATAGTGTTCCTCATATTTGAAATAAGCCATATCATATTATTGTGTTTTGAGATCAAAGAAGGCAACATGTAAAGGCCTGAAGTTGAGGACCAGGAAGAGAAGCGTGCAGAGATCCTTGGGACTAGGGATCACCATGGCCAAATGACAATATAACAGTAAGAAATAGATTGGAGGACAACACCTTTAGCCTTCTTGAACTGCAGGAGTCACGAGCTACAGGAAAGAAGACTATATTGCTAGAATACAAAAAAGGCCAGGTCAGCTACTATCCACAATTTTTTTAATTTTGGTTAGCTACACCTCTGAAAAGAATCTTGATCTGTAAACCGCTTCTTTTCCTCCAAACAGTAGGAGACAGAATTTTTTGTTTGTTTTATCAGGTTTTTTTTCTTCAACTTTGGTTTCCTACATGTTAAAACCTGCTGAATCTTTCTGTTCCAGTAAGCACTTTTTTTTTTACACTCATTTAAATTAGATTGTTCTCTTCTACTTTTAGATCACACAGCTTGTTTTGCAACACAAAAGAAAAATTTTCCAACAGTTTCTCCTAAACTTCTCTTTTTCAGTGTTTCATATGCAAAACAAATTGAATAAAAATGCTTTCTTTGATATTTTTTGCATTTTTTTCCCTTTAGATTTGAAGTTTATTTTAGTAAAGGCGAAAACCTGCTGAATTCCACTTTTCCACTCATGTTTTTTTTTAAATCAATTGTGCTTTTATACCTTTCCATATTTCAGCCTTTTTTCAAAGAACATGGACCAGGAACAAAAAATGCATATATATAAATATATATATATATATATATATATATATATATATATATATATATATGCACTTAAAATTGAATGGAAATGCTTTCTCCTATTTCTTTTTTCATTTTGTTTTGCCTGGAAAAATTGTTCTGCATAATTAAAATAGTTCATATTGTGATATTATGTTTCCAGATTACAGAAGGCAAAGACGCAAAAGACCTGAAGTTAAGGAGTTTGAAGAGAATCTGGAAGAGAGTTCTGTGTTTGGTTAGCTAAGATTCTCTATGGACAGAAGACAAGATGACGGTGAGGAAGAGACCTGGAGGACTGAAAATTGAGATCTACAAGAATTACGTGGACCAGGATCTAAAGATCCAAAGAAATACACGAGTATGAATAGCATGTACCAAGAAGATATGTTAAGGCAAAGAACAATGGTCACAGGTAAGGCAGCTACTTTTCTTGTCAAAATCAAGTAGACTTCAACTCCTTCTTTTGCACCAACCATTTAACAGCATTTCATTTATTTTTGCCATTGATATTTGTTTTTTTGTCCTTGGAATCTTCTTGGTATAGATAAAAGATGCTGCATTCCTCCTTTCCAGTCAAGGTTTTTTAACAGAAATTGACTTACGTTCTGCTTTTATGTCTTTGGAAATAACAAAATAATATAAATGTTTTAACACTTTCTCCCAATATTCCTTTTGAATGCTTCATGCGCGCAAAAATTGAATGTAAATTGTTCCTTTTATTTCTATCTTTCATTTTTTTTGCATGTCAAAATTGTTCCTCATATTTGAAATAAGTTATATCATATTGTTGTGTTTTGAGATTGCAGAATGTGAACATGGAAAGACCTGAAGTTGAGGACCATGAAGAGAAGCTTCCAAATATCCTTGAGACCCTTACACTAGCGATCACCATGGCCAAATGAGAATATGACAATAAGAAATAAATTGGAGGACAACACCTTTAGCTTTCCTGAACCTCAGGGGTCATGATCTACAGGAAAAAAGACTAGATTGCTGTGAACACATGAATCAAAAAGGCCAGGTCAGCTGCTATCCGCAATATTTATATATAGATTAGGTACACCTCTTAAGAGAATCTAGATCTGTAAACTTGTTCTTTTCCTACAAATTGTTGATAAAGAGAAAATTCTTTTGCTTTTTTTATCAGTATTTTTTCTTCTTTGAACTTTGGTCTATTATATGTTAAAACCTGCTGAATTTTTCCTTTTCTAGTCAGGACCTTTTTATAAACTCATTTAATTTAGTTTTTTTCTTCCACTTTTAGATTACGCGGCTCATTTTGCAACACAAAAGAAAAATGTTTCAACATTTTCTCCCAAACTTCGTTTTCAGAGATATATGCAAACAAAATTGAATATAAATGCTTTCTTCTACTTATTTTTGCATTTTTTTTCCTTTAGTTTTTAGTTTTATTTAGTAGAGATGAAAACCTGCTGAATTCCACTTTTACAGTCCTGGTTTTTTTTTGACAGATTTTATATATATTTTGCTTTTATACCTTTAGATCTTACAGCCTTTTTTCAAAGTACACGGACTTTTACCTTAAGACACACAAATTTACATGAGTGTAAACTACAGGTACCAAGAAGACATGGTCACAGTAAAGAAAAATGGTCACAGGTAAGGCAGCTAAACTTCTTATAACAATTCTCCATATTTAAAATTAGTCATGTCATGATATTACATTTTTAGATCACAGAAGGCGAAGCCGCAAAGACTAGTCCAGAAGTTTAGGACCAGGAAGAATAGCTGAAAGAGAAATCAGTACTGTTAAGCTAAGAATCATGAGACAGGATGAGAGAAAGGAAAGACCTGGAGGAATGAAACATTGAGTCATTCAAGAAAGGCATGGACCAGGAACTGAAAAAAAAAAAGAAATACCTAAGACATCGTAAAGGTAAAGAACAACAGCTTCAGGTAAGGCAGCTCCCTCTTTTTATCACAATCTTGGAGCCTTCAACTCCCTTACTTACACCAAGTATTAAACGCTATGTTATTTTATTTTTCCAATTCATATTTGTATTTTCGTTTTTCGGATCCTTTCTATTATTTGGTATAGATAAAAACATGATGAATTCCTCCTTTCCAGTCAGAGTTTTTAAAGGATTTGATTTACGTTCTGCTTTTGTATCTTTGGATATCACAGCCTTTTTTGCAACAAAAAAAAAATAAAATATATATATATTTATATATATATATATATATATATATATATATATAGTTATATATATATATATATTCTAAAACTATCTCCCAATATTGTTGCAATAATAAAAATATTTATACATGTTCTGACACATCTGCCCCATATACCTTTTTAACGTTTCATGCGCGCCTAAATTGACTGTGAATTCTTTCTTCTATTTCTATGTTTAATTTTTTTTTGAATGGCAAAAATGTTCCTCGTATTTGAAAAAATTCATATTATATTTTTGTGTTTTGTGATCATAGAAGGTGAACATGTAAAGACCCAAAGTTGAGGACCAGGAAGAGAAGTTTCAAGACGTACTTGAGACCTTTATGCTAAGGTTTACCAAGGGCAAAGAATAGTATGACAATAAGAAATAATTTGGAAGACAACACCTTTAGCCTTCCTGAACTGCAGGGGTCATGATCTACAGGATAAAAGGTTACATTGCTGTGAACAACATAAATCAAAAAGGCCAGGTCAGCTACTACCCGCAATATTTATGTATTGGTTAACAACACCTCTGAAAAGAATCTGGATCTGTAAACTCTTCTTTTCCAACAAACTTTAAATAAACAGAAAATATGTTTTTCTTGTTTTATCCATATTTTTTTGTTAACTTTGGTTTCCTACAAGTTAAAACCTGCTGAATTTTTCCTTTGCTAGTCCGGACTTTTCTTTAAAGACTGAGACATTGAGTTATTCAAGAACTACATTGACCATGAACTAAGGAAACAAAAAATTACACGAGTGTTAACAACATGTACTAAGAAATCGTCATGGTAAAGAATAATTGTCACAGATAAGGCAGCTACTCTTTTTGTTAGAATCATAAGGCCTTCAACGCCTTAGCTTACACCAACCATGAAAGGGACTGTAATAATCTTTTTGTATTTTTATCCTTTAGATTCTTAGTTTTATTTAAAATAGATGAAAACGTTCTGAATTCCTCGTTTTTTTTAAGAGATTTGATTTACATTCAACTTTTATACCTTTGGATATTACAGCTTTTTTAAAAACAGTACAAATATACATATAATTTCTAATATTTCTCCCAATATTCCTTTTTAATGTTATATGTAAAGAAAATTGAATGAAATTTCTTTTCCTTATTTCCTTTTTTCTTTCTTTTTTTGTGTGGCAAAAGTTTTCTCAAATTTTGAAATAAGTTGTATATTAAAGTATATATATATATATATATATATATGCGCTTAAAAGTGAATGAAAATGCTTTCTCCTACTTTTATTTCATTTTGTTTGGCTTGGTAACATTGTTCTCCCTAAATGAAGTAAGTCATATTGATCACAAGATCACAGAAGAAAAAGATGCTAAAGACCTGAAGTTAAAGAGTATGTAATAAAGCTGGAAGAGAGTTCTGTGACTGGTTTGCTAAGATTCTCCATAGGCAGAAAACAAGATGACAGTAAGGAAGAGACTTGGAGGACTGAACGTTGAGATACACAAGAACTACATGGACCAGGATCTAAAGATACAAAAAGGTACACGAGTGTAAAAACTGTGTTCTAGGAAGACATGGTCAGGGTAAAGATCAATGGTCACAGGTAAGGCAGCTACTCTTTTTGTCAGAATCATGTAGCCTTCAGCTCCTTCACTTGCATCAACCATTAAACGGCATGTAATTTTAGTTTTGCTATTGATATTTGTATTTTTGTCTAGCCTTCATCTCCTTCTCTTGCTCCAACCATTAAACTGCATGTAATTCTTTTTTTGCCACTTTATTAAAATTTTGTACTTTGGATTCTTCCTATTACTTGGTAGAGATAAAAACATGCTGATATCCTTTTTTCCATTCAGGTTTTTTTTTAAAGGATTTGATTTACGTTCTGCTTTTATGTCTTTGGATATTACAGCCTATTTTGGAACAACAAAAATATTTATATATGTTCTAACACTTTCTCCCAATATTCCTTTTGAACGTTTCATACCCACCAAAATTGAATGTAAATTGTTTCTTCTATTTCTATATTTCATTTTTTTTGCATGTCAAAAGTGTTCCTCATGTTTGAAATAAGTTATATCATATTATTATGTTTCGAGATCACAGAAGGTGAACATGTAAAGATCTGAAGTTGATGACCATGAAGAGAAGTTTCCAGAAATACCTGGGACCCTTAATCTAGGAATAACCATGGCCAAATGACAATATGACTATAACAAACAAATTGCAGGACAACACCTTTAGCCTGCCTGAACTACAGGGGTCATGATCTCCAGGAAAGAAGACTATAATTCTGTCAACAACATGAATCAAAAAGGCCAGGTCAGCTACTATCCAAAATATTTACCCATTGGTTAGTTACACCTTTGAAAAGAATCTGGATCTGTAAACTCCTTCTTGTCCTACAAACTGCAGATGAACAGAAAATCTTTTCTGCTCGTTTTATCAGTATTCTTTTTTTCTTTGAACTTTGGTTTCCTCTTTGTTTTGTTCCTTTTCTAGTCAGGACTTTTTTTTAACTCATTTAATTTAGATTTTCTCTTCTGCTTTTAGATTACACAGCTTATTTTGCAACACAAAAGAAAAATATTCCAACACTTTCTCTCAAACTTCCTTTTCAATGATTCATTTGCAAAAAAAAATTAAGCATAAATGCTTTCCTCTATTTAATTTTGCTTTTTTCTCCTTTAGATTCTTAGGTTTATTCAGCATAGATGAAAACGTGTTGAATTCCACTTTTTCAGTCACGTTTTTTTTTTTAACAGAATTGATTTACATTCTGCTTTTATATCTTTGGATATTACAGCTTTTTGTTTTCAAACAGTAAAAATATACATATATTTGCTAATATTTCTCTCATTATTCCTTTTTAATGTTTTATGCAAAGAAAATCAAATGAAACTTCTTTCTCCTATTTCCTTTTATTCATCGTTTTTGTGTGGCAAACGTTTTCTCCAATTTTGAAATAAGTTACATCATGATATAAGGTTTCAAGATCACAGAAGGCGAAGATGGAAAGATTAGAAGTTAAGGATCAAGAAGGGCAGTTTGAAGAGTTACCTGGGACCTTTATGCTAGATATCACGATGGCCAGAAGACAAGACGACAATAAAAGAAAAGATAAGAGGACAGCATTCTTCAGGCAAAGTGGACTTTGGGAATCGGGATCTACAGGAAAGCAGGCTTGAAAGCTATTCAAAACACAAATAAAAAAAGACCAAGTCAGAACAATTGGTGCAACACAAAAGAAAAATTTTCTTACACTTTCTCTGAAATTTCTATTTAATGTTTCATATATATTTATATATGCACTTCTAAATGAATGGATTTGCTTTCTCCTATTTCTTTTTTTTTTTTTTTCATTTTGTTTTGCATTGTTCTTTGTAAGTGAAATTAATAATATTTTGATATTATGTTTCCAGATTACAGAAGGCAAAGACTCGAAAAACCTGGAGTTTTTTTTATTTTTGTCCTTTAGATTCTTAGGTTTTTTTTAGTATAGATGAAAGGCCTCTAATATTATCCTTTCCAGTCACATTTTTTTTAAAGATTTGATTTACATTCTGCTTTTATATCTTTGGATATTACAGCATTTTTTCAAACTGTAAAAATATACATGTATTTTCAAATATTTCTCCCAATAGTCCTGCGTAATGTTATATGCAAAGAAAATTGAATGAAAACACTTTCTCCTATTTCCTTTTTTTCTTCTTTTTTTGTGTGGCAAAAGTTTTCTCCTATTTTGAAATAAGTTACAACATGATATTAGGTTTTAAGATCACAGAAGTCAAAGATGGAAAGACTAGAAGTTAAGGACCAAGAAGGGAAGTTTGAAGAGGTACCTGGGATCCTTACGCTATCTATCACCATGACCAAAAGACAAGACGACAATAAAAGGAAGGATAAGAGGACAGCATTGTTCAGGCGAGCTGGACTATGGGGATCAGGATCTACAGGAAAGCATGCTATAAAGCTATTAAAAACAGAAAAAAAGACGAAGTCAGCTACAATGGTATATATATGCACTTAAAATTCAATGGATATGCTTTCTCCTATTTTTTTTTTCATTTTGTTTTGCCAGGTAAAATTGTTCTTCGCAAATGAAATTAGTCATATTTTGATATTATGTTTCTTGATTACGGAAGGCAAAGACTCAAAAGACCTGAAGTTAAGGAGCCTGAAGAGAAGCTGGAAGAGAGTTCTGTGACTGGTTAGCTAAGATTCTCCATGGGCAGAAGACAAGATGACAGTGAGGAAGAGACCTGGAGGACTGAACATTGAAATCTACAAGAACTGCATGGACCAGGAACTGTCAACAACATGAATCAAAATGGCCAGGTTAGCTACAATCCACAATTTTTACATATTGGTTAGCTACACCTCTGAAAAGACTCTGGATCTGTAAACTCCTTTTTTTCCTTTAAAATGTAGATACGAGAACTTTTTTTTTTTGATTGTTTTACCAGAATTTTCATTTTCTTTGAACCTTGGTTTCATATATGTTAAAACCTGCTGAAATTTTTTCTTTCCAGTCAGAAATATTTTTTAAAATCATTTGATTTACATTTTTATCTTCTGCTTTTAGATTACACAGCTGGTTAAGCAACATAAAAGAAAAATATTCCAACACTTTCTCTCGAACTTCCTTTTCAATAGTTGATGTGCAAAAAAACATTAAATATTAATGCTCTCCTCTATTTATTTTTTAGTTTGTGTTTAGTGGAAAAATTGTTCTCCATATTGAAAAAAGACATGTCATGATATTACATTTTGGGATCACAGAGGGTGAAGCCACATAGACCAGTCCAGAAGTTTAGGACCAGGAAGAATAGCTGGAAGAGAGCCTAGGACTATAAAGCTAAGGATCTCCATGTTCAAGAGACAAGTTGAAAGAAAGGAAAGACCTGGAGGAGTTTATCATTGAGTCATTCAAGAACTAAATGGACCACAAACTAAAGAAACAAAAAATTACACAAGTGTAAACAACATATACTCAGAAGACATTGTCATGGTAAAGAACAATGGTCACAATGGTAAGACAGCTCCTCTTCTTGTCAGAATCATAAGGCCTTCAACTCCTTAACTTGCACCAACCATGAAAGGGACTGTAATATTATTGTTTGTATTTTTGTCCTTTAGATTCTTAGTTTTTTTTAGTTAAGATAAAAACCTGCCAATATCCTCCTTTCCAATCACGTTTTTATTATTTTTAACAGATTTGATTTATATTCTGCTTTTACATCTTTGGATATTACAGCCTTTTTGAAACAGTAAAAATATACATGTATTTTCTAATTATTTCTCCCAATATTCGTTTTTGATATTACATGCAAAGAAAATTGACTGAAAATTCTTTCTCCTATTTCCTTTTCTTCCTCTTTTTTTGGTTTGGCAAAATTTTACTCAAATTTTGAAATAAGTTTCTACATGATATTAGGTTTTAAGATCACAGAAGTTGAAGTTGGAAAGACTAGAAGTTAAGGACCAAGAAAGGCAGTTTGAAGAGTTACCTGGGACCCTTAGGCTAGATATCATCATTGCTAGAAGACAACAAGACAAGGAAAGAAGAGATAAGTGGACAACATTGTTCAGGTGAACTGGACTATGGGGATCAGGATCTACAGGAAAGCAGGCTATAAAGCTATGAAAAAAAATAATAAAAAAGACCAGGTCAGCTGTAAAGGTGAAGATAGATGTATACTCACCTTAGAAATAAAAAACTCGCCTATGTAACTCAGTCTGTTGCTAAAACCTTTGAAAAAGAAAGTTAGGTTTTTTTGGTTCATCTAGGCTTTTTTTCCATTTCATACTTGCCATAGCATTGGTAAATACCTGCTTAATGTCTCCTTTTCAGTCCAGACTTTTTTTAACTGATTAATTTACATTCTTCTCTTTGGCTTTTAAATTTTTAAGCTCGTTGTGCAACACAAAAGAAAAATATTCTTACATTTTCTCTCAAAACTTCTATTTAATGTTTGATATATATTATATATAGGCACTTAAAATTGAATGGATTTGCTTTCTCCTATTTCTTTGTTCATTTTGTGTTGCCTAGTAAAATTGTATTTGAAATTAGTCGTATTGTGAAATTATATTTCCAGATTACAGAAGGCGAATATGTAAAAGACCTGAAGTTAAGGAGCTTGAAAAAAAGCTGGAAGAGACCTGGAAGACTGAATATTGAGATATAAAAGAACTACATGGACCAGGAACTATCAACAACATGAAACAAAAAAGCCAGGTCAGCTACAATCCACAATATTTACATTTTGGTTAGCTTCTCCTCTGAAAAGACTCTGAATATGTAAACTCCTTCTTTTCCTACAGTCTGTAGATAGACATAAAATTGGTTTTGCTTGTTTTATCAGTATTTTCCAACACTTTCTACCAAATTTATTTTTCAATGATTCATATGCAAAACACATTGAATATAAATGCTTTCATCTATTTATTTTTGCATTTGTTTTTCCTTGAGATTTTAAGTTCGTTTTAGTGTAGATGAAAACCTACTGGATTCAACTTTTCCAGTTATGTTTTTTATTTATATTCTGCTTTTATACCTTTGGATATTACAGCCTTTTTTTTTTGAAGTACATTAACCAGGAACTAAATATACAAAAAATTAAATGAGTGTAAACAACATGTACCAAGAAGACATGGTCAAGGCAAAGAACAATGGTCTCAGTAAGGCCATTACTCTTCCTGTTAGAATCATCTGGCCTTCAACTCATTCTCTTGCACCAATCATTAATTGGCATATAATTTTATTTTTGCAATTGAGTTTGGTATTTATTTGTTCTTAGGATTCTTTGTAGTATTTGGTATACATCAAAACATGCTAAATTCCTCCTTTCCAGTTAGGGTTTTTTTTAAAGGAATTGATTTAAGTTATGCTTTTATGTCTTTGGTTATACAGCCTTTTCTGCAAATAACAAAAAAAAAGAAAAATATATATATATATATATATATATTTTTTTTATTTGTTTGTTCTAACACTCTCTCCCAATGTTCCTTTTTAAACATTTCATGAACCCTGAAATTAAATTTATATTGTTTCTTCTATTTCTATATTTCATGGTTTTTTTTTGCATGGCAAAACTGTTCCTCATATTTGAAATACTTCATATCACATTACTGTGTTTTGAGATCATAGAAGGTGAACATACAAAGATCTGAGGTTAAGGACCAGGAAGAGAAGGGGACCCTTAGGCTAAGGATCACAATAGCAAAATGAGAATAAGAAATAATATGGAGGACAACACCTTTAGCCTTTCTGAACTGCAGCTGTCATGATCTACAGGAAAGAAGACTACATTGCTGTCAACAACATGAATCAAAAAGGCCTGGTCAGCTACTATACAATATATTTAACCACCTCTTTTTTTACGCACAAGAAAAAAAATTGAATATGGTTTAGATGAAAACCTGATGAATTCCTCTTTGTAGTAGTTTTTTTTGTTTTTAACCGATTTTATTTATGTTGTGCATTTATACCTTTTGATATTACAGCCTTTTACCGAAGTACATGGACCAGGAATTACAGACAAAAAAAATTAGACGAGTGTAAACGACATGTTTTGTACCAAGAAGTCTTAGTCAAGGTAAAGAACAATGGTCACAGGTTAGGCAGCTTCTTTTCTTGTCAGAATCATATAGCCTTCACATCCTTTGCATGCACCAACCATGAAAGGGACTGTAATATTATGTTGTATTTTTGTCCTGTAGATTGTTAGTTTTGTTTAGTATAGATGAAAACCTGCTAAATTCCTCCTTTCCAGTCACGTTTATTTTTAAACAGATTTGATTTACATTCTGCTTTTATATCTTTGATTATTACAGCCTTTTTCAAACAGCAACAATATACATATATTTTCAAATATATCTCCCAATATTCCTTTTTAATGTTTTTTTTTGTTTTGTTTTTTTTTGTAAAGAAAATTGAATGAAATTTCTCTCTCTCATTTCTTTTTTTCTGTTTTCTCCAGTTTGGAAGTAAGTTACATTGATATTAGGTTTTAAGATCACAGAAGGTGAAGATGCAAAGACAAGAAGTTTAGGACCAAGGAGAGGAGTTGGAAGAGGACATAAGACCCATAGGCTAGACATCCCCATGGCCAGAAGACAACAAGACAATAAAAGTAAAAAATAAGAGGACATCATTCTTCAGGCGAACTGGACTATGGGTATCAGGATCTACAGGAAAGCAGGCTCTAGAGCTATTAAAAACACAAATAAAAAAAGTCCATGTCAGATAAAATGGTAAAGACAGATACACACCTTAGAAAAAAAACTTGCCCATTTAACCCTGTCTATTGCTACAACCTTTGAAAAGAAAGTTTCTTTTTTCTGTTTTTTTTTTTTTGCTTCATTTATATTTATTTTAACCCTTTTCATTTGTACTTTGGTTTAGCAGTGGTGAATACCTGCTCAGTCTCTGTTTTTCAACCCAGCCTTTTTTTAAATTGATTAATACAGATTCTGCTCTTTGGCTCTTAAATTTTGAAGCTTGTTTTGCAACTCAAAAGAAAAAAATATTCCTATACTTTGTCTCGAAATTCCTTTTTAATGTTCATATATATATACATGTACTTAAAATTGAATGGAATTGCTTTCTCTTATTTCTTTTATTATTTTGTTTTGTGTGGTAAAATTGTTCTGCATAATAAAAATAGTTCATATTGTGATATTACGTTTCCAGATTACAGAAGGCAAATATGTAAAAGACCTGAAGTTAAGGAGCTTGAAAAAAAGCTGGAAGAGAGTTCTGTGACTGGTTAGCTAAGATTCTCTATGGGCAGAAGACAAGATGACAGTAAGGAAGAGACTTGGAAGACTGAATATTGAGATATAAAAGAACTACATAGACCAGGAACTAAAGATACAAAAAATTACACGAGTGTAAAAAACATGTACTGAGAAGACACGGTCATGGTAAAGAACAAGTATCACAGGTGAGGCAGCTATTCTTCTTGTCAGAATCATAAAGCCTTCAACTCCTTTGCTTGCATCAACCATGAAAGGGACTGTTATTTAATTTTTGCTGTTGATATTTATATTTTCGTCCTTTGGATTCTTCGTATTATTTGTGTATATAAAATTATGCTGAACTCTTCCTTTACAGTCAGGGTTTTTTAAAGGATTTGATTTACTTTTTGCTTCTATGTCTGTTGATAGCACAGCATTTGTTGCAACATCAAAAAAAAAAAAATATATATATATATATATATATATATATATTGTTCTAACTCTTCCTCCCAATATTCCTTTTTAACGTTTCATGAGCGCTGAAATTGAGTGTAAATTTTTTCTTCTTTTTTCTACATTTCATTTTTTTTTTTTTTGCATGGCAAAAATGTTCCCTTATATTTGAAATAAGTGGTATCATTTTATTGTTTTTTTAAGATTAACGAATATGAACATGTAAAGACCTGAATTTGAGGACCAGGAATAGAAGTTTCCAGGGATACTTGGGACCCTTACGTCAGGGATCACCATGGCCAAATGATAATATGACAATAAGAAATAAATTGGAGGACAACACCTTTAGCCTTTCTAAACTGCAGGGGTAATTATCTACAAGAAAGAAGACTATCATGCTGTCAACAACAAGAATCAAAAAGGCCATTCTGCTACTATACAATATATTTACACATTGGTTAATAGTTTGTTTAGCTAGTCAAAAGAAAAAATATTCCAACACTTTCTCTCAACTTACTCTCAATTATTCATATGCATAAAAAATTGAACATAAATGCTTTCTCCTATTTTTTTTTTAATTTTGTAATGAATGCAAAATTGTTCTCCATATTTGAAAAAAAATCATGATATTGTCAGTTTTCATAATTTTTGTTTTGTTTGCATTGAGATATAAGTTTTGCTCTTCGCTGTAAGTTTTAACTGATCTGATAATTTCTTTTAGACCGCCATGAGTTGTTGATAGTAGAAAAGTGTCGTCTGCATACCTTAGTTCAGGTATTTCCTGCCTCCTCCTACGTTGAGACTACTGAAAAAATCAAAGTCCTTGTTGTCAGGGTCCCGGTACCGCTGTGGGTCATGTCTAACTCTCCTCATTATGTTTTTTGCGTATACGTTGAAGAGGTAAGGTGGAAGAATACACCCCTGTCGTACGCCTTTTGCTACACTAAACCATTCCGATGTTTCTCCATCAAGCCTTACAGCCGCCTCTTGATCTTTATATAGATTTTCCAATAACCTGACTAGGTGTGGGGCAAAGCCCATGTCATTCATGATTTTCCACATGGTGGTATGTTTCACACAGTCAAATGCCTTGGAGTAATCGATAAAGCATGCGAAAAGGTCTTGATTATATTCTCTGCATTTCTCAAATATGTTTCGTAAGTTAAAAATGTGGTCCCTAGTTCCCCGGTTTCGTCTAAATCCTGCTTGAACGATGTTGACTTCCGATTCAATTTTGTGTTTTAATCTTTTTCTGAATAATTTTTAACAGTATTTTGCCTGCATGGTTGATAAGGGCAATTGTTCTGTAGTTGCTGCATAGTTTTAAATCCCCTTTCTTTGGCAGTGTGATGTAGATTGATTGTTTCCATGCTTTTGGTCAGCTTCCTGTTTTCCATATTTTTAAGATCAGCCTGTGATATAACTGGATGCTTTCCTCCCCTCCCTCTTTTATCAGTTCTATGGGGACTTCATCATTTCCTGGTGATTTTCCATTGCTAATCTGTTTAAGTGCCCACCTGACTTCATCAATCAATGGCTCTGGCTCAGTCTCCATGTCTGTTATTGTTGTGTCTGGAGTCTATTCTGCTTTGTACATTTCACTGCAGTATTCCCTCCATCTACCTAAAATCTCTATATTTTCCGTGCGCACTTTTCCGGTCTTGTCTTTGATGGCTTCGGGTGCTGGTTTTAATACGGTTGTCATTAATCGTGCATGTTTGAACAGCTTGTGATCTTTATGCTGGACATGCATTTCTTCCATTTCTTTGCACTGATCTTCGATGTATTACGTTTTATCCTTTTTGAGACTGTACTTTATTTCTCTGGACTTTTCTTTATACAGTATCTTGTCTTGGGTTATTCCACCTGCCTTCAGATTCCTTCGTTCCTCTATCAGTTGAAGTGTTGTATTTGATATCCATGGTTGTCTCTTTGCTTTCCTTTTGGTATCCTGTTCTTGGCTGTTGTTAGTAGTATTTGTTGTGCATGAGTGGCCAGCTCGTCTGGACCCATCTCTTCTTCCACTGCCATAAGCATTCCAAATTTATTCTTAATTTCTATTCCATATTCCTCCGGTATCTGGGTAAGATCAAAACGTACTGGGGGTTCAGGTTTCTTTATCTTCCTCAGTTTTATTTTTATTGTTGATACAAGGAGTTCATGGTCTGTTCCACAATCTGTTCCTGGGTATGTTTTGGTTTGTTGTATGCTGGATTTCCACCTTTTCTTTACCAGTATGTAATCAATCTGGTTTTTGGTCTTTCCATCTAGAGATGTCCACGTAAACAGTCTTCTTGGATGATGTTTAAAGAAACTGTTCCCAATACCTAGTCTGTTTTCAATGCAAAAGTCTACAAGCATTTGTCCTCTCTCATTTCTGTTCCCCAGGCAGTGTATTCCTTTCACTTCTTTTCTTCACGTGACATTTCATGTCCAATTTTAGCATTGAAATCACCTAATATGTAGAGGGTATCCTGTTTGTGTATGTTTTCCATGGCATGTTGTAGTGCAGCGTAGAATTCCTCAGCCTCCTCTATCTCAGAACTGCTTGTTGGTGCATATGCCTGAATAAGTGCCATGTTTTTCTTTCTGCCTTGAATTCGGACGATCAATATTCTGTCACTAATAGGATTATATCCAATAAGGCTTTTTGCTGTTTCCTTTTCTAATAAAATCCCCACTCCACTCTGTCCAGGTTGTTCACGTCCAGAGTATATAAACTTTCCTCCTTTTGGTGTTGTCAGATGTCCTTGCCCCTTCCACCGGTGTTCGCAGATTCCGAGGATGTTCAGTTTGATTCTTTCCATCTCGTTTTCTATTATTTCTACTTTTCCAGCATCTAACGTTCTCACATTCCATGTTCCTACCTTAAGCTTTTTGCCTAGTCTTGTACCATGATTTTCCACTGTAACACCGTCAGGCTTTTCGCCATCATCACGTTTATTTGTACTGGTCGTGGTACTCAACTCTTCCCCGATACGCCTGTTTAATCTGCCTGACTCGGGGGTCCCATCATCAGATCTTTGTCTGCTTCTTAGGTCCACTGTCAATAGATTTCTTGGCATGTTACTTGTGGTAGTTTGCCGTTGCTTTCCACAAGAGGGTATAATTTGAGTGCCTATGGGCGAGTTAAATACGGGGCGACCATCCCCAACCCAGCGCGTCCCCAGGTGGCGGATAGGGGAACGGCTCCAAGATATGGGGGTCAGGAGCTCTGGCTCCCGCGGACCAACTGGCGGTAGCTCTAGAGGACGAGGACGGGGTGTACAGGCGGTGCTGTTACCCTCTAGAAATCCCTCAAAAGTTCGGAGACGGAGCTATCGGGCGAAACGAGGCGCCCTAAAACCTCTACCCCTGCTGTAGCGCAGGTCAGCTCTGGAAAGAGCAGCTGGCTGAGACAGGCCTTGAATTAGGCTTTAGTTTCGTATACGCCATTTTAAAGAGAAAAGAATGGCCTTTCTAATGGTATAACTTTTGTGACTCTCCAATAATTAGATCTCAATAAAACTTCTTTTAAAAAAAATTAAAAAGTCTTTTATTCAACTTCTTATTTCCCGATCTTGACTAAAGTTATACGAAAATAAAGGTCTACATTTCTACTTTCCAATGAGGTGCTGTTTGGGTTGATATCTTAAAAAGCGATCCTCAGCCAGCCGTTCAAAGATAAGGAGGTCTTGCGCGATCGCTAATTTCTTGCCGCGGCCACAAAAAAAAAAAAAAACCAAAAAAAAACAAAACCGGTGGATAAGAGGGGTTTTCATCGCACAGACAAAAAAATACAAACAATCTAGGACAAAAACGAACAGCATATTATTAAAGAGAAGAAATGGATCTTTATTCTCATCTAAGTTTCATTTTGCTGTGTTCTCTGGCTTTTAAAATACACGGATTTAAAAATCGTCGATTTAGGCTGTTTATCAGCGAAAATCCCGTTCACGGCCTGGTTTGGACTACCTACTCGTAGCTTTGCCCTCATGTTTTGTGTCAGCTGCAATCTTGTGACAGTTTGCCAGAGATATGAAGATTTCAGCGTTGCCTCCACAATATCAGGCCTGGATCCATGTCGGACAACTGGTAAAATTTGTCGCCAGTCACCAGCCAAAAGTACAGTCGGTCCCCCAAATGGCGATGAATGTTTTCGAATGTCTTGCATTGTTCTGTCTATTGATTCAAACACATGCTTATGTCCCATAGAGATTTCATAAATGATGAGGAGATCTGTTTTTTGAAAGAGAACACCTGTTGTTTCTTGTGGAGACATGTTGCACATAGAGATTTCATGGCTGTTCAAAGGTACCTTGCATCTGCTATGTAGAGTTCTTCCATGAGCCAACAGAGTCGCTGCAATTCCAGAGAGAGAGAGAGAGAGAGAGAGAGAGAGAGAGAGAGAGAGAGAGAGAGAGAGAGAGAGAGAGAGAGAGAGAGAGAGAGCTCTTGCAATTGCAATTTTCTTCTTTGATCTGATTGCTGCTAGGATCAGGTTGATTGTATGCATTTTCCCAGTCCCTCCACTGGCATCTAAAGCAAACAGTTGTCCCTTCTGAGCTTCAACAGACTTCAATATGGCATCAAGGACATTTGTTTGCTCCTCAGTGAGTTTTGGATGTCCTTGTTGCACCTGCTGTTCTAAAATTTCGCAGTTGTGCTGCAACTCATCATGCACTGTTTTGGGTAGTCCATCAGTTGATGTAAAAACCTCAGTTTGGGGTAATTTAAAGTCTCGGTTCAAATCCAGGCCTTCGTTGTCGAGAATTTCTTGCAAGTGTGAGAGAGCCTCGTTTCCGACATAGTTGGTGAGATCACCAATCTTGTCCCTCAACATGAAATCCCTACAGAGTTCTAATTTATGTTTCTCCCAGAATGCCAGAGGATCAGCTGGACGACAATAAATCAAAATTATAGCAAATGCCAGTCTGAGCTGTGGACCAAAGCGAATGGCTGTTGCTTCTTCCATTGCTGCATCTTTCTCAGTATCACCATCTAGTAACCCAAGTTTGTGACAGCATTCTTGGAAAGAGTCATATGTTGTACCCTCAATAGTTTTAAAATCTGTAAAACTTGTGGGTCTTGGTTTGTGGTGCAGTAGCATTCTCAGGTAATACAGTTCAGCCTGACGTGGGTTGAGAGATATTGTTGGAATTCTCCCAATAGTGTCAGCTCTAAACTCATCTGGGTCATCAGGGTTTTTTGCTCCTCGCTTCGGTCTCTGCCACTTGTGCTCTTTCTGATTCCATGTAAAGTACTGTGGAAAATCGGAGAAGAGGATGGTTCTTGCATTGATGTCCTCTTTGTTCATGTAAAAAAAAGACAGTGAGTTTGGTGGGTGGTGGTCCAGTTTCTACAGCTTCTCCTACTTGTTCTGGCTCAAACAGCACCGTTTGTTGATCTGGCAAGTGGCATGGTAATTTCTCTACTGGTGGGTGCTTTCTATGAATTTCAAATCCATAGAGGCGCCACAAAGCCTCACTTGCGGAAATGTATCTTGCATTGACGTATCTGTTAATTTCATCATTCTCAGTGTCCTCTCCAAATCCCAGCAGTACTTGATCTTGGCCTTTTGTTATGTACTTGTAGAGATATTTAACAGCCTGTACAGAGTGGACGATTTCCACGTTGATATGAGCTTGAAACCGCAAATACAGGGTTGGGTTGTAAGGAACAACAAAAGAATTATCTACAGCAAGGTCATTGCCATTGACTTTCTTGATATGCGTTTTCCCTCCAGAATCTGGACCTCTATGCATATACAGACGGTAGGAATTTTCTGTGACTTTTGTACTCTGTCGAAATGATTTGGGGAAGTTTTTGGTACATTTGTTTCGATCCATGCAAGGGCTCTTTGGGTTCACATTTCCACACGGTCCATGAATATTCTGAGTTGTGATTAGCTCATACAGTTTGGGGTTCGGATCTCGGTCTGGTATTTCTGCACTAACACTGTTATCAATCATTTCTGTTGTTTTAGGCTTACATTCAGCATCCATGATGAGAAGGATATGCACATGAGGTAGACCTCTTTTCTGAAATTGCATTGTGGCAGTATGAGCTTTCACCGCCCCCCCCAAACCAGTATTTCTAGTTTCAGAAGATCATCCATTAGCGTGTCAAACTTCAGCTTAAAAATTCTGCATGATAGATCTGGACGGTCGCAAGCTTGTTCCCCAGGATTGAGAGCTGCTGTGGTTTCAAGCCACTTTGGATTGCAGGTGAAGGTAATACAGATGTCCGGCTTACCTTAATGTCGAACGATTGCCATTGCATCCTGAAAGGCTTCAGAATAAAACCTTGGTGATCCATAGATTGTGGAGGGAAGAATAATTTTTACGCCAACATCATTTTGATCTCCAGCATGCACAGCATCCATCAGTCCTTGGTACTTTTCTGCCCTTTATGATTTCTGATTCCTCCTCACCCAGTCTTGACGTCCAGCTTCAATTTTCGCCCATTGATCGACTGCGTATTGCTGTGTCAGTTTCTTAACACGGAATATAATACTAAAATCATTATTCGGAATTTGAAGACGGGATTAATAGAAGTCTGCTCCTGTCAAAGTTTTGTTGTCTGTCTTTTTGAGTCCACGATGCCATTCATCACATCCAGTGGGAAAAAGCAAAACATAATGGAGAGGATCATATTTTGAGTCCAAAATTGCCTATCCTATCTGTTCATTGCGTTTTCACTATTATTTTTTATAAGGAATTGATTCCGGAATCGGATTCGATCACTCCAGCAGTCTGTGAAATGGCACACCCCTACTGCACTCTGTAAGCGATCAAAACAATCCGTATTTTGATACAATTTTTGTGAAACGAAATGAAAACAGCGATTCAAAATGTCGACAACGTCGATTCGTGTTGGCGATTTTACGTTTCAATTAATGACGGAAATGGTAAATGTTTGGAGCTATTTTTGCTCTTTTAAAATAGGCCCACGGAACATTTCATCACTTTTGTTACACGATGGTTATTTTTGTAGAATTTTGTTTTGATCTCCAGCATGCACAGCATCCATCAGTCCTTGGTACTTTTCTGCCCTTTATGATTTCTGATTCCTCCTCACCCAGTCTTGACGTCCAGCTTCAAATTTCGCTCATTGGTCGACTGCGTATTGCTGTGTCAGTTTCTTCACATGGAACATAATGTTGAAATCATTATTCCGAATTTGAAGACGGGATAAATAGAAGTCTGCTGCTATCAAGGTTTTGTGGTCTGTCTTTTTGAGTCCAAGATGCCATCCATCACATCCAGTAGAAAATAGCAAAACATAATGGAGAGGATCATATAATCTGTGGCATGTGCTGATTCTCCTTAGTTCTTGTCCATCTCCTGCTCTACATCTGAAAATAATGTCCAAATTTCCTATCGCATCACCTGGTAAAAGAGCAGCAACTCCGCTGGAGGCTGGTAAGTTGTAAGTTCTGACATGTCCGCCTTGAAATGTTTTTTTTATCTGCATGTAAAACTAACTTGACATCAGACTGTTCAACACCTACCTCTACGGCTGTCTTGAAAGACTTGACGTTACAGAGTGTAACGTTGATTGAAGTTCTTGCAAAATATGTTGATCCAGCTCTGCATGGGTTAATCTGTAATTTACTTCTGTATCAATATCAGAGTCATGAAAATAAATCTGGCTGAACTTTGGCATTTCTCCTCGCTCAGATAGGAGGTTGCCCTCCGATGGTACAGTTTCCCCTGGATGGTGAACGTTGAGTTGAACCCATCGTGAACATGTTCCTTACAGACTATTGATGCCAAAGCACGTGCTTTGTTGTACTTTCTTGTATGTGCCAAGAAAAGACGTCC
>JAWDGP010003165.1:110000-122658 GCA_033675545.1 Elysia crispata | reverse complement strand
AATGTACTTCGTTCAATTACGCATGTATACATTTGAAAATATATGTTCAATCATAATTCATCTGTGACTATTAATTTTTTACTTCTATCATTGACTTACAATGCAGTTTTGAAATAGAAACAGTGGTCAAATTATCAAATAGATAGCATAATCAGGTTTAGCATCTAAAAAACCATAAACTCCGAAAGTTTCATTACTCTAGTACGAAAACTGTGTTTTTTATGATATAATTTCTACAATATGATTCGCTTTTTTACCAATTTTCTTCCAAGGCGCAAAATTTGGCGCTATGCCAATTTTGGTTTTCTCTATCTTTTCAAAATGGCTTTCTAGGCTGCTGACAAAAATTGAGTCAACTAAATACAACATTGTGTATTAGCAAACTAACTATTGAAACAATCTGAAGAATATGTGTTTTTTTACGATGGTCCAAAAGTGCCTCATCTAGAGTATTTGCTTGTAATTTTGATATGCCACGAGTGTTTTTGGCCATATTTCATGACCAATAAATTCTTTTGTTTACTTTCTATCTCCGTGAAATTTCGTATGTGTATAGTCATTGTCTTGGACTTTTTGTAAATATGTCCTTTTTTGTTTCATAAGATTTAACAAATGACTTTTATATGTCCTTAAAAACAACCCGATGCACGCAATTTGTTTTGTGTCGTTATGCGCAAAATTGAAACAGCTGTAAAACTTTTATTTACCAACGGATTTTGATGAAATTTGTTGGAAATTTCATATTTTAACAAGATCTTTACAGTACAATTGGGTATATTCAAATTTGCTGGGGTAGAAAAATCACTTTGTGGTACCTATTTAAAGTTACATAGCTACATATTTATCTTCATATTCGGGTGGATTTCAAGCCTTTCTGCCTTTATGAGAAGAGTCACACCATCAATACTAAGAGTGCAAATCTGTGAGATGAATATGTATAAGATTTTGTCTAACATCAATTCCAAATGAGCCACATGCAGCACAAATCATGTTTAAAGAATTTAAAGGTCTTGCTTTTTGAAAAGGTAAAAACGGATGAATTTATATAATTATTTTCAAATGATCTTGATTTAAAATCTAGTCTGCGACACCCGACTCCTAAGGACTTATTATGACGCATTTGAGGCTTCATATAATCTAGGTTTAATAGAATACAGTCTGTTGTCATGGAAAATACACAGAAAAAAAATGTTCATGGAGTAGGCGTTTATATTAATATCATAACGCCAATGCTGTCTCATTACATTATAGCACCGACAACATCAAAGCAATGATGGAAGTGCTTTAGTAAGGGAACGTTATTTTTTTATTCTACTTATTATTGTCATTTTAGTACTGGGGCATCACAAATTAATTTCACCAAACTAAAGATATTGGAAATAAGTTTATAATCTTTAAATGATCTATCTAATTATTAAAAGAATTTATAAAGGCTTGAGATTATCGCTATTGGCATTGTCTTTAGACCCTAGTCACAGTTCGATTTTGATTGGATCAAGTTATCTTTACAATAATATTCCATAACCATAACTCTATAATTTTGCTGATACATGATTAAAGGTCTTATCTCAGGAAGAATCTTTAAAATGGTCAAAGTAAAATACTTGATATATTTAGATACATAAATACGGGATCTCCTATGAATATGGACTTATATAACGTCCCTTTCCCGACAGTTTGAAGTATCCTAATTATGTAGTTTCAAAAAATTCCTTTTCAAGAAGGACAAACCGTCATTATCTCTCCAGTGTCTTGTACTGCGTTAAGCTGTGTATTCAGTTCTCGATCTTTACCTCCATTGACCTAGTGAATCAATAATCTGATATCGAAACCAGATTTTATAGTTTGACCCAGCTCCTCTAGACGGCCGTACTCGACACTGGATACCGTGGAAAGAATGCAAAATGGCATGAGATAATTTTTTGATGGACCATTACTTCATTTTACATCCTCTTATATTTTTTTCTTGAATTTTATGTCATAAAATCATACTTACTTATTAATATCTATAGTTCTCATCTATGCTGTTTCGAACAAATGCTCTAGAGGGAAATATCTTAGCCTTTTTAATAAGAAAACTAATTTTGATTAGATTAAATGAAACGTTACATGAAATACTAACCTGAAATGCAATTATCACTCAAAATATCCATTTAAATATTTCAAACCACAGGGCAACTCAACTTTATATAATATTTTTATTTAAAAAAAATATGTGATACATTTATGTTTCAACAAAAGCTGACTTTTTGCATGAAATAATTGTAAAGAAAAATATTTTTACAAATGATTTTTGTGCCACTAGAAAAATGTTTATCTTTCATAGTAATGTTATTCATTAGTGAACACTTTTCTAGTCAAAGATTATCATCTAATTCATATAAATAAAAATCCTATGGTCAATATTGACAATTTAATTATGTGGAATTAGCATTACGAAATCTTCTAACAGTTTTGAAATATAAAACTTTCAAAATTTTTTAATAATTTTGCATTACTTAAGTTATGTTTTCGGTGAAGAAATATATATATATATATATATATATATATATATATATATATATATATATATAAACCAGAGAGAAGCTTGCCTGGAGTTCGAATATACCTAGAACACTTTGGTCCACAGTCGAGCGTCTATAAAAAAGTCAACTGTAAAGTCTGTGTCTACGTCGTAGGTTGAGATGCTTTGCCCTTCTAACACATGGGCGCATTTATTCCTGGTTCCATCTAAAGAAATGATGGTTTTTGCTACAAGGTCTTTATTTGTTTGGAAACGGTCTGCTCCAGCAGCATTCATTTAGGGGCTCAGAATAAACCAGACATTGAAATCAATCCTAATCACATCGATGGCGTCGTGATAGTCTAACCCAGCCTTGACCCTCATTCGTTGACCTTGTAAGATATATCCTCTGACTTTCAAGAATGCCTCTTCTGCTGAGTTGAACTCAACTGGTAACCATCTTGGATCGTAATTTCGGTTCTCTGCGACAAATGTCCGCAGCCCATCAGGAACACCTCTGCTTATTTCTTGGAAAATCACCCAAGTGTCCTGACCAAGTACATGCTTCTCACAATGCCATTTCGGAGGGATTTTAATATTTCCGGATGCGTCCAGACTTAGGTGTTTCATGGTATGTTGAAGGACAATTACGGAGTCTTTATCACGTGCAAAGTTAGAGCGGAAGATCTTATATCCTTTATCCATAATACTCTTCAAATCTGCATTTTTGGAAGCGTCGTTATGTATTATGCCGGGATGTGATTTTGTAGATGTAGCCAAGAATTCATACGCTAGTTCACCCTGAGAGCTCGTGTAACTGCCTTTAGTTCCATTCATGACGACTTTGCTATGTTTTCCGTTACAATAAAAATAGCGCAGCTGGCGTTTACCGCCAGGGGCCAATCTGCTCCAATCCAACTTTTCTAATAAAAGATGGGATACTACTCCAGAACAAGGAGGGGATGTAGACGTCCATAAATGGCTTAATAAAATCGAACTAATGTTTTGATTGTTCCTTATCTTCACTTTGGGGTCGTGAATCTGGAGATCGTCATGGATGACAGAATCGTAAATAGTGTGTTCTAATCTTGTCCCATATGTTGTCACCACTCTTATCCAGTCTCTGATGGGCCAGGTCGAGGGTCTAGCAAGTTCACACTGTTCACCTGTCAGCAAAAGATGAAAACATTATTACAAGTCAAAATGGTTTTTTTAGATAAGCAAATACATCTGACTGAAATTTCATAGTCCATACAAAAAACATTATTATTTTATTTATTTTATTGAAAGGGTATTTGCATTGAACGGATAGATGCTCCTTTAAGTACCTAACATCATTATCGAAATATTTCATTAATAACTTAGTTCAGACGAAAAAAAAATATCGCTCTTAGCTTTTATAGAAAAACCTTTAAATAATACATCACAATATTAGGCTTTGTTTATATCAAAATTAACTTAAATTAAAAATTCATTTTAATCTTTTTCTTAGTCGTGGAAGCTAGATTGAACCAATCGTCGAAATACGTTTCAATGCAAAAAAAATACTATTCAGTACATAGAACAATAAGATAGTGATATGAAAAAAAAAACCAACGAGATGTATTTTCTCCTTTTTCTAAGTATTCCAGACGCTTGTTTTGTTTACAAGGTTTAATGTGAATTTGCAATACAAAGGACGCAGGTAGCAATGAGAACAGTGGCGGGGTATATTTTTAATTACACACAGCTTGGTCCACCTCCTTTTTCTGCACATTTACTGCTGGGCTCGATTCACAATGCCCTTTACTACCTTGATAAATTTATTCTCTGTCCCCTTCTATACGGGAATACAGTTAATTCTGCACTTTCCTAATTTATTCTACTAAAGATTATTTTAAACGTTTATTAGCAGGCTAAGAATTTCCGTAAAAAGTTCCAAACATTGCATTACCTTGCGGGAATTCATAGCTGTCTATGAATTTTAATATTGATGATAATGAACTTTTAAAATCATTTATAAATAGATATGAGTTTCTTTTAGTTATTTATTTGTTTTTAGAGCTTTGTAATAACAATTGAACCTCATTACTAAGTTCTCGGACTATCAACTCTTGGTAAGAGAATACAGTTTTTCCATGGCAATCTTTAAGCGCGAGACGGTTGTCCTGGTTGGACTTGGATAAAAATCTTTTTTCTCTGTAACTATGTTTCTCATGTTTC
The DNA here is from genome assembly GCA_033675545.1 of Elysia crispata. Taxonomy (NCBI): domain Eukaryota; kingdom Metazoa; phylum Mollusca; class Gastropoda; family Plakobranchidae; genus Elysia; species Elysia crispata. The sequence goes on along the minus strand of JAWDGP010003165.1, from coordinate 117,953 downwards.
TCTCCCTAAGCAGTAAACCAGTTGTTGATAAGAAAATCTTTTGAGTGTTAGTTTATTATGTGATGCCATTTTGTACAATGTCCTCCCACACTACATGTCACTCAAAAATGACCATTTTGTTAATTTGAACGATTTAGTCTCACCACACCATTGTTTGCTAGTACTTTTGTGTTAAATAGTATGACAAACTCTATGCAAAGATTACTAATTTTCTACTGACCAAATTGTGCGTCTTGTTAGTATGCACCATTAATGATTCTATTTCATTGTCGGTATTAGACTAGGACCATACATAACGTGTGGGTAGAGCTAGACACATCTTTAACTAAACTTTGAACCCTAATAGGTCTAGTTTTGTGCCGAGAAATCAAACCTCCAGGTCTTTTGGCAGTTGTTTGCTGCCTATTAACTTCTTGTAGCGCGGGAGGAAAGAAGTCTGAACATTAGAGCAGCATAATACAAACAGTTATAAAACAAAACCAGCAAAAAAAGAAATAAAGTTAGAGAAGAAAGAGAGAAAATTTAAGCGTTTTAGTTCTCGGCTCAAGCATGTCAAGCCACTTTCTGATTTGCTTTCCAAGTTGAAAATTTCGAGATTAAAAATTACTAATATGGAGCAGAGTCTCGAAATTTAGTTCTTGCACTTCATTTTTATTCCTTTTGCCTCATGATGGGGTGAGGTGGTTCTGCTTGAGCTATGGAATGATATAGAATATTAATTAAACAGCTTTACCCCCCCCCCCCCCCCTAAAGTTCCCCTATCAACTGTAACCGAAGATGTCATTAATAAACAGACCAATGAAGTCATTTGGACAAACGCAAGTGCCAAATTGAAGTGCTCCTCCATTAAGACAGATGTTGTCCACCAATAATACTCGACATGTCAGAGATGTGTCCAGGGATACAGGCATCTGTCTCATGGTCAAGTTTGCCAACACATCGCTTAACATCGTACATCTGGCCGAGCGTGCAGCGTCTGGAATGTACACAGAAAGTATTGGAGCACGGGCGCAAATATTAGTATAAACCAACAAAAAAAAGCATTTAAGTAAAATTTCTAAGTCATCACAGAAGTTGCTCGCCTCTTTACTTTAAAAACCAAACAATTGATAAACTTCCTAAAGAAAGACATTGGCGAAGAACGTCTTTCGAAGAGCCATTTAACGAAACTGACCAAAGTAAAGAACTTTCAAACTACGAAATATCGGATCGCAAAATAATTAGTTGCTGCTGCTGTTGCTGCTACTACACTACTACTACTACTACTACTGCTGCTACTGCTGCTGCTGCTGCTGCTACTACTACTACTACTACTACTACTACTACTACTACTACTACTACTACTACTACTACTACTACTACTTCTACTATTACTACTGTTGCTGCTGCTGCTGCTGCAGCTGCAGCTATAATCTAGAGAAAAGATATTGAAATTCGTCATAACAAAAGCAAAACGAAATTAGCAACTTAGTTGCATTGATCATTAACTGTGAATTTGAATTTTCGTTGAAACATTGTACATTTTGCAAGCTGAAAAACGCATTGATTCCTCATGAAGTAAAATCAATCGAAAAAAACACACCGCTAATTAGGCACTCTTTCTGTTTCCTATATCTTAAGTAGGATACGCTTGGCATATAATCAAAGCTAGACCAGAAAAAAAAAATTTACGATGTTGAGAAATAAAGACCGATTGTACTTGATATGAAAGCGAATTAATGCATATTTTTCTGCAATTTTTAGCTAATTTATTTTTTAAAAAAAATATGTAAAACTTTAACAATATTTTCATTACATTTCAAACAAGTTTAAAAAAATCAGAAAGGACGTAAGCATGAAGCAACTATTCACGGCGTAAGCATGAAGCAACTATTCACAGCACTTGTTAGACCCCACCTCGAGTTTGCTAATGCTGCATGGTCCCCAAAATACCAGAAAGATAAAAACTTAATAGAAGGTGTGCAACAAAGAGCCACCAGGCTTGTCCCAGGATTGTCGACTTTGCCTTACGCAGTGAGATTGGAGAGATTTGGACTACCAAGTTTACAGTACAGGAGGGTCAGAGGAGATATGATTGAGGTGTATAAATATACACATGGACTGTACGACACCAAGTCTCCACTTACAATGGAACAGCGCACAAGAACACGGGGCCACTCACTTAAGCTCAAGAAGATCAGAGTTAACACTGGAACTCGTCAACACTTCTTTGCAGTAAGGGTCACGGACAGATGGAACGAACTCCCAGACGTGGTCGTGACTGCAACGTCACTCAACTGTTTTAAGAACAGACTAGACATATTGTGGAGCCAGTATATGTACCAATACTAAATTAAGCCAGGGAGATCACAAAAAGTCGATTTCAACAAGATCGGGCAAAAGGCCAGAAGGCCTAACAAAGCCCGGATATCATATCATATCATATATCAAAGGAGCAACTAACGTTTGTTCAGTTTTACAGATTTTCTCCAACAATTCCAGTCTAGAAAAACCACATTACCAACGGGCCTTAAAAACAGACAGTATACACCGAAAAGAGAGTATTATCTAAATTAGTTTATATCTATATTCTTCTTATTCACCTGTAAAACACTTGCGTTACACCTCCAATTTCTTGTGCATTGGGCGAGACATTCTGCCAAACTCTTAGGTGACTCGGCAATGGACAGAACATGCCGGAAAAGAAGTAACTCCGAGGAACAGGGATGGACGGCAGTTTTTACAGTTTTTATCGACTGACCACCCACCCCGACATGCATTTGTGATATGAAAAATGTTAGGATATTCATCAGTGTCAAACAGAACATCCTCGACTTTGAAACGTTTTGTGAAACTCCTGCGCAAGATAGAATATATTGTGAGTCTTTTAGAGCTAAAAATTTATGATCTCACAATGTCCTTAAAAAAAACCTCAGTTTCTTAAAGTTGAAGTCAACCATTCTATACCTTGACTTGCAAACTATAGCGAGGAATAACTTCATCCTAGAAAAACTCTTGTTTCACCGGTTAAGCTATAGCAATGGTTCGGGTGATGAATTTCTTTTTTCTATCTATAGAATTCGCTTCAAGGGCCTGCAGTTTCGCTGCAACAAACACACTCCACATAATAAGTAATAAAAATGGACGATCGGTGCGAGAAAACTGGCGATATTAAGTTTAATTGTTCAAAACTGGATCTATTGATCTGACGTCATCTGCGATCCTATTTAATTTATTGGGGTACGGAATTTAGAGTTTTTAAAAAGCGTTAGACAAAAGAGCCTCAAATGGTTTTTGTTTCCTTTAGCGTAGTCTCTTATTGTTTCTGTCAGCTAGTGTTTTTTTGTTTTGTTTTGTTTTGTTTTGTTTTGTTTTGTTGCTGGAAAGGTTGATAAGTACAATTGTGTCATAGTCATAATATCCACTTTGTATTTCATCGATTTGGAATTTTATTTGCTCGAACGCCGTATAATTTATTGAACGTTCCATTTCAGTTTCATGTTGAACTGTATATAAACTATTGGTGTGAGTTTTTGTGACAATAAGCAACAAAACATTTTGTTATTTTAACAAAATTCCACAATTTTGTCCCAAGCTGTTTTCACGCGTGCCTTTCCTATCTATTTGACACAGTTTGATTTTTAATTTTATTTGTTAATGAGAGGCATCATTTTTAGAGAGTTCGAAGATGTAATTCTAACCACTGAACCTCTGAGGAAAATTTGTTGAATGTTAATGCATTTTTTTAATCATCTGGCTGCTAAATGTAGATAGTTGTATATGCCAACTGTCTAAGTTATAGATCTAATCTAGTCATTGGTATAGTAGGTCTATATCAACCTTAGATTTTATATAGATATTAAATAAAAGTGTAGATTAGGCTTGATCTAAATCTTTGATGATACATCCAATCAAGTTATAAATCATGATTCTTTATTTGGACCTTTAAAAAAGAAGGGTCGTTTTAGGCCCAAGATTTAGATGTTAGGGTAGAGATCTAGATTTCAATCTATATTTAAATATTCTTCAAAATTTCTTGATAACATAAGTGTCAGAAATTGTCAGTTTCGATAGAAAATAAGACTTTGCCACCAGATTGACCCTTCTTAGATCAAACCAGGTACCCATTTGTTATTAATGAACAGCTCTACCCAAGAGGCACTTAGCGCCCCTTTTCATATATCATATTTCATTAAGAGCTGAGATGTACTAAGGCAAAAAAATAGTATACCTTCCTTGAATTATGTAACAAAAATAATCTAAAACACTAGTTATCTAAGGAGACTTAAAAAGACGCTGGTATGACACCTTAGAGGGTGGGCATTTGAAGCCTACATTGGACTATCTTATATTAGGGTCGAGTCTCACCTAGTCGGCTCTATCTCTAGCAATATGTTTGTTCACATACAAACAAAACAGTCACAGTTGTAAACGTTGCCTTCACTGATTGGGTAGAGAAAAAAGAAAAGAGAGAGAGAGAGAGAGAGAGAGAGAGAGAGAGAGAGAGAGAGAGAGAGAGAGAGAGAGAGAGAGAGAGAGAGAGACTGACAGAGACAGAGACAGAGAGCGAGAGAGACTTTCCATTCTGTCGATATATTAATTATTTTTCTCATTTATTCATCATTTTTTTTAATTTAAATTTGACTTTCATACTTTAAAGAAAAGAAAACCAGAAGGCGAAAAAGTAGCAGTAACAATAAAGAAGTCAATTTGAACAAAATGGAAATGAAAAAAATGTTTCTTTGAAATTATCTCTTAAAAATTAGATTTGAATGAAAAAAAATTTTTTGTCAAAAATAACCATCCTCAGTCACATGTAGAGTCAAAAGAAGCATGAAGCCCCGTTCCAGGGTTTGAGTTTGTGTAAAGGTGAAGATTACAAAAGGTTTTGCATTTTGTCTCTGACGCGTTCAGCGTCGATTCTCCTATAATGTATTGAAACGTTTTCATCCCATCAAATCAATGAAATCAATAGTTTTTTATATATCAAAAACTTTAGAAAACATTCATTTACAACTCATTTGTCTTAGCATCTCTGTTCTCTCTTACCTCAAGGGGTGGTCATTATGTATTTGAAGACTCTGTATTCTGTTCTATATCAAGTGAATTTGTTGATACATGTGCTTCGGCACGTGTTTTAAAATGTTTTTTTTTTTTTGTTTTTTTTGTATCAAAATTAAAGATCGATCAGACGTATCTAAAGCAAAAATTCAGTCTATGAATGCCACACCTAATCGACTGTATTCTTTTCAAGTAAAGAGATGACATAAAACTTTTCGCTCACGCTGCTATATAGCACAAAAACTGCTTCACAATTGTATGTAACAAAGAGCAAGACAAAAGATTAAGTGTTCAAACAGGCCACTTTCTTAACGGAAAAAAAATGTAGGACAAGGCCTTATGCAAGGTCACAAGTTTAAAAATGCAGTTTGAGAAGAAGAGGCAGAGAATGGTGGTCTCCACGATATTGAGATGCCTAGTAAGATTTCAAATAATTAAAAAGTAGCAATTGAACTGAGCGACAACTAAACCTTTGTGTAGGGTTTCTGTGAGAGATGGTATTGATATGCAAGCAAAGTACCACTTCTGATGTCTATGAAGCTTTGAAACAGTTACAGAAAATAAACTGGCATTTATTGAACAATAAAGTACAATGAAGAACATACCTTATCTGAGACGGTAATCTTCGTATTCATGTCATGAAAATGAGATAAAGAAAAAGTTGAGGGAAGACTTCCACATGAAGTAATCATAGACTTTACCCATCTGTTACACCTTAGTTGCCACAGTTGCTTCGCAAACTAGCACTGTTGGGGTTTTAGAACGGAATTTTTCTTATTAGGATATTATAAACTAGGGCCTGGCATGAAGAAGAAGAGTCCTCTAGTACTGAATCATCTCTTGTCTAAAAACTTTATGGCAAAAGACGTTTTATCCGTCATTGTTACCTTTAAAAAAGCTTCAATTGCCAAGTAAAATTTCAGTCTCGTAAAACAGAGCCGCCTCCATCTTATGACAGCAAAATTCTGGATGGATATCCGCTGTCAGTTCACATGATACGTGTTGTACGCTCTGATGACTTTTTTCTATTTTCAGATATCAGAGGTACACGAAAAGGTTTTATGTGGAATAATCAAGTACCTGAGAGATGGTAAAAATCTACAAAAATAAAAAAAAATAAAGCAGGGAATGCATTCGGAGAAACCAAATTACAAAAAAATTGACTTGACGTTCTAGCCCTTGATCAAATCAGCGCTTTCTGAGTTGTCTTTTTTTTCTCCAAAAAATCGGAACATCTTTGTGGCCATTAGGAAGAAAAAAACAACAATATATAAGCAAGAATTATAGTAGTGTTGCTTAAAACAATGAGTGCCATGTACAATTCTACTACTACTACTACTACTACTACTACTACTACTACTACTACTACTACTACTACTACTACTACTACTACTACTACTACTACTACTACTACTACTACTACTACTACTACTACTACTACTACTACTACTACTACTACTACTACTACTACTACTACTACTACTACTACTACTACTACTACTACTACTACTACTACTACTACTACTATTTTTTCTATTACTATTACTAAGACTGCTATTTCTACTACTACTACTACTACTACTACTACTACTACTACTACTACTACTACTACTACTACTACTACTACTACTACTACTACTGCTGCTGCTGCTGCTGCTGCTGCTGCTCCTCCTCCTCCTCCTCCTCCTCCTCCTACTACTACTACTACTACTACTACTACTACTACTACTACTGCTGCTGCTGCTCCTACTACTACTACTACTACTACTACTACTACTACTACTACTACTACTACTACTACTACTACTACTACTACTACTACTACTACTACTACTACTACTTTATCTTTTTTGTTTTCTCAATCTGTTGTGACGTGATCAAAGATGCGGACGTTTGTGAGGTGAGTATGGGGTCTAGGGATGCAGCATTCGCTGAGCTCAGTCCCTTAAAATGTTGAAAATACTTGCACCAAATTCACATAGATGAAATTGATGTTTTATTTCATTATGCCTTAACATTAGAAAATTAGTGCAGAGGAAACAATGAAATAACCATTTGCTTTTAAACTATGAGTATAACAATATCACCACATGCACAGCATTCACTAAAATAATTCGTCTTTTTCGTAGATTAAATTGTTACCTGGTTAGTGAACGTTATCCAAAGATTTTTTAATACAAAGTACGGATTAAACATATTCAAACAGAACAGCTAGAGCCAAAAGTATTTAAAGAAAAGAAATGAGGGTTGTAAGGAGAAAGAAAGATAGTATAAGCAGAAAAAAAAAGAAAAAGGTTGTCTCATTCCTTATGTGATCCAGCAGCTATTTATCTTTTTCTCACTCTCTCTAGATATCCATTCATCAATCCTCATCACCTTTCTTCCCATCACACCAGTTTACCACGTTGTGAGATGGGCCGCTTTTTTTTCTATACCCAAATAGTAAATCCTATAATAAAGTTCTTTACATGACTCTGTAGTATTAACAATCTGTTTAAAGTTAGTCAGAAAAATTAAACAATCTGAAAAGGCAATAAGAGATGAACGTACACTTAACAATGAACGTGAAAAATATCACCGTAATTGAAGCTATGAAATCGAAAATTGTTTTTCCTTCATTGAAATGTTTTTTAAGAGAGATTCCTATATCTGCAGTAACATGTATGATAAATCAACATGGGCTTTAAGATTAGTAATTAAAAACAGTGTGTCATAATCCGAAGCTGAACACTCTCTCTCTCTCTCTCTCTCTCTCTCTCTCTCTCTCTCTCTCTCTCTCTCTCTCTCTCTCTCTCTCTCTCTCTCTCTCTCTCTCTCTCTCTCTCTCTCTCTCTCTCTCTCTCTCTCTCTCTCTCTCTCTCTCTCTCTCTCTCTCTCTCTCTCTCTCTCTTTCTCTCTCTCCTTCTCTCACGT
>JAWDGP010003165.1:100000-107500 GCA_033675545.1 Elysia crispata | reverse complement strand
TTTTTTTTTTTTGTTACTTGGAATGATGTCTTTCTGTTTGACCGGTTTTTTATTAAGCCACTTTTATTCTTTTAATTGAAATTTTTTGTGATGTTGCTATACTCATGCTTAATAGATGCAGATGTTAATTTTAATATTATTTTGACACAATTTTTATATATTCAGTTGCGTTTCTATTCTCAAAAAATTTTTTTATAGAAGCAGAGCACCATCCAAGCTTCTATTATTGGCTTGCTTTTCCCCAGTGCATCTTAAGCCTCCAATTGAAATTCGAGTTAGGTCTGTCTCAGCAAAATGTCACTAACGGATCGAAGGTGGTGTGCCTCTGAAATGGGGGCTTGGCAAGCACTATGTTTGCTTTTAAAATGCAAATCAAATAATGATTTCAGCCCTGGCTTGTAGTGCCGATTTCTTTACTTAAGTCAAAACGATGGACTTCCCATTTGTGACATTAGCTGTTATTGAACTGTGAAAGTTCATTATCTCGCCCTAATTGCTGACTTCAAAGTTTTATTTTTTCTGTTCATTCCTTTCTTTTTATTTTCAAATAGAGGAGGATAGTAGAGAAACAGAAGACATAATAGACAGAAAGAGAAACAGATAGACTGATCGACAGATGGATGGATACATAAATACACAGATAATATGTATTATATATAGATAGATAGGTGGATAGACAGATAGATAGATGGATAGATGGATAGAAAGATAGTTAGATAGATAGATAGGCAGACAGGCGCAGGCAGTCAGACAGAAATATATACGGATAGATAGACAATTAGATGGACAGATAGATAAATAGATAGATAGATAGGTAGATAGACAGATAGACAGGCAGACGGAGAAAGAAGAGATGGTGAAGTGGAAGGGATGGAGAGAAATTTGCCTAGACCAATTCATAGTTTGAATGCAAACTTGCCGCCCAGACATTGTTTGAATGAGAAATCAGATAATTAAGATTTCAGGAACTGTTTGTGTTTAACAGCTAGACGGGTTGTGTCAATTTCCAATTCCTCTCATTGGCAGGGGGAGACGGGAAAAATGTGCTACAAATTGATTCTCCATTTTTTTTTTTTTAATTCCCTGAAGACCGGCTCACCATAATTAATGTTCCCACTGTAATTGGTTTATTTGCTTTGGATACTTCGACACACATTGGGAATAGATCCATTTCTGTTTGAAGTTTCAAAGTACCGTACTGGAAATAAAAAAGGCGAAGGCTGACGTGTATAGTTGTAGCTGCTCCGTAGCCTGGCTTCGATTTATATCCTGCAAATTGCTTGAATGCAACTTGACAGTGGGCAAAATGTAATAGTGCAGGGAGGCTTTCAACTCCAAGTCTCAAGGGAAAGAGTGCAATCCTTTTTTTTTTCTTCCCATTCCTCAATAGGTTTCTTTTTATCTCTCTCTATCAATCACATTCTATCTCTCTGTCTTTCTTTTTCAGTTTGTCTGTGTGTGTCTGTTGGTCCCTCTTTCTCTCTCTCGCTCTCTCTCTTCTCACACACACACAAGCTCTGTCTTCTTCTCTGTATTTAGCTTTCTCTGCCTATCTTTCTACAAGTCTGCCTCTCTATATCTATGTTTCTATCATTTGTCAGTGTGTGTACATTGTAGATCAGTCTGTTTCTAAGTCTCTTTTCGTCTTTTTTAATGTTTTGTCTGTCTGTCTGTCTGTCTCTCTCTCTCTCTCTCTCTCTCTCTCTCTCTCTCTCTCTCTCTCTCTCTCTCTCTCTCTTCTCTCTCGCTCTCTTTCTCTCTTTCTTTCTCTTTCTTTCTTTCTTTCTTTCTCTCTCTCTCTCTCTCTCTCTATCTCTTTCTCTCTTTCTCTTTCTCTCTTTCTCTCTCTTGGTCACTAAATTCTCATCACAGTGTAATAAAACTACAAATCAAAATCAAATTACCTCCACTGACTCTTTCTCGTTAAGGGAAAACTTCTCCATCGACAATCACGTCACGACCATGGCAGAGGGCAGGGGACATGGAGGTGTATTTGCGTTTGCGAGGAGTGGAGGTTGGGATGAAAAAGGTGGGGAGGGGGTGTAGTTATTTAAAAAAAAAGGTACAGGAGGGTGTGAGTGTACTTACTGACATTACTGGGAGCAAATCAAATATAATTTTAAAATATGAAATCCAAGACAGACTTTTTGTGACACAAGGTTCAAAATGTAAATGAAGGTTGAAAGTAAAAGTTTGTACGGCATATGGAGCAATTTTTTTTCATAAAAGACTTGCAAGTTAAACTAGTTTTTAAAGAATATTATTGGATATCAAGATTGTTCACTACTTATAATCTTACAAACGGGACAGTGTAAGTTTCCACGCTCCAGGAACAAAACAAAAAGACCGTTTGATTTTATCCAAACGTATCAAAGTCATTGTGTTAACTCAAGTACTTTTTTTTTTAATGAAGTTTGTAATAATAGTCTATCGTTGTGTTATTCTCTTACATATCAATTTTTGGGGTAGGCTGGTGGTAAGGTGCTTGTGTCGAGTCCATTCAATATTTCACTTTCTTTTTTTCCCTCGCTTTTTATCTTTTTTTTTTTCTTTCCCTCAACCTCGTTACCAATACATATGGGTGTAAAGATTGATTCCTCCCCTTCAAACGAATGATATTAGGTGTGAATCAAGCCAGTCCACCTGCAGGCAAAAAATCTTAATGAAATTAACGTCATTGCGTGGTAATTGATAATCCATCTTGTGAAATGATTAGAAGAAACTATTTGATTTATAGTAAGATGTATGATGCAACCTTAAACAACAGTAACATTTTTTTTTTAATGAAAGATATGTCTCTATCACTCTCTCTCTCTCTCTCTCTCTCTCTCTCTCTCTCTCTCTCTCTCTCTCTCTCTCTCTCTCTCTCTCTCCCTCTCTCTCTCTCTCCCTCTCCCTCTCTTTCTCTCTCTCTCTGTCTGCTCTCTCGCTCTATCTGTATCTATCTATCTATCTATTTATCTATATGTCTATTCTACTTATTTTCCCTGTTTCTCACTTTCAGACCATGATGCTGATTAGGGATACGCTCAGAAAACCTTACTAATCGATGTCGACCATTAACTTTTGAGACTGACGCATGGGATTAAGGCCCATCTACTTACTCGAAAATCGTGTATGGAAAAATATTTATTCCTTTAGTAAGAAAATCAAATCAGTTTAGGTTAATAATCATTTTTTAAAATACCTAAACTCTTCGTGTAACAAACAAAATTTCGACTTGTCTTTTTTAATTTATTTGTTTGATTTATCAGTCATTTACAACTTTTAAGAGTTTTAGGGTAGCTTAGTGCCATTAAAACTACCATGATTGAAGTTAAAATATTTAAATCAATAAAAAAAACTAGTCATTAAGTTGATCAATAGCTGATTCGGCGGGTAGCTGAATAGAAAACGGATGCCTAATTACCAATCCCGCAAATAATTGTGGGAGAAGAGTTCTTCAGGAAGTAAAACTAAGAAAGAAACGTTGTTGATTTCTATGCAAAGAGTTTATTTTAAAATCAGATGAAAAACCCATCTGAATGTCTTTAGTTTGTTAAATTCTGTTCGAAAGTCCCTGTAACCTATCTTCCCAATCACACGCGCACTTCCTCTTTCCATCTCTGAAAGGTTAAGAAATCGATTCTATGGGAAATGGGGTAATAGTTTACGTTTCAATAGATGAAACAGGTAGAGATGCTAGAGAAATCAATCCTTTATCAAATTTCCTTTTTAATCTTTTGAACTATGATTTCAGCTTAATTGAGAAAATTCCTGTGAAACTTCGTGTCTGACCAAAGCTTGCATCACTATTTCTTTTTTTTTTTTTTTTTTTTTTGGTTCTCTGTTTTATGCTGACAGTGATGTTTTAGTTGTCTTTGAAAAAGAGAGAATTACAAACAGAATGTCGATAAGGCATAAAAGAATAGTTTTTTTTTTTAATTCACTGAATGTTTGAAAGCCATTCAGAATATATGAGCTGAGAATTCTAACAAAGAGCATTTTATTTTTCATTTTATTTATCATAAATAAAACTTGAGTTAATGCAGTTTGGTGTACACTTGACTCCAAAACTGCCTTCTTTGCCATAAACTGGTCGAACCCTGGGCCAGTCATAGCAATAAGAGCACATCCTCTACAGCTCTTGCACCACATCAGCTAAGAGCAACAATTCTAGGAAGAGGTCGTCCCTAACAAAGATACAACCGTGCGATCGTTGTAAACCGATTTGCACTTGTTGAACCAAGACGTCAATACAAACTAGAGAGCTCTCCGCTTGGAAGCTCAACGATTGAATAAACAAGGATGAAATTCTCGGTATTAAGAAAATTTCTTCGATGATTTTCCTTCTTTTTTTCTATTCTAGAGAAAGCATGGCATGGCATTCACCCGAAACAACTAGGGTGTAAATCGAACAAAATAATGATAAAAACTGCAGAATTTCTCTGCAAATAATAGTTATAGGTTTATTTATTGAGCGCCATTTTTTTAAAAGAAACTTAAAAATTTTCAGTATAATAATATTTTAAAGCAATTACACTGTCAATACTATATCTGTGAATTAACTTATGTAAATTTCTTATGCATAACATATAAATATCTAGCAATGAATAAATACTCTTAGCTTCATAAAAGCATAATCTTCGGTAAAAGAATAATCTTGAAATAAGAAAAGGGGAAAGTGCATCTCAGAACCCTAATTACTGAAGTTGTATTGCGTAGGTAAGAATAACAAAATTTTTCTGAAAATTCTGCATCTACCCTTATCGTTTGCTGTATTGCTTTTGAATGCAAGTCTGGCAGGTAGATTTATTTTTTAATCAAGTACTATCTGTTAATAAATTCGCAAATAACAAAACACTTTGGGTAACTAATTATATGAATTTTTTTACCCGATATCTTTTTTAATGCTCTAGTTGGATAGTGCACTTATTCAATTGTCTAACAAAATAATCAAAGATTGAAGGGTTTTTGACCAAGTGACTGAGAGTTTCTGTTATGAAAATCTCAATACGCTCTTTTCCTTCTCCACATCATTGTGATCCATGGTATTCCTTGAGCTCAGTGAAACATTTAAAATTATTTGCAATCAGGTCAGCGGTATGATAACCAGAGAAAGCAAGCCATTCACAGGTTGAGTTGCCAAAAAGATCCATCCCTATAATTGATTCTATTGAATAAATATTGTCTTTATTTGACATAAAATATCAATTTGAGCTTTTCAGAAATTCAAGTCTGATTTATTGAATGACCACCTCAACTATGAAAAAGAAGGAAACGCCAATCGTTAATATGCATGCCTAGTGTAACTGCGATTCAGGTTTAATGCTTTTGCTTCGATCAAACATGATGAATCAAAGCCTTTTCTATGGGGACATGTTCTTTAGTTTGAAATAATAGTACACAGTTAAATCACTTGGCCGTTGTCAGTAGATATCCGCCTTAACTACAAGGATATATTTTTAAAAAGTGGGAAATTGAAACAAAACGTGTAAAACTTACATTGGTGCTGATGAAATACTCTAATTAAAAAAAAATTGAGCAATGAGTTCTGCGCGTTATAGCTTACCAGATAAATTGTGACATACCAAATATAATATCGTAAAGCTTACATTTGAGTGAATACCACAGATCAAGTATCTTGCTATGCGGCAGATTTTATTATCTTTTTTTTTCGAGGTCTATAATATATAATAAGAAAAATTATTTCATATCGAATTTACCATACCTCTGTTGATGTTTAAGATACTTCCCACTCACTTTCCTTGTCATTCCCACCCCAAACCCCTCACCACCACATTTCTTCCTACCCACCTTTTCGCACAATTTTTTTCTTTTTCTTTCCACAACTTAACCACGCCCACTCCCCATCTATTCTTCCATCGCGTGTCTAGCGTTTTATCATGTTTATCACAGCCGTGTGAAAAGGCAAGCTGAAACAAACAAAAAAAAAAATCTAAATCTTTAGTTCATATGTCATGGTCACTAATGACATCCATTAGGAATTAGCGGAACCGCGAACTAAGTTGTTTGAAAGCTTGTAAATCTTCTTTGTCTGTCTTGTCAACGAAAAAATGTATTGCAAAATTATCTCTTGATTATCTAAAAGCATCTTTTTCATGTACTTATGATCTATTTATGGCAAATCGGAACCTGAGCTAGACAGCTCCTTTATCTCCATAATCCATGTTTACCCGCACAAGTAGTACCTATTGCGAAAAGCAGTTTTGCTTTACCTTTTTGTCCTGTCAAATAGATGATTACCAGTTGCTTAATTACTTTATGTATCTGATGTTAATATACCGATTAAGTAGAAAAAATAAAGATGATTTCGAGAAGAAAAGGGTTCTAGAAATGCGCTTCACTTTTTAAAATTTCTTCCATGACTAAAAGGATGCCTAGAAATATTAGAACAGAACCGACTGATTGTCATTACGTTAATTCTATTTCTGGTGAAATTTAAGAACTACATTTATAAACCTTTCAATGTAAAAAAGATTTAGTTTAGTGTCAAAGAAAAATTCAGCTAATTTTTGGACAAAATGTAAACGTTACTTGCTCTCTCTTTCTCTCTCTCTCTCTCTCTCTCTCTCTCTCTCTCTCTCTCTCTCTCTCTCTCTCTCTCTCTCTCTCTCTCTCTCTCTCTCTCTCTCTCTCTCTTTCTCTCTCTCACTCTTTCGCTCTGTCTGTCTTTCTTTCTCCCTATCTCTCTGTCAATCTAACACTGCGGAGAAGTTCAGGAGATCGGTTAGTATTTTGAAAGTGGTGAACCAGCTATGTTTCTGTCGATTGAGTCTTAAAAACGAAAGGACCCAATTAAAGGAAGACACGTAGAGCAATATTTTGATTCAATACTGCTAAGAATCTACAGTCCTATGGTTTTGTGACCAGTGCAGAGTACTGAAAATGACTTGAATAATAAACTATTATCTTATATTTGTAGTCTCGTAAAAATGTGAAATGGACATCCATCTCAACGCAAAGCTGTAATGCATGCTGCGTGGTACCCAAATCGAGAATAAAGCATCTTTTTTGTACACTTGTTTTAGGATATCTAGTACTCAGTCGGCAACCAGCTCTGCACGAACATCAAGCTAGCTCAGGATCGTGTGACTTGGTGAAGCGTGGTAAGTCGATCCCAGAACTTCCCTCAACAGCCGGGATGACAAGGACAACAACAACAACAACAACAACAACAACAACAACAACAACAACAACAACAACAACAACGCAGTCGTCCATGAGCGTCTAATTGGAAATGTTAAATAAAAAAAAAAAAAAAGAAAAAAAAAAACACTTTTCGATTTACTTCTGAGACAGTAAAACAACCATCATCAGAAGTTTTAATTTCCACAACCTTGTTAAGTTACGAAAAATATCCGTGACCTCGATGAAGAACAAATTTCACACAGAAAATTCAATGAAAGCTGCAAAGTGTTCATGTTTCATAATAGCGCTCTTTAAGACAATTCCACTCGAACCAATTTGATGAAATCTTGAGCAAAAAGTAGAAGTTAC
>JAWDGP010003165.1:62500-87500 GCA_033675545.1 Elysia crispata | reverse complement strand
TATCAAAGTGATCGGCACTCCTTAAGTAAAGTATACGAATTAGAGATATGGTTAGCACAAGCGATGCTTAATTTTCTGGCATTGGAATTTACTATCTTCCTCTCTGTTTCATTCGAACTTTTCAAGACGATCAGACCTTTTTAGTCATACTTCAACGTTAATGTAGAAATTCAAATCTTCCTATTTTTTCTCTCTGTCTGTCTGTCTGTCTGTTTCTGTCTCTGTGTGTGTGTGTGTCTCTCTCTCTCGCTAGCTTTCTCTCTTTCTCTCTCTGTCCTTTATGTTTTTCACTCCAATCTATACCCTTTGTGCATCATATTTTCTGAACAAGCTTTGTACAGGTACTTGTTGAAGCATGATTAGAATCGAGTAGTTCTCAAAATCATCGAACTTCCTACGACGGATTAAGAAATAACAAAGATGTTCACATTTGTACTTTGTGACTTTACCGCATCCCAGAAAATTATGATGAAACTCATGCAGCAGTCCTTTTAACTGTCAAGAAGGGCGCGATCTTAAGGCAAGAAACATTAGGCTTTCGTCAGTTTCCTCTTGTCTTGTTCACATAACAACGGCTAATACTTATGCAAATCGGTCTTTTCAGTATGGCCTGTTAGTGATGGCTTTTTTCAGCTTTAAAAATCGTGTTCTCAAGAACTTCTCAACCCATGTCAAAGAGGGCTTTTCTCCCATTTCTCTTGCTTGCTAAGAGTCCATCTGGTTTCTTGAAAACGTCTCTACTGATATTCGTAAAAAGAAAACACCAGAGACTCAACTTCTTTAAGGATCTCAAGCTGCCATTAGTCACTCTTCTTCCGTTTGTTTCTTTGAGCCTCTCATAGCCACTGCGTCTCAAACACTTGCAAACTCCCTCTCTCTCTCTCTCTCTCTCTCTCTCTCTCTCTCTCTCTCTCTCTCTCTCTCTCTCTCTCTCTCTCTCTCTCTCTCTCTCTCTCTCTCTCTCTCTCCCCCTCTCTCTTCTGCATTCTTTCAATCTCCGCTTCTTTTCCTCTTCTTTCCTTTCCGTCTGCCTGTTTCTCCTTCTCTCAGTCTCTCCTTTTGTCATCATCTCTCCTTCTTCCCTCTCCATCTAGTTATTTTCCTTTATCCCATTCTTTATAACTTTCTTTTCATTCTTGTAAAACCCCTTATTTCAATCTACATTATTTCACCTTAATGCTTTGTTTGTTCGTCAGACGCCGGAGACAGCTTATCATTCAAAAAATGTCTTTCATACATATTTTATACATCACATATTTTCTAACACATCATTTAGAATTTTTACATCTCAGCTTCGCACAACAAAAAGCGGCTAGAAATGTTTAAAAGTTTAAAAATAAGTTTCATTGTTTGAATTGATTTTCATTTTGAAAAACATCATGACTTAATATTTCAAGACTTTATTACAGTTTGCAAGGTGTGTTAATTTAGTTGAAAACTCCATGTCATCACATTTTGACCTCAAGAGCTGTGTTTCTATGTTTATCTTTCCTTTCGTAGGAGCTGTCTTTGGAATATTTATCCTTAGAGGCCAATAAATAAGTCATTTTTGTCCAAAACGCGAAATGTGTTTCTTTTTTTTTTTTTTTAAATTGTGTTCTAAATATTAATCCTTAAGATCTTGTTTTTGACATTAAAAAAGGGAGACCTAACCAAGTCGGTTTAATTTGTAACAGACCCTTTTCGTGACTTGTTCTTCTCGTTCTTGGTGCTGGTTTCCATACTTTATCTATGTACGAGCTATGAAGACTGTTGTCTTGTCCAGTTACTTGAAGGGCCCAACTGTGTGGCTGCGCCAGGCAGATTCCATTTTTACTCTTTACTTGTCGCTGTCTTGCAAACAGAATCGTAAAGCATAAAAAGCACAAATAATTATACATTAGTACTGTGTATGCAACTGATATAGAAAAAATGAGCACAGATTGTATTTCAACAACATTAAATATTTTATGGATATGTACACTTAATCTCACGAAATTAAAGGAAAACAAAAAGGGAAAATCAGGGTTTGGTTGTTCTCTTTGGTTTTGTTTTCTTTCTTTTCATTTGATAATTTAATTATTTTCGAGGGGGGGGGGGAGATGGTACATGAAGAGAAAGAGAGACAGAGACAGAGAGCCATAAAGAGATAGAGGTAGAGAGAGAGAGAGAGAGAGAGAGAGAGAGAGAGACAGTGAGTGATTGAGAGTGAGAGATAAGAGAGAATGACAATTATGGTCGGTTCATCCATGACATCAATGGACATGTTAGATCTGGATTATTAAACACCTCTGCACAAAAGAGCTGAGCTTCGTTTGAGTTGTAACATTTAACGTGCTTTGTTTTAATGGATTCATGAATGCAGACGGGGTAAATCGGGGTGCAGTAAATGAGAAAGATGGTCATGGAAATTATTTCTTTGCAACCCCCATCAAGGTATTCAGATTACATGGTTTATAGTACTTTTATGAGTTGTTTTACATAATTATGCGCTTTTTAATCATTGGACCAAGTTGTCTTTTATTATCATAATTCGGTACAGACATGTTTGCCAACAATCCACAATTTTTTAGTAAAAAAAATTACTGCTGCCATGCAAAGGCAAACCGGTGTATATGCAAATTTACTTGTTTTTAAATTATCCTTCAAAATTCATCATTTTTGAACAACCCATAGCTTCTGGCTGAGAGAGAGAGAACAATATATATATTATTTATTTAATGCGATTTTTCCAAACGTGAAGGGAAAAAAATGTAAAAAAAATAGTAGATACTCAGCTCTACATCATGAGTTTTTTTTGTTATTATTTTTTTTTAATTCTGCTTTAAAGAGAGGGTATAACATAATCGCGGTATATATTTTCATTGAAATGCAGGCTGATGAAGGATGGGAAATGAGGTGTGTGTTTGTGTGTGTGTGAAGGGTTTGGCTCATCCCAACGGCGGGGAGTGGTGAACGCAAATGTACAAAAAAAAAAAAAACCCGAAAGCTGTAAGTGTAAAATATTCTTGGAGTCCTCAAAATGTTCGTGTGCGAGCGACATTTATCTGTAACTTCCTTTCTTAATGTAATCCCATTGTCATGTCGCGGGCTAGAGTTTCAGCTCATGATTGAGGCATGCTTTCAGCGGGAGCATATTTGACCTGAGAGAGTAATAAATATTGTTTCAGCGCAAGTATGCTTTACATGAAAAACTGCTTTCATAGATCGAGTCTCGAGAAACCATAGTTATCTTTTACAGAAACGCTACAGAGGGAGTTACTCAGAACGGGAAAAAAACAACAACACCGGAACATTAACATCCGCCAACATTGAGAGCAACGAGATCGATAACATCTATCATTCTAAATGAGTGTGAGGTTTGCGACAATTTTCCACCCAGGAGTACTTAGATTGACATTTTGTTTTACGGGTATCATATGGGAACTGTTTATCTCTGAACAAAATCAAATCCCATGAGAGTCATAACTTTAGATCTGTCTTATCTCTGTCTCTGTCTCTCTCTCTCTATCTATGATTCTTTATTTCCTTCTCTCTCTCTCTCTCTCTCTCTCTCTCTCTCTCTCTCTCTCTCTCTCTCTCTCTCTCTCTGTTTATCACTCACTTTTCGAGTGCTATGGAGAGTTTTCTCTCAGAGCACTCGTCGTTCACACTTTATATGTAACATATTAACACTACGGTGCTTAGTTTTCACACGTTTAACTTCTTTCTTTTGTTAGTGCAAATGTTTCTGTCTCTATCTCTTTGCCTACCTACCTGTCTATCTTTCAATCTGTCTATCTGCATGGCTCTTTTTGTTTGTCTCTCTCTCTCTCTCTCTCTCTCTCTCTCTCTCTCTCTCTCTCTCTCTCTCTCTCTCTCTCTCTCTCTCTCTCTCTCTCTCTCTCTCTCTCTCTCTCTCTCTCTCTCTCTCTCTCTCTCTCTCTCTCTCTCTCTGTCTCTCTCTCTCTCTCTCTCTCTCTCTCTCTCTCTCTCTCTCTCTCTCTCTCTCTCTCTCTCTCTCTCTCTCTCTCTCTCTCTCTCTCTCTCTCTCTCTCTCTCTCTCTCTCTCTCCCTCTCTTTCTCTCTCATTTTTATCAAACTTTAATGAACTAATTTATTCATTCAATTTTTAAATACACGTGGCATCAATTCCTGGTCAATCAATGGGATGACATTCTCAATGAATGTTTTATTCTCAGCAAATGACAAAATATTTTTTGTGTTTTTTTCTAGTTCGCTTCGAGCTTTAATTGTTACCGGCTTCTATTCAAAACATAGCAAAGACTATTGATTTCATTCGAGATTATTTGATAGATGCAAGCAATACTCTTGGAGGGTTTCAACTCCTAATCTGTTTTATAACATTCAACATCATTCAAGAAACGCTCACTTTCATAAAGTTTCTATTTCCGACCACATGCATAACATTCATTTAAGATTCTTTTTCACTAAGTAAGTGCGTTGAACAGGAAAAGAGAGCCAAGCTAGCGTAATATCGTAAAATCAAGAGCATTTTCTTTAACATTTGTTATGGCACAAATCTTTTTTACCCAGATAATTGAGCGCCTTATGACTCTTTACTCTCGAGGGATCAGGAAAGTTAATGGGATGATAATTCAGTCCTCATAAGTCACCATTCCCGGGATCACTACACTATTCTTCTTCTCATACAAAGACTTGCAAATGAGACGCCGGTCGGCGCAATGGCGATACAAACATGAGGGAATACAAATCAGTGGTAATCATGATTGTGTTCATTTTGCGCGAGCAGCGCTCGATTCGCTACGTTTGTGTGGTAAGAAAGTATTGCCAGGTTTGTTGCTTTCTTCTTACTCAACTAAAAAAGAAAAGAAAAGAAAAGGAAGAAAAACAACTATTAGATAGACCTTGAGTACATTGAACAATGGGTTTAAATACGGCACGCTCTGATGGAGAGATAGAATGACAGACAGGCAGAGTGTGTAAGTGTATTAGAGAGAGGTACACTAAAGGCATCCTGTGGATGAGGATGTTTTCTTTCAAGAATTTTCTTCAATGTTTCCGTATATTGTCTGCTCAGTACTTCTGTGGTTTAGATTGATGTTTCTGCACTTGTCATTGATCCAAATCTCTTTGGCTACATCATATTTTTTTGTTTTCCTTAGGCAGTGTTTCGTATTTTTTTACTTGCCTCCGTTTTTCCATCAGTTCCAAAATGTCCTCAGTCATGCACTTTTATTTTGTTTTCTTTCGACTTTTGGTATCTGTGCGACTGCTGCTTCTGTGATCCCTACTTTGAATTTACCCAATGTTGATCCATTTCCTCAGCTTTTCCTAAGACTTCAAATTTGTTTTGAACTATCACACAATATTTTCTTCCAAGAGTCGGATTGGATTTTAATAAGGCCAAGTTAAGTTTTATGTGATTAGGTGTACTTTGGGTTTTCTTAAGTTTCAGTTTTAATTTTAGCAGCCACAGGAACATGACAGATATGTCACCACAAAAATAATTAACATGTGTCGTTTACGGAAAATACTTTTGAAACATTTGCATTATTAATAATTATTAATAACTAATTTGTTTTGGAGAGGCGAAGCGATGTAAGTGAGTGATGATTTCTCTTTGTAACGTCAAGAGTTTGCTTAGAATTTAAAAAACAAAGACAAAAGAGAATTTTAACCAAGGTATTAAAACTTAAGATTTCAAGAATATAATCTATAAATAACTGTTTGCATTCCTTCTTGCACAGTGCTTATGTAGGTGAATCCTTTGGCAGTTTCTCTCAGTATGTATTAATCGTATTGCAGTCGATAGGAATGTTTCGTGGAATTGATGGAAAGGGATGAAACTTTTTATGTGCTGGATTCCTCTGCTGAGCACAATAAAAAATTTAAGATCTACAACTTTTACAGTTGTTGGTACTAGAAGTCGTTAAAGTACACACTTTAATTGTTTTGCCCAGCAAGTGAATGAGGAAAAGGGTTTGGGGTTGGGGTGGGGGGTGGGGGATTTTCTCACACCTTAGATATGCTTCATCCGATTAAGCTGCATCAACAGTCGATAAGTGCCACAGCTGAAAATCAAAGTCTAACACATGGTAAAATCAGAGGTGTCTTTAGATTTAGAAACCATGTCTTTTTCAGTACTTCCTTCTCAGGTTAACTCGCAGTGGCCAACGATGACCATCTATGTCATCAATACACACAACAACTGGCTGTTTTCTGACTAGAAAGATGGTCTTCAAGTTGCCAAAACTACCTGTTATCGAGTTTGAAGTCATTGACGAGTACCTTCTCTTTTGGTTTAAAAATCCCTTAGTACTGAACCAGATCTTTGTCTCTGAACCATGTAAAGTGCCAAGTTTTGCGAACGTAATATTTCGCCTTTGCCATGCAAAAGTTACACAAAGAGTAAGTTTTATAATATCATTTAAGCCATTTTCATTAAGCATCAGATCTTTAAGAATTTGCATGGGACCTCCGAGAAAGAAGAGGGAAAAACAAAGTACAATCGAAGAATGGAATTGCTGAGAACATGCGAATATATATAAAGGTAGGTTAATTATTACACCGAACTCTGGTTTTTGTTTAGACATCTTTCTTAGCACGCACTTGAATGTACATGAAAGTTTAAGAATGGTAAAGAGTTGAGAAAACATAAATTGTGTTGTTTAAGACGTTTTGTTGAACACCTCTAATAAATTTATCATTGACTGGTTTCCTCGCATGTTTATTACACTATTTTATCCATTAATCGAAGACATCAAGTATGCATTAAAGTAAATAAGCCGCCTGATTCTGAGAAAACAAAACAGATGCTATTGTATCGAGGTGATGAATGTTTGTATTTTATAGTAAGACCAAAGGCGGTGGTCATAGAGCGCTTTATCATTCATGGCTTCACTTTCCATCATTCTCTAACATCGTTATCGATGAGTCAAACCTTGAACTAATCATTTATTTGGTTCCTGGAGGAATGGCCTTGGGCTCTTTTAAGCGGCAGGGTGCAATGCCGCTGTACTTTAGCTCACACATACGCATTTCTCGGGGGATGGCTCATTGCGTGGGGAGCCATTGTTGAGACTCTCTCTCTCTCTCTCTCTCTCTCTCTCTCTCTCTCTCTCTCTCTCTCTCTCTCTCTCTCTCTCTCCCTCTCTCTCTTCTTCTTCTTTATTTCTCTGTCTGTCTGTCTGTCTGTCTGCCTCGCTCTCTCTCTCACTCTCTCTGTCTGTCTGTCTCTCTCTCTCTTCGAGTATGTGTTGTTTATCTATATATTTATATCTCTATTTTTTTCATCCTCTTCACATGATCTCTCCAAACCCACCTTTATATCTATCTATATATGTATCTATCTACTTATCTATGTATTTCTCTATCTACCCATCCATCTTTTCTTCTTTTCTTATCTTCACCTCAACCCATTTTCTGTGTATCTATTTGTACAACAGTTTTCTCTCTGTCTCTCTTTCTCTATCTCTCTCTCTCTCTCTCTCTCTCTCTCTCTCTCTCTCTCTCTCTCTCTCTCTCTCTCTCTCCTCTGTTCTGCAACCCATCGATCTATCTATCTATCTCTATTTCTCAACAAGAGATGTGCATCTGATTTTTCTGCTTGATATCTGTGTCCTTTGTCTGTCTGTCTTTTGTCTCCTTTTCGCTTATTGTCCTTTCCCGAACCTCAGATCTCTATGTCAATTTGCAAAAGTCTGTATATTGTTTGAAAATATGTCTGGCTTTTTTGTATTTTTGTTGTCTCCTTCTGTCTCTGCTTCTCTTCATGTCTGCTATCTATTCGAGCCCATTCGTTTTTTGTTTTTTTTTTCAGATCTCTTTCTGTCTCTTTTACTGTTTGCCATGTTTCCGCCTCTATGTGCAGCTCAATGTTTCTCTCTTCTTCTGTCTCTATCTCTCTTCTTCCTGCTTATACCTCCCTGTGTCATTTCAAAAAACTATAATTTTTATGTCTTTCCTGTCTACAGACAAACTTCCTTAATCACTCGCTCTTACATTTCTATTTAACTCCACCTATCTGACCTTTTGATTAAAAAGATAGTCCTGGCAATTGTTTACATAAGGTTATGATATACTGTTATGGATTTAGATTTAGATTATCGACAAAAATAGAAAAAATAAAAAACCTCCGCTTCTTTGAGCTAGTCATATCGTGGGTGTTAAAGAAGGAGATGGCATACTCAAAGCATACACACGATGCTGAAAAGGAAGCTTTTTCAGAGCCTTTTTTTGGGATTTTTTAAAATGGCTTTTGAGGAGAAGAGAGAACATAGTATTTAGTACCAAAACTATGTAAAATTTTACCAGGAATCTGTTTTTTTTTAACCAAAATAGATTTTTGCGTAAAATGAAAAGACAGGGTATTCCTGCCTGTCCAATTCTGTGCACTTGTCAAAGAAAAAACTGAGATTGTTCACTTCTTTCTAGTGCGACTATTCATTGATGAATAAAGGGCGGCAAAATGGCGATCTTTATGAACAAGCATAATATTTTGTATTTTTTTTTTCGATCATATAAAAATGAATGGAAAAACATGACTGATGAAGCTATATGTAGACACCACCTTACTGATAGGACACTGAGCGAAAGTGTATACGGTTCAAACAATCCTTTACTGTCACTCCTTAGAGAATAAATCACGTAAAAATACTTCGCACTGTTCTGTATTAACTTAAGTAGATCACGCCATATGCTTCAACAGATAGGATGGCATGCAAAATTCCCATAACCTCAGTTACACAACGCAAGGGATCAGCTAAATATGCTAATAGGATTAAAAGAGATAATAGGAGGGGCTTTCACTCTATGCAACTAGCCATGGTCGTAGAAAGAGAGAGTTCTTAGTTCATTAGGAAACTTATGGACTTGGATCTTTCTATCTGTCTCTGCCCCCCCCCCCTCTCTCTCTCTCTCTCTCTCTCTCTCTCTCTCTCTCTCTCTCTCTCTCTCTCTCTCTCTCTCTGCCTCTCTTTATCCTTTAGTTTGTCTTTCTGTCTCTCTTTGTTTGTCTGTTTATATTCAGTCTCTCTCTCGCCCTCACTCTCACCATCTCTCTCTCTCTCTCTCTCTCTCTCTCTCTCTCTCTCTCTCTCTCTCTCTCTCTCTCTCTTCTATCTCGGAATAAATAAGGTCTATGCGCAGCATGAAACATACGCGCATTGGTTTTTGATCTGTTATGTATCGGATTTACCGGGAAGACAAGAGTCGAGTGTTGGGTGCGGCCGCCAGGAATCTCAGCCCGTCATTTTCATGCAGATCTAGATCGATCAGAGACCATACGCATCATGCTGGTAATAAAGTCTTTGTCAGAGACATATTGCGATCTTACACTTTTGATCTCGAAGGTTACATTGGTTGTCAGAAAGTGGGAGCAGTCGTCGTCTTGCAGAGAGATAATTCACAGCCTTAATACATGTATAAATTATCCTTTGTTTAAAAGGATAACATGACATGTCGGGTTGTAACTGTAACCAAACCATTAATAGCCTCCACTGCAGCTACCGGTTTTGAACATTGCTTTTTTGAGTTGTACTTTTTCAGCCATGAATAATTGTGTTGAATTTTACATTTTTATTTGACGCTAAATTTGCCGAGTTTTATGCATACAATTTTGATGCGGGAAACATCAAATTTTGTACACTACAGCCACTTCTAGACGTATATAATAGTTACATGGTTATGAATAAAAATTTTTTACAGGTACATCGTCTTGAAGAAATTTATATAATGCCCATTTATTTGAACTAACCAGGCAACGATTTTTAAAACGGTCTGTTAATATAGTTATTCGGATTTTGCAAAATGAGCCAACTTACTCTTCGTATATTTAGGTTCGAATAACATTTTGAAAACAAGCTTTGTATTATATTAGCTTGATTTTCTGTGTGTTTTAACTTCATTGTATTTCTTTCTTAGTGTTTTGTCCTGAGTTACTCATTTGTTAGATCTCCATGTTAATTTTTCACGTGGTGCTACCTTCCAAGAAAAAAAAATCCAAATAGGACTTAAACAGAGATCATGCATAAAAGGTAAGAAACAGGCTGTTAATGCCAGAAAATCGCGAGCTATTTCTCTTGGGTCACTTTGACAGAATGATCGCTCTAGTGACACTAGCTAGATGCTGTAATCTGCCCACCCAAGAGAGGGTAATCATCACTAAAGCGACCGCCAATCGGCAAGGCTTTGAGGGAAAGCTTGGAGAATTCCCTTGGGCATCCACAAGATCTTGTTATCGATCTTGTGCACTTTGGAAATGAAGCATCGGGGACTCGGCCGAGGCGCGCTTGGTGCTAGAGAAGTTGAACTGAGTTTAAATTCTGAATAAAACCTCAAAGTATCAAATCTTTGGCTCTTCCACGACAGGTTTCTGAGAGATTACGTTGAAGCCAACACCAAAGAAAGCTGGCGCTGCATGGAATTTTTTAAATTAATTTAATAATTATTTCGTTTCGTGTTAAATGCAGTTAAGATGAGTCTGAAATTTTTAAAGTGAATAATAGCAAATTCACTTCTAGTCGTTAGTAAAGAGCCTGGGTTCCTATAAAAACGACCCCCGTTGTGACTAATGATTGCTTTTTTGTTGTACAATATTATGACCAATCTATGGTAAACTTTTAAGCATCAGTTAGTATTTATGAAATCCAAAAATAAAAGATTAATGCAGTATGTAAAAATTCAAGATTTTGTTGTTGCATTTATTTAGCGGGATATTATACTAAAATACTTCCAAAGAAATTCAATACGTCATATTGTAGTATAGATTGGATTTAGATTAAGATCTTGAGTTTTGAAACTTAACCTACATTTATATAAAAAAAAATCTTTCTCGCCGCTGAGTTTTTCTATTCTTAATGGGTCATGTTTTGACGTTACACTGATAAGAAGTATTACCTAGATTGAAATTGCACCTTAGAAAACTTGTTCATTGAAGTTCATATCAAAACGACGCTAAGAAACCAACCAAAACAGTTATTTTTTGGGAGTGGCTTTAAGGGTGTGTTTGTGATCAATGGTCATGTATTCATGACTTTCCTCGTTTATACAGTCCAACTGCATCAAAGACCCCAAGATTTTCTACAAACTTGTTTCATAAAGTTGCACATGCCTCGTTAGTTAAGAAAAAGGCATGCTCAGGTTATCTCCATAACTGAATTTATCTTGAAACATTCTCATAATGACATTGCTGGAATAGTTTAAATATAATTAAATACAAAGAAAGCAAAATATTGCTCAACATTTAGAAACGTTTATGAAATCAACGTTGTTTAAAAAGTTGTTTATCGTTGTACCCTTTATTTAGCGATCATGACTTTTCCTTGTCAGTCTTAATGATCTTTAAGTTCATTGACTAAAAACTTTCATTTGAGATACATCACACTGAATCTCAAATAGTATCTATGTTTCTTAGGTGTAATAGCAACACTGTAAAAATAGCAACTGGTTTATTAATGCCAGCGGAACCATATATTAAGTTCAGATTAAAATAGCTGAGATCAATGATTCACAAGTGAATGCTATATTTTCCACCTACACAACTAATTTAGAATGAAATATCAAGAGATATTTAATCTTCATGACAATATAAAAAATCCTCTCTGTGTTTTCAAAATAATTCTCCTATTAATCTATACATATATAATGATAATAACAAAACTGATTACCGAGATTAAATTTTGGTTTGCCATGGCTCCAGAGTTTCTAGCCCGAGCAGCTCTCTTCAGGTGGCTGTGGGTAATGGCCGGTGGACAGCAGGAAACGTGAGTCCAATATAGCTTTCTAGATTCTTTGTTGTTGCCTTTGTCACTATAGCTTTGTATATAACACATTTTGCGAAACATTTTCCATTCAATGGGCAGCTTGCTTTTTTTCGGCAGTTGCAGAGTTTTACACTGTTTGGTGTTTCTTTCTTGTTGTTGTGTCCCTGTAGCAAGTATTTATATAATATAATTACGGGACAAAAAAAGAAATAACAAAACTATTATCGATTTAACATATAAATGTTTCATTTTCTCTCTCTCTCTCTCTCTCTCTCTCTCTCTCTCTCTCTCTCTCTCTCTCTCTCTCTCTCTCTCTCTCTCTCTCTCTCTCTCTGTGCCATTCTCTTCTATTGAACTCTCTCTGTCTTTCTTTTTATCTATTGCACTTCTATCTTCCTCCTCCTCTCTCTTCTCTTTTACTCTGTCTCTTTCTGTAATTTTGTCTGTACCTATATCACTATCTCGCCGTATCTCTCTCCTTTTTTTTCTCGTTCTTTTTTCTCCCTTCCTCTGTCTTTCCCTCAATATCCCTCTCTCTCTCCATGTTTCTCTCTCCTTTCATATCGTTATCTATCTCTCTCGATGTCATGTCTTTCACTTTGGTCTCCCCACTCTCTCTCTTTCTCTCTCCCTCTCTCTCTCTCTCTCTCTCTTTCTCTCTCCCTCTCTCTCTCTTTCTCTCTCTCTCTCTCTCTCTCTCTCTCTCTCTCTCTCTGTTTTCCTTTTAGTATATTTACTTCATTTATTTATCAGAGTACGTTTTGTTACAACCCCTTAATTAATCTGTCGATTGAACTTAGGCACTTTGTTTTTCTATCTCTCTGTTACGTACTCATCCACCGAAGCTGACTTTCTTTCATCCGTCTGTTTTTCAATATCCACCTACCTCTATTTTCATTTTTATTATTTTAATGAAACGTGTTTTTAAGATCAATAAAAGAGCCCAGGGAACAAAACTACATTCATTAGGAACCATAAATTTCAACATTCCCTCAGGCGTATTTCAAAATGATGTCTCCGTATATAACCCTTTACATCTCACACTTGCATTAATCATACATGATATCTATGTAGCAATTTATTTTCTTATTCTCTAAGCGATGGGTCTTTTTTTAGGCAATATCTTTGTTTCTCAAAGCTTCCTCGTGTTTTTTGCATAACATTTTGTTTCGTCATTGAAGCTAGAGTAATAATAATACCTTAATGGGGACACTTCAGCGTGGGAGGACTTTCTAAGCAGTTAACAATTTAAATCAAAGTCCAACATAGTATACAAAGTAAATTGCGAATCGTACTCTTCATTCTCCAATAACCCACCACTTGGTAAATACATGTTGTTTATTTTGTGAGAAAAATAATTATAGCATAATATGAGCTGCTAATTCTTTTCAAAGCAGCCAAAACGCAATATTTCAGGTGAAGATGGCTAAGATCCAGCGACTTAGACCCATAGTCTCCTTAATCATGAACCATTGACTCCTAGGCCACTGTATTTTTTTATAGCTCGAGATAACATCTAATTTGCCCTATTCTAGTAAAAGTACTGTATTTCTTTTTGTACTTCGTGTTTGTTACTTTAAAAAACTTAGATTTAATTAAGTGTATGGGTGTGTGTGTGACAGAGAAAAGAGAGAGAGAGAGAGCGGGGGAGAGAGAGAGAGAGAGAGAGCGGGGGAGAGAGAGAGAGAGAGAGAGTAAGAGGTGGGTGGGGGGGGGGGGGCTGGAATGTAACAGAAAGAGAGAGACATATAACAAAAAACGAATACGGACATGTGAGATGAAATACGTATGGATTACAAAAAGATAATGGCATGTTATGTAAATTGAGAGCCAGATAAACATTGCTAGGAAAATAATTTATAATGAAGCATATATGAGGACATACCTTCCGTAAAATTAGAGACTTTGTTGGTCTAAGTATGAATGTAAAGAGAAGTAGACAGAGGCATTCGTTAGGGCTAAATGGAAAAAGGACATGTTGCATCCTTTTTCTCTTTTTCTTTTGCTCTCACTCTCTTTCGCTCCATATCTGTCTGTCTGTCTCTCTCTGCCTCTCTCTGTCTCTGTCTCTCTTTGTGTCTCTCTTCCTCTCTCTCTCTCTCTCTCTCTCTCTCTCTCTCTCTCTCTCTCTCTCTCTCTCTCTCTCTCTCTCTCTTTTTTCTCTTTTTTTATCACCTACATTATAACACTCTATTCCTCCATTACCACTCTGGTAATCCCATAATAAATATGTTTTTTACTACTTTTTACTAATTGCCTCTAGTGAACTGTCACAGTTTTTATATTACCTTTGCCACTTTCATGGAGGTGCTTATCCGAAAAGTTGTATTTTTATTTTTTGTAATACTTTGATTTTCACATCATCTTTTTCATGTTTTTGTTTACTTTTGCTTCACAATTAATTACTTGCGTTAGCCATTTTTTGTTTTATCAAGAAGGAGAGTTTAGGCATGCTTTATATCTTTAGACTGGATGTGGACAAAAAAAAGTAAGGAACCTTTTTTTCATTTTTAAAATAATTTTTATTGGATAAGGATGCCATACTCATACATAGATGCAACATGGTTGTGTCGAACATTGCACGATTGTGAAGAGTTGTGAATTTGGTAAAATTTTGTACAAGAAGAACATTATAATTGGATTAAAAAAGAAATATCAACATATTACAAACAACGTATAAGAAGAGTTGGCAATACCTTTTTCTGCATTGCAATTTTGACTTTAAGTAAATTTGAATATTATATTTTACACATATAGAAGTTTTCATATTTCCATGTATTATCAACAATAAGATTATGCTGAAAAAAGAATTAATACAAATTAGGAGTTGTTTTTGCGAGTCGACCATTGAACCTCTTTGAAGCGAATGGTAGTTCTGGTTGATTGAGATTTAAGACATTCTCTTGATGAAGGTCCGTTGTGGAACTTCCGTATTTTTTTAGTTTCAACTTTTATTCAGCTGAGATACCTGTATCTTGCGCCTAAAGTGTCTAAATTGAAACTCATTTATTATGAGCTAATGCTACAACAAAGTTTGTAACATGAAGTCATAAGAGTTTATTGATTATATGAAAAGAAACATCTCCAAGCATAATTATTTAACAATGAATTTGTAAGGGTGACTTAGTTTAAAGGTAAGGAAAATCAAAAAGAAAAACTTGATTTGGCCATAAGTGGCAGAGCAAATTTCAATTTATCCTGGTATTTACAAAGGGCGAAACAGTTATTTGGCAAAAAGAAAATTACCTGTAATTTATCTTTGGCTCTAAAATCATTGATATGTATTGTTGAAATGGCCGCTAAATTTTAAGTATGTATATAATATATTCCATTTATTCCTGAAGTAATCGTCCGCTATAAGGCTTGAAATGTGTTTTTACTCGACCCTTTATATTATAGAGTTTTAGTAGTATTCACTATGAATTGTATGATAATATACCAAACACTGGTTTTTATCGAATATCCTGCTTCTTGGGTCTGAAGTACACGTAGCGTGTAAGCATGGATGCAGTACAAGGCAACTGTTTGGTGTGCTCACCAAAGCCCTTCTCGGTGCAAGAGGCAAACTCGTAGGCCACTATCCTGTTCACGTGTGTAAGCATGTGCATAAGCTCCATCTTGCTGCCATAGTTCTCCAGGACTATACACAGAGCCTGGATAAACCATGATCCCTCCTGGTTGTTACGCCACGAGTATGCTCCTGGGGATAAAAAGGGACGCGACTATTGTCGTGTATACAGTATTTTTAAGCAGCTTTTACATCACAGTTTTGTTAAAATTTGACTTTTTACTAAAACAAATACTATTAAATCTGAGCTGATTTCATACAAATGTAACGGGGAAGTTGGCTTTCTCAAATACAAACTCGCTAAGTAAGCCTCGGAATCTATGCAGTGTAAGGACACGTTCTATTTCTTTTAAATTTTATGTATAGCTCTAAACTATGATTATTTTGCCCTGATATAGCTAAAGCTTTGCGTTCAGTCAGTAAGGAAACTACTTTCAACAAAATTCATTCTGGCACAAAAGTATCTTTTTTTTCACTTTAAAGGAAAACAAACCAGCAAGCGAATCGAAATTCGTGGTAAATTTGATTATTTGGTGCATGGGTCAAATATGGTGCAAAGTAATATTGCGTTCTTAGTCTGAAGCTAAAGACACCTTGTGCTGATTTGTTTAAAGTAATGTTTCGGCTCATAGTTATGTGATTTGGACGTGATTGTTGATATTGGTTGGATTTTAGAGAATTATATATCATAAGTTCTTTCACTGAAGGTATATCACACTTCCTACGGAATCAAAGCTTTTAATGTGACTTAAAAGGTCACAAATCTTCTGCATTAATTAAGAACTGGACTACTTCACGGCTACAGGTTCGAGCGAACAAACAATGAAAGACAAGAATAGATCCCAATACTATAATCAGAAAACTGCATGATCATTTTCCACATGAACAATCGATGAAATCTGAAGAGAGCTTTTGCGACGTTTTATTGGGTTTGTGGTTGTGGGTGTGTGCTGTTTTTATTTTGCTGAGTTGTTTTTTTTTTTCTGCCCCAAGTTCTATGCTGCATATTATGGATTCCAAACGAAGACTAGTGTATTTATATAGAATTAATCTTTTCAAAATTCATTCAGGCATAATTTTGTTAATCATCAAATAAAAGAGGGTGGATAGAAAATTCAGGAGGGATTGGTGGATTTTTTACTTAACTCATAGATATACTGTTTCGCCTTTCCACCTGCCCCACTCCACCAAACTTTTTCCCACAAATCCCACACGCAAAAAGTCTATTCCTATGATGATTCATGGCAGTGATGTCATCATCATTAATGTCTCCTGCACAATTTGCCGTGAGATTTGAAAGTTTGTAAAGATTTTAGTTTTGCTAATGTATATCAGACAACTAATATTCCACAGACTACAGTTTTGCAGTCGACAGATTTTCAGATTTCAACTTTCAGAAGAGATGAATTTTGCTATCTAAATGTTTAAAGGTCTCAAATTCTGTTTTTACACAATCATTCAAGCCTGATATACTTTGGACAGAAAAAGGCCATGTCATTTGATACAAGGATAAAATTTATTAGATTAATATGGAGAATCCCAAAATTGTTGCCATTTCAGGAGCAGATAATCATGTTAGAAACTATAAAATCTAGTAAAAAAAAAGTCACCATGCAAGATATAGAAAACTGATTTGGTAAAAATATTGGATTGAATTTTAAACCAAGAGGTACAACATTTTTCGAAATAATTTGTAATGTTTTCGACTTTTACTCTTTAAACTTTCAAGATCGATGTATCCACAATTACAAGCGTATTCTTTTTAACGTGCACATACCCGGCACTGTGGAGTAGCAGAACAGACAATCTGCTTCAACAGGAATTCTACGCATGTGCACATGACTCCCTGGCTCCGGCATTTCATCGTCTGCGTTGAAGCTCGGTGAGACGGGTGATCGTCTGCAAGATGAAGAGGGTGAGCCAGGGGACGACGACCTCGAAGTTGTCCTACCAAGGGAATTCGGGTCCAGAAACCTGCTGTTCCTTCTGCCTTGGCAAGCCTGCAGAATCACGCAAAAATTGAGTTACTCCAATGCAAAACATTGGATAATGTATGAATTTAGTTTATACGTATTTACAAAAGCCTTTCCATTGTTTGTGTCGAAAGCAAAAATGATGGCTTCTTTTCAACTCATGATTTGAGCGAGGATAATAATTTTTTCATTAAAAAAAACAGTAGAATTTTTTCATATCAACAATTAAGATCCCATCAACGACTAGCAGGAAAAGCAATCAAACCGGGGGTTTGCTCCACTCAAGGGACGCGGCTAGTTAAGAACTACTCATAGCAATTTGCACATTATTGCTTTTTGCTTTATTGCCAATCCACAATAATGAGCGATCTGCAATTAATTTTGCTAAGCAAACGCATTCCCATCGGCTGTAATAAAACAAGGAACAAGAGTGTGCATTTCAAACCCTTCAAGGTGGCTCTGTCCTTCTATAGCGGCTCCAGTCGGCGCTTTTTCCGTCTTTACCAAGCATAGCCGTTTTTTTTATCCTTCAAATTTGTAAAAGCAAATGATGAGAATATAAGTAGGTTTGTGTTATTTAAAACTAGCAGGAATACGGGGAATAAATCATTATCTGGTGTATTTTTTTTCTCAATGATAAGTTTGCATTTCTATGCACTTCGATTGCGGATAGTGCGATTTTGTAGCATAGCAGTCTTCAAATGATCTTTCATTTCTTTGCGAAATAAAATGACTTTTTGAACATCTTATTTTTTACCATTCAGAGGGGACATGAGACTTGCAGGATTGGCATCAATATTGCAAAGTTTAGGATAGTTCGAACCAAATTCCTTATTATCATGTTAACAAGAAATTAGCCTGTCGTTCTTAAAATCTTCTGTTCCAATTTCCAAAACAGCTAAATATTGGATCTATTGTAGCTTTTTCTACTTTTGTAAACCACGGCTTCACCTCGGAGGCTCGAGAAAATGCAAGGTGTAAAGGCTTAGAGTAAAGAGACAAAACACGCGGACACTATTTCCTCTCACTAGCAGCCGAATGGTCAAGGACGCGCAAGAAAAAGATATTAGAATTCATGCAAAGATAAAGCTAGAGACATTATACTGAGGCATTTAAGAAACCATTAGAAACGAGGCGTACGATAAGCCATCTGCACTGGAGAGCTTCCGACATTAAGCCTCAGATCGATAATGGCCTCCTTGTCTCTTAACGACCACTTGAAAATCTCAGGACTAGCGTTACTTCGCACCCTTAATTTTCAAATTGGGAAATCTTAACTGAGAAGAAATCAGGAGCAAGTCCGGTGATACTTTGGGATTTTGCTTCAACCTTCACCTCTTTTAGCTTCCATTTTGTTTGTTCTCTTCTCCTTCAACATCTTCTTCCTGCTCCGGCTCCTTCTTTTCTTCAACTTTTTCTTCCTGTTTTTATCTCTTCATGGTCGTCGCGAGTTAACAGCTTAACATCTCCATTTCTGGTCTGATTCTTGACAACATTTTCTCTTTGATTATAATTTTGTTAAACGATTCTACACGACGCGTAAAAATCATTTAAGAGTTGAAGTGTTTATGCGAAGGTTAAAGGTATTTACTTTTTCTTTGCTCCCATCGATTTACGACTTGTAGTTTAAGTTCCATCGTATTTGTACTAAGTAATCTTTGACTGATATGATTTCATCATTTTGAAGTGGCGATTTTGGAATTGATTATGTCCCACTAGTAACCTTCACAGAGAGATTATGATTGTCTTAATGTCCTAATTAAATCGCCTTTTTAGTATCATAAATAAACACAAGGTGTACCTGGATGAAAAACAGCTTCGGCTTGCCGATTAATGATGGACATCGGTCACCCTTGAAGGGCATCACAAGGAGATCCAAAGGAACTTGTCCATCTCTGGCATACACAACCCCTTCTCGCCCGTTTGAGAGAATAGCACACCCGAAACAGTCATGGTCCGAATGGTCAAGAGATGCCGCTAAATGTATAGATAGCAATTTCGAGCATCAGGAGTTAATGGTCTGGGTGAAGTGACAGTGTATGTTCTTTTAAGGAATTTAGCGAGTAGCACTCATACGTCATGCATCAACTTATTCATTCTGTCTTCTTTTTTATTCACAAATACAGATTTTTGAACAGAGGTAAAAAAAAAAGCTGTCAATCGACATGATTTCATAAATAATATCAAATGTATGCCATATCACAAAACACACACATATATATATATATATATATATATATATATATATATATATATATATTCTATTTAAAAAAAATAATATACTTCGTGATAAATGTATTATTTCTTGACAGAAAAATGATAAGTAAAGAACTTGAGTGTTGATTAAAAAAAAATAATCCACACATCTTTTCCAATTTTGACGTCTAATATAACTTGAAACAGACCAATCTGGTGCAATCCTCAAAAAGAAGAAGACAATCTTAAAGCCGACTGAGTATCACTTTCATTTGGATTATAATTTTCATTCCTATACAATTTTCTGGATGATAGGTACAATGTGTCAGTATAAGTAGCTTTTGGATCCAGTCACCCACAAATTACACACACCAAAAAACTAAAACTACAGAAAAAAACTAAATTGATAGTATTGGCCGTTTTATCCCGTTTACAGATTATCCACTCTTTCAATATTCTTGCTTTTAAAACAGGCTTTTTAAAAGTACCATTGAATTTACAATTTTAGCAGATCAGAGGGGTAAAGAGACTAACGGAAGGTTATTTACTTTAGAACTGGAAAGTGTTGATACGACTTTTTATTAGTTAAAAAGCTGTTGATTACACCCATAGCTAATGTAAAAATGTAAAAAAAAAAAAGATTAACCTATTTCTCTTTGAACCTCGGATCATCAGCGAAATGGGCACTGGTGACCTCGACCTTGTAGCTCGACCCCTGACCCCAGCAAGAGGCTTTATGTGGAAGAGAACTACTCGGCAGGTAAGCCAGTAACAAGAAAATGTTTTCGCGTGACAAGCGAGGATACAAAATGCTATCTTAAACCTTCGGCACGCGATCAAACATTGTGTCTCTACAGACCAAGGGCGTGCCCTAAACAAAACTTCTAGTTAGAGCTTTAGGCAGCATCTCTCTGAAGCAAGATGCCAGTCGTTTGGGGCATATAATAATTATAACAACGTTTATTAAACTGTGTTTTAGACACATAAAGGAACAAAAGGAAGAAAATGATATAGGTTTATTTTTATTGCTGTTAATATTAATTTTTGTTGTTGTGGTTTTTGTTGTTGTTGTTCTTGTTCTTGTTCTTGTTATTCTTGTTGTCACATCGATTGTTACTGTGTCAAAGAAGTAATTTTATAACGATTTTGAAATGACCGTTATCGCCTTATTGCCCTCCCATTATTCCTATCTCAAATCTCAGGACCCCAAAACTGTTGACAGTCAATGAAACCAATTGACATCATTTTTAGCTTTCTATATGAAAATTATTAACTAAACAGCACAGTGTACCTGATCTACAAATTATGCGCTATCTACTTTATTACTGAGAAGAATTAAGTTGTTGCTAGTGTCGGAATGTCTAATTGCTAGAAACAAGTCAGAAACGTAAACCACTGCTTCAAACCGTTCCAATGTCACGCTTAGCTGAGTGCGGGACATGTATGTGGATAGTTGAAATCCCTCTATGAAAAAGACTTACTTGCTTTGATATCTCTAGGTCATATTAGACCAGCCCATTGATCTAGCTCTGTTTATTTACAGGTTTTCAATGTTCACCCTCAGGTTCTGTGCCATTGCGTGAGTGCTAATACCATGTTTGTTTGATTTTTTCTTTTCTTCTATAATTCAACAAGTACACGGTCAAGTGCAAGACCCAATTGATGCTGGTAAAAATGTGCTGCAAGTTATTTTTATATTTGATGGTTTGACCAGCTGTTACAAGATGACCGTGGCTAATTTTGTTAAACCCTATTATTATTAGAGATCCTTTGAAAGGCTCCTAACGAATTGAGTACATTTTTAGCAAAATTCACGCACGATATGACTTTGCATTATTGGACATTTTCGCGTAAAGTCACGTGTTTAGAAAGACCATTAAATAGAATTAGCTGGTTTCTTATATTGAGACTAAACTTTTCGCGTAGTGAGTTAACTGCATTGTGTATGAAAAATGTTCTTCATATTAAATTCTCCGCTATAACTACTACTACTACTGCTGCTACTACTACTACTACTACTACTACTACTACTACTACTACTACTACTACTACTACTACTACTACTACTACTACTACTACTACTACTACTACTACTACTACTACTACTACTACTACTACTACTACTACTACTACTACTACTACTACTACTACTACTACTGCTGCTGCTGCTGCTGCTGCTACTACTACTACTACTACTACTACTACTACTACTACTACTACTACTACTACTACTACTACTACTACTACTACTACTAATACTACTACTACTACTACTACTACTACTACTACTACTACTAGTACAACTTCTACTACTATTACTGCATCTACTACTACTGATATTAATGCTACCACATGATTGGGGTACTAACACTGCAACTTCTGCTTTTACTGCTGCTGAAAGTATTTTTCAACTATTGGTTGTTGATTTTGATTTATTTCCAACATAAATGGTAATGGAAGTTGTTCTAACTCGGCTCCAGTCTATCTAACCCAGAAAATGTCAAAACCAACATATCGATGTAGTTTCTTTTATATGAGAAAATCGGACAAAAATGTTGTTCTAGCAGAAAGGACCAAAAAATACTTGGAGGAACTGTGACAGATAATCTATTGCATGATAGTCCATATGACAAGATTTCATCTCGAAAATTAGACATTGCACAAACTACTTCAGGTCTTTTTTTCTACGCTAGCATAGTGCATTGTAATGGTACGCCAATTCATACAGAGCAGTAGACTAATTCGATGACTGGGCTTTTGAACACACCACATCACTACCGAGGGAAATGAGATTGACATTTCAAAAGATATCTTCTCCTCTTTTTCACCCCCATAATCTTATTAGAACTGGAACGACGCACATGTAACGTGGGAACGGCCTTGTGAAAATGCGAGTCGGAAATCGATTTAAACTAAAAGTAAAGAAACTTGGGACAAAGAATAGAGAAAAGCTCATTTACGATTATATCTTGTCGTAGAAAGCTTTATAACATGTGAAATACTTTGTTCAAGCTCTTTTGGGCTACGGCTGAATGTGAAAAAGAAAACTGATAAAGCAGTCAGTATTAATGAATTATTTAGTAAAGTAGAATTTTTTAACTTAAGACTTCCATGAAACTTCCAATTTAAATATATTGTTGCAGCTATATACCACTGTGTTCTTATACAAATTGTCAAGTATTTAGAAAAAGAGGAAAGAGGGAGAGTAACGACAAAAAGATATGTGTATTTGTATATATACAAAGAGAGAGAGAGAGAGAGAGAGAGAGAGAGAGAGAGAGAGAAAGAGATAGAGAGAGAGGGAGACAGAAACAGAAAGACAGACAGACAGACAGACATACAGACAGACAGACAGACAGAGGAAGATTTATCTTTCATATATACAATTATATATACATATATATATATATATATATATATATATATATATGTCTGTGCGTGTAAAGATAGATAGGTAGATAGTTAGAAAGACAGACAAGCAATAACAGAGGCTGACAGAGGTCAGATTGAAGAAAATTATACCAAGAAGTGAAACCAATCAGAGGAATGAAATGAGCGAAATGTATTGTGGGTAGTGGGATGGAAATTTGCACATCACAACGAAATCTGTGTAGATCTTATATACTGTATAGTACTCACTCTGGGTGACTTCTTAATGCTCTTGCACTGTTTAAGTTATGATGTGCGATGAAAGCATGGCTCATGATCACATCAATCTGCGTATCAGTTTTCACGTGGCACGTTTTGAAGTTTTTTTATATAATTTATCCCAGCAGGGTTGTTTTACGTAAGCTTATCTATGATTGTTCAGCGGTAATACTCTACATTGTGTGTTTTTAATAATGTTCCTGTAAAAAAAAAGATTTTAATTTGTTGTATTTTTTCGAGTGCCTGGACGATTAAAGCTTACCTGCGTGTTTTATTTCTTAGTATCGTTAATACGAGGGAAACCTTATCTTATGAAAGTTAACATTTTTATAGTAATAATGAAGTAACGATTCGCATTGCGACCGATAGTTCCCATACATTTAACCAAATCGTTGAAGAACAATAGAGCAGCAACAAAGAATTTAATGTTACCGTTATATAGCAACGACGACATCTTCGAGCATGTGACGTCATCATATCTTCTGACCTCAAAGCCCAGATCCTGAAACCTTTCCTCCAACCTCTCTGCATCAACATCACTGCCTTCTCTGAAAATAACACGGGAAAATGTGCCAAGGACGTGAGCAAAGAGTGCGCAGACAAGTGCTCTAGAAAAGTAGATTAATCCGGCAGCTCATTCGGCATTCACTTCTGGTACTGTTTTTTTTTTGAGTACGTTTGCCGAAGTCCTCATTGAAGGCAAATTCCAGGAATATATCTTAATACTATTTAAGGATACGGCTCCCACTTCAGTATTTTACGACTTTTTTCAAGAATGTCTCCATTCGTTGTTACCACGCGCGTTTTTTTCTATTTATACTCTCCACTCCCCTTCCCTTCCCTTTTCAAAAGAATTGGTTTCTTAGTGATGTTACTATGTGTGTGTGTGTGTGTGTGAGATCGTGGGTTAGAACCACAACCTAAAGATCCATGGTAATCATTTTCCTCCTGTTCTAAACCAACTCTGCCATTGAATGAGTTGCTTATACAAATTAATTTTCCCCCCATCATTTTTTACTCCACACTGTCTGATTAAGGTTTGTTTGAAGTATTAAAGGATCCAAAATGAATTATCGATTCCGTGAACTCATTAATTGTTTTAGATGTACATTAAAAGTTCACATGTTTTTATTATTTTTTTGTTGTTGTTTTTCATAAATGGCATCAGTACAGCTTGTGCGCTATCAAATGACAGTTATTGTTGAGACATTGCATCTGATGGTTCAAATTAAAAAATGCGAAAGACCATTGGCAGTATGAACCATATATTCTGATATGATACAACGTCCCACAGTGGCATTTTTCAATGTTATTCAAAAGTAAAAATAAACAATTCTTTGATAAACTGTGATAGACGAAAATCGATTATCGCGCCACACATATTCCATTCTTCTTTAGAGATTTATGTCCATACATTTTTTTTTTCTAATTAAAACCAGGATTAGCGAAGATGAAACACCTTGGCCAAGAAAAAAAAAACTTGTGCATGATTACAAAAATCGATCCTGCTTCTATAGCTGTTGCACAGAAGCAAATAACCCAGACGCAAATTTTAAATAACTTACGTGAATGACAAACTGTGGTCTGCGGCGTGGCAAACTCTTCAAGTTGTGGAAGCATTAAGACGTTTATTATCAACCAAAGAAAGAGGAGGGATTAAGAAATTGTACGTTGAGGGTGATGCTTGTTTTAGAAACACAAAGATGCTCTACAGTATTGGCCGTAACAGAAGGGTGGGGAATGTTAATAGAGTATGTCAATTAGGCGATACAATAACTGTAGATTCACATTAAGATCGGAATGTTTAATCATGAGGATGATGATTATGATAAAAAACCATCGTGATGATTACGATGATAAAGAGCCAGGGAAAGAGTTTCATAATGATTGATACATTTGAGTTTATCATA
>JAWDGP010003165.1:15000-55000 GCA_033675545.1 Elysia crispata | reverse complement strand
CCTGCACATTGTTAGAGATGATTATGTAGAAGAAGGGTAGAATTAAACAGTAAAAATCACAATGCTACCTTCATTTAACCGTGAAGATTGGTCGTGTATTTTTGTGCAGTTTGTAAATAATTATATTTAATTTATAAAATTGACTTAAAAGCAGTAGGACTTGTGCATTATTTTGCTATCAGCTAAAATAAACTGCTCTAGTCTTGATTTTCTAAAGGGACCATGTGCCCACCTGGATCGATGACAAATTGTGAAACTGCACAGGAAATTGTGCGTTGTCGCTCGACGTATGCTGGGAACCGACATGACAACCATATTATTATGCCGCTGGCAAGGTAAGAAATAATTGGGCGGCAGAACACAAGCAAATCTCGAACAAGCTGCTGGATTTCTTAGTTCATGGTAGAATATTTGTTTGTAGCAAGCAAAATATAAAAGCAAAGAACATTGTTCACAGTTACAGTTACCATTTTCAAAATCGGGTCACTGGGTACCTGTGTGACATTTCTACAACAATTCATATTTAATTTTAGTTTAGTGTATAATTACTTTGGCTTCTAGTTTAATACGTTGAACGCAATGTGGCAAAAACTTCATAGTAGGTAGAAACTCATTGAGGAGCTAGATAGCAGAGAGTCTTCAGAGAAGAAACCGCCCTTAACTTGTTTTGAAAAAAAATCGATAAAAATCGTTTTTAGAGGTAACGTAAATCTATATCCAATTTTGATTTAGTGTTACTACACTGCAAGACTTAGAAAATACTTTCACGACTTTTTAAAATAATATTGCAAAGTAGTTTTATTTTTCTACGACTTGGACTTAGAATGCAATAATGAAAAATCACTTATTCATTTGTGGAAAGACCATGTCGTAATGGGGTTAGGTTACAATGTCATAGCACTCAGTTTTGTCGCCTGCTGGGCCAAAAATTAGCTTTCACTTGTTCCTATGTTGCTCGCACCAGTTTAAACTCTTTAAAGGTCAGTTGTTTAAAGAGGGTGCAGCTCACACACACAAAAAAAAAAAAAAATATATATATATATATATATATATATATATATATATATATATATATATATTAGGGCGTTTATATCCAGCTCATTTCCCTGTCTTATTTTAGAGAGCCGAGTCATGCTGCACGCGGTGGCCTCCATTTGGCACCTAAATAACATTCATAATATCACAACATTTTTGCTTCCATCAAAACCTTAAAAAAATTTTTTTTAAAAATAGCTTTGCAGTTGCAAGCTGTCAGTTAGATCGATTTGATTGCTTTCAGCTTTTGGGCCAGACTTTCAAAAGGAACGAATGAAAGCTAAGACTCAGTGCTAATCGCGAAAGATGCCAGCAGCGAAGAAAAATATGACCCCCTCCCCATCCCCCACCCATAATCCCTCTAAAAAGAAATAACAGCACAGTGTATTTAAACCACAACTCGATCGAATGTTCAAACGCATAGTAGCATATCACACTAATTTATTTAACAGCATTTTTTCCACAAGCAAGAGCAGTGCTAGTGTATTGTAAACATATCGAGCTTTTCTATTGTTCCCTAGATGAACT
Organism: Elysia crispata; assembly: GCA_033675545.1. Taxonomy (NCBI): domain Eukaryota; kingdom Metazoa; phylum Mollusca; class Gastropoda; family Plakobranchidae; genus Elysia; species Elysia crispata. The sequence goes on along the minus strand of JAWDGP010003165.1, from coordinate 53,437 downwards.
TTTTATATATATTAAAAAAGCAGAGACTTGAAACTCAGACAAATCGATTTCCCTTAAGATTTGGAGGGAAGCAGATTTTCTTTTTCAGGAAGAAGCATTAAATATTCGTTAGCAGTTGAAATTATTCAGAATTATTTGTAAAAGTCTACCGCTGTTATAAACGTGTTTGGAAAGAGCGATATTCAAAAGAATGATAATAAACGATTTAGCTTTTTAATTAATTTTTTTTCCGTCTCTTTCAGCTTGTCAATGATAAAAGAAAACAACAACAATGAAGTGAAATCAGAGAGTTTCTTTTAAGATCAAGCACCTGAGCCGTTTTCCCGTTTCGTCGAATGACTAATCTAATGATCGAAGGATACGCCCATACTCGTCATAAAACTCCCTTCTATGATAATTTTTTTTTATTCTCTTTTATAGACATGTCTAATTTCTGCATAATCCCAAAATTGTTTTCTCCTTTATCGCGTAAGATGATCATGAACTAGGCGTAAAGAACGAGCTTGAAAGTATTGCCTATAGCCATGTGGCGAACAATCTCGTAATACTATTTGAAAGAATAACAATTATATCATCAAAGATTTCACCTACACTTCTAAGCCCAGTCTATTAGTTCAGTGACAAGTGCTGCACTTGACAGAGCAATCCCAAAGAATTCAATCAACTTGATAATAACAGACATAATAATTTAAAACGCTACTGTATTGGCAACTCATTCCAAAAAGCGCCCTGAAAAGTGTATTTTTCATTTAAGCTTTATCGCTATTAGAAGGATGATTGATTAAATCTTTGACTCTACTTATGTAGCAGAGGGAAAATCTGCAAAGTTCAATGTAATCTTTTAATTAAAAAAAAATGTATATATATATATAAAAAAACTTCAAATTTCGATGTAACAATGGGAAGCTTCGACGGCGCCGAAATTTGCGAATTGGTAGGATTATTCCTCCTTTCGCAGCTCCAACACCTCAACATCAATGTCGGACTCTACCGAGATGACGGGCTCGCCGCAACGAACCAGACTCCTCGGAATGCCGACAAGATCAAAAAAGAAATATGCAAGATATTCAAGGAGAATGGACTAAGCATAACAGCTGATGCAAATAAAAAAGTGGTAGATTTTTTGGACGTCACCCTCAATCTGAGTACGGGGCTATATCAACCATACCAAAAACCGAACAACAAAATCAACTATATCCACCGTGATTGCAACCATCCACCCCCAATCATTAAAAACTTGTCAAAAGGGATCGCATTCCGCCTCTCAAACAACTCCGCTAATTTTGATATTTTTAACAAGGCAGCAAAGCCATATCATGCCACACTACGGACAAACGGGCATAAACAACAAATACAATACACCAAAAGCGATAAGCCGGACGAAAAAGCCACCAAAGGAAACCACAATCACACTACTGGAGAAATAAATACACCACCCAATGAAAAAAGAGACGAAAAAAGTAATAAGAGAATACGAAAGAGAAAGATTATCTGGTTCAACCCCCCATTCAGTGTAAATGTCGCCACCAACATCGGGAAAATGTTTTTCGGACTCCTCCACTCGTGCTTCCCAACAAACAACAAGCTGCACAAAATATTAAATAAAAACACTGTAAAGCTAAGCTACAGCTGCATGCAGAATATGAAACACATCATTTCTAACCACAATAAAACAGTCCTTGAGTCTACAAAAGTAAAGGAATCACAAGGCAAGACTTGCAACTGCAGGGATAAACAATCTTGCCCACTCAATGGCCAGTGTCTTCAAAGGGGAGTGGTCTACAAGGCAACTGTGGAACAGATACCCTCGAAAACACAAGACACCTATATAGGAATCACAGAAAATGAGTTCAAAACCCGATACAATCAGCACACGTCGAGCTTTCGACTCAACCACAAGAAATCAGCCACAACTTTAAGTGAATTAATATGGAAGCTTAAAGAATCTAAAACCGCATACCACTTATCATGGGCTGTAATCGAAAGAGCGCAGCCATACTCGGCAGCAACAAACAGATGCAACCTTTGCACAGCAGAAAAATACTTCATTCTACACACAAAACCAAGCCTCAACAAAAGAAGGGAAATATTTTCATCGTGCCCCCACCGGAAAAAACATTTACTACAAAACTATCAGTGGCCCGGAAACGAAAATAAACAACAACACAAGGTCGGAACGGCAAGCGCAAACGAACACACCTCAGTCATACCCGAAGAGAGCGGAGGACCGGCGACAGCTTTGTCCTCCGCTTGAAACACAAGTGTAGTATGCATGGAAATTTAAGGTAAGATCTTCTATATTTATGTATTGCTCCCACAGTTGAGCACTCTCATCAATTATTCCACCTTATCTTCAAACTATATATATATATATATATATATATATATATTTTTTTTTTTTTTTTTTTAATTAAAAAATGTATGCGTTAGCTTATGTTGCTTATGTTTTTACCTAATAAAGTACAGGCGAAGTTACACAGAATTTTGCAGACTTTCCCTCTGCTACATAAATAGAGTGAAAGATTTAACCAGTCATCCTTTCTAATGGCGATAAAGCTTTAGTGAGAAATGCTCTTTTCATTCAGGGCGCTTTTTGATGACTATCTTAAACATCATTTCGCTCCATAAATCAGACTAGTTTGTTTAAAACAATCCTTTTGCTCGTTCATAATGAAAAGCACTTGTTTCGATTGCACTCTATCAGGTAAAAACTTAAGCGATATAAGGTAACGCACAGATTTATTTTTAATTTTGTAATATATATATATATATATATATATATATATATATATATATATTTGTTATTTCGTTTATACTGTTTCTTTCTTGTGACTGATGAAAACGAAGAATTTAGAGGCAAACTGTTAATGTCTTAATCTGTAAGCTTTGTGGCATTACCGTGTGGTATGAAAGTGTCATCTAAAAGTTAAGTTTACCGAGTTGATGATGTAACAGGAAATGAAAGAGCAGCAAGATGAGAAAATTACCGAATGAGATCTAATATCGATCGATCAAACTTTCCTCTATAATGCTATCGATATCTCCAGTAATTTAGGATGACAAGATTTATTTACCCCGGCCAAGCTTTTTTGCCAAATTATATCGTTGCTAATGCTTTGTTTGTTGTTGCTGATTTTTTAAGCTATTTGGTGATGACGGTAATGTTTATACATTCAGGTTATTTATGTTTTATGCCATATCTCCTCTCTTTTTTTCTTCATTGCCAATTTAAAAGTATATTGCTATCGACACGTTAAGTTATAGAGAAAGGAATCGGCTTCATAATTATGAACAATTTGCCAAGTGAACTTTTTTGTATTTCCTATTGCTGCATTTAGTGCAACTATCCTTGTTTTTATTGTGTTTGCCGCGACTCTCGACTAAGCTAAGGATGATTCAATGTTATTGTTTTATGGTAGCCATGTCCTCCTCCTTAATGATTTTTTTCCTTGAAATTGTAAGGAATTAACTTTTATTTTTCGGGAGAAAAGATAAATTCACCCTAATCATCGGCTGATTTTAGTTTCTACGTGTTTCTGGTAGTGTTGTCAGACTGCTTTATTAGTTTTACTTATTATTGTTATTATACATGATGTCTCTTTCAGCTCTTTTTATCTCTTTTCTTCTCTCAATCCTCCTCTCTCATTATGTTTAGCTTTTTTCCCCTTTCTCCCAAAAACAATCCCATTCATTAGTTTTTTACTGGTAAATTTTATCAGCAGTTCCTATCTCATCCACAGTCAGGTTTGTGTGTGGAGAAAAGTGATTAAAGCTGAACTAAACCGAATTTTAAACAAAGACCAAGTCATGAAGTAGAATGTTGTTTACTGCAGAGAGAATTAGATGAGAGAAATGCACTTAGAGATGCACTCAGGCAATACTTGTGGCAACGTTTTGCTGGAATTAAAGACAGAAGGTTATGCAAGTGAATATACTAACAGATAGAAGGTTTGAGGATCGATCTGATAGTAGAAAGACATAAATAGATATAGGCGACTACATGGAAACCCAGGTGGTAAGATGAAAGGATAGAAAAAATATTTACACATATAGACGAACAAGTAGATATATAAATTGATAGACATAAACAGATAGGGAGAGAAAGAAAGAAAGAGAAAGAGAGAGAGAAAAAGAGAGAGAGAGAGAGAGAAAGAGAGAGAGAAAGAGAGAGAGAGAGAGAGAGAGAGAGAGAGAGAGAGAGAGAAAGAGAGAGAGAGATATTGAGAGATAGATCATTCCACAAAGTGTCACTAGCAAAAGAAAAAAAAAACAAAATCAAAAGAATGTTGAAAACGAAAGAAAACAAAAGCAATTCACATGGAATAACAAAGGCGAAAAAGAGATAGACAGCACTCAGGCACATAGAGACAGATATCGAAGTAGAGCGGGAGAGGAGAATTGTGTGAGAGAAAGATATAGAAAAATGAAGAAGGGGAAAATAAATGAGACATATAATTGGCCAACAAAGAGGCATTTATGGCCAAATTCCATGAGGACAAGGAAAGAAGGGAAACATGGCATACTTGATAACGCTATTCAGTGACCCCTATAACAGCAATAATTATAGCCCTTGAGGTAAGATAAAATTATCTTCCTGAACACGTCACCATAGCGATGTGGTCGTATAGGAGCTATTCTAGTTCATTTTCAATCGAATTTGTGTTGTTTTTGTTGTTGTTAATGTGCTCTTAGATTAAGGGTAGGCCATGATGTGAATGTCAAAACTATCGTGTCTGTCGAATTTTTATTTACAAAAGTTTTAGTACTCGATCTTTCTTAAAGTTATCCAATATTTTCGACCTTTAATTTTTGCTAAGGATGGTATACAAAATAATTCCAAACAAATACAATCACAACAATAATTTTTTTTATGTCAATAATTATATATTGAAACAAGTAATGCCGAATCAACCAAAATTTTTGCTGAACTAGATCCAGTAATTAAGACGGAAATTTCAGAATAGAGCAGTATTGATTTTAAGTTCGGCCATTTAAACTGAATTTTCAGTGATTTCCAGATGGTTCTAATGATAGTTTCACTCCACTGAATTTTATTCGGGTTTAAAAGCTCTTGTATTGAATGTTTAATCAATACTTTGTTCGATCGTACCCAAGCAAGAATACAAGAAGATATAATTTACTTGATGAACGTGGCATGATATCTTGAAGCTATTGATACCATTCGAGAACCCTGTAATTTTACATCTTAGGATAATCACCATTGAAACGTGTGATTTCGATCCTTCTACAATGAGGGAAGGCAAGCTCAATTATATGCGTGGATAGATAACACATCAAACCTTATCAAAAAGAAATAATCATTTACATAGTGAAATCTTAGGGTAATTTCAGAAATAACATTATAATTGTGCATGATGATTATCATCAGAGTCATCATGAGTAGAATGATAATTAAATAAGGAGGTTGATAGTTAGGTAAATAGATATATAGATGGGTGAATAAAACTGATGATAGACAGTTATATAGAAAATCTGATAACAGAATGATAAATAGCTAGATAGACAGGCAGATAAGTTGATAGATGGATAAGAAAATAAATGAAAATAAAGGTAGTTGAAAATTAACAAAGTTATCTGGGCATACGGAACATATAATTTTTATTGATAAAAGTAGATGGACACAAGTATATTTAGACATAAAATGCAACAGACTGACATATTGATAGACAAAGAGATACTATAGATAGGCAAACAAGAAAGCAGTTGTTTGATTTGATAATGAGGAAAGAGCCATAGAAAAAGAGATAAAGATGGTACAGTGAAAAATCATAAACAAATGCATCGTTAGATATTATATATATATATATATATATATATATATATATATATATATATATATATATATATATATATATATATATATATATATATATAGAGAGAGAGAGAGAGAGAGAGAGAGAGAGAGAGAGACACTAACATATAATTATACGAGAGATGTATAGTTTCAAAAAAATAGTTACATACATAAATAGATTGATAGTTAAATCAGTAGACTGATTGATAAATTGTTTGTTTGAATGAGCGATATATAAAAGATAAAAAGTGAGCTAGCTCGATTGATACGTTGAAACTGAATGGAAAACATTAGGTATAACCTAAAAAATAGCTGATTTTTAGGTTAATTGTCTGATAAAGACTTATTACGTTCGCAGCTTATGTGAATAATACATTCTAACTCAAATGAGGGGAAAATCCTGACCAGTTCTGAAGGTTGTTTCAACATTTACCGAAGAGTAAAAATTCGTTTGCATTTTTTACCGAAAGAAGTTGCAACTGGTGCATGTATGCTATATATTATAAATATAAATCTGCATTATATAGACCAAGTTATAGACAAATTGGTGTTTTCCCTGGTTTTGTTAATTTTGATTAGGGTCCTCGTTTTCGGCTAAGGGGCAATATCCTATATCAAGGTTTGAGAACCCAATTACCAAAGATAAAACTTATATAACACAGAAGAGTTAAATTAAGCTTAAAATCGTGCCGATGTTGTCAGAACGTTCATTAATCAGAATAGCTGAAAGCATCAGTGATTAAAACTGATCAGGCTCGGGAATGATAAAAGATTAGACGAGTGGCAATGTCCAGATTTATCGCTGACGAACACGAAGCAGATTGTCGGATACAGAATAAAGCACGCTTGGCCTTGTCGTGGAATTATGAAATGTTATTGTTAAATTGATAGATACACAGAGTTCGATAGAGAGAAAGATAGCAAGAAAGACATATAAATAGACAGGCATATAGAAGATATCGGTAGGTATATATTAAAAAAGAAATACAATATTTAAAGACTCGTTTAATTCGAGCTTTTTAATTAGCGAGCATGTGCTGCGTTGGAAAGGCAACCGAGCACACCCGAGTCATACCCGAAGAGAGCGGAGGACAAGCGACAACTTTGTCCTCCGCTTGAAACACCAGTGTCGTGTGAAGAGAATTCAAGGTAAGATCTTCTATATCTATGAAATGCTCCCACAGTTGAGCACTCTTATCAATTATTCCAATTTATCTTCAAACTTCAAACCAGATAGATAGTTAGATAGATAAGATAGAAAGATAGATAGATAAATAGATAGCTAGATAGACAGACAGACACTTGAACATTTTGAAATGCTCATTCGTAAAATAAAAATGGTATCTCTTTATAATGCGTAATGGATATTATTTGCCACATTTTGCTGTGGTACACACTTCTCAAAGAAAAGGAACGATTGTAAATAATCTAAATATTAAATATATTTTTACAAGTTTTTTAATGCATAGATTTCCAGGGAATTTTTGTTCTCACAACGAAAACAGATTTTAAATAATAGAAGGGAAAACGAGGAACAAAAATATCTTGGCTGCAGTAGCATCTTTCTCAATTCAAAATGGCGTAAAGGCGCTCTGGTAGCCATAGTGCTTCCAGAATACCTGTCGTGATCTCTGATGGACCTTTACACTCCAGGCTCTAAAGCCACTGATTAATCTTTATAGGCCTCATTTTCTCAGCCCTGTCATGCCCAGCAAATAAAAAACATTGTTTGAAAGGTAAGTTCAAGCGTTCATTGGTGAGCTGTAATAATCAAAAAAAGGGTACAGAAAAAATATCAGTCCACAAATCAAACGCCCACATAGGGACTGATTTAATAAGATTTAGATTACCCTTAAATATCTATTACAAAAATATCTTTTTAAAACATTGCAGCCATTTCTAAGGTTTAATATTTTAAAAAATGTTTTTTGGAAATGTTGAATGCTTTTGATATATCTTTAAAAAATAGATTGATTTAAATAAGTTATAGAATGTTTTGTTATATGTCATATCTCGGATTACCTATCAGGCAGGAAGAAAAAAAGACTTGCAAAAAAATGGAATAAAGCAAAGCAAATACTGTAGACAAGGGTTGCACGCAAGGGTTTTGTTTAAGCCCCAGATGCCCAATACAATTATTATGCTAAATCGGGCTGGAAGTAACCGTCTGAGCAAGCTATGTATCTGATGCATCAATGTTCTGGGTAGAGTTTAGAGAGCAGGCGATATTGTTTTGACACTGTGGCATCGAAAAGGACTTTTAGTGATCGACTCAGTTTGAGCAGTGCCTCACTTTCAAGGAAACTGCTATAGCTCGTTTGACATTGTGGATACGAAATTCATAGAAAGAGATTGCTTTCCTTCAACTCTAATATGTGAGTCTATATTTTCACCTAAAGTTACCTGGGAGGGATTCAGTATTGATTTGTAAAGGAGTCAGTGAACAAGCATGCAAATTTCTTAGGATGAACGATGATTTCAACTGGTATAGGTCTACCAATTAATACGAAGATAAGCAAGAAAATGTGGGTATTGAAAATTTACAAGACAGGTAAATGAATAAAGAAATAGATGGACAGAAGGAAAGTAAAATAGATAAATAGATAGGAGGATGAATAGGCTGATGGATGGGTGTATAGAGATATAAATAAATAGATGACAGGTAGATACATAGTGTTTCTGTTTGACAGGAAAAAATATCACAGACCGTACGCCCAGCCTTATGTCTTAAAAGTACCAGAAAAAAGTCGTAACAAGCTGCATAACTATCTACATATATCAGGTTACAAAATTACAGTAGTCATATTGGACTCACACTTCAAACTCTCCATCAATATATGAATCATGCATTCAAAATAAGTTATGGTAATATCTGTAAGTTAGTGTGCCTGTTTCAGAGAAAGAGAAGAGACATAATGGCGGATAGACACACAGTGTAGAAAAACAGAAAGACAGACCGACAGATCAAATAAGAGAAAAGGGCGTAGACGATACATAAACAGGCCAACTGACATAACAAAAAAGATCAAACCATTACGAGAGAGAAAGAAAGAGAAGGGCAGGCAGACACAAGTAGGGACAGACAGGCAGAGAAAGAGGGAGGGCAAGAGCAGACAGAAAGTGAACTGCGTGAGTGTTACACATTTCTATAGTAGGCGGATTAACAGAAAGAGAGAGAGAGAGAGAGAGAGAGAGAGAGAGAGAGAGAGAGAGAGAGAGAGAGAGAGAGAGAGAGACAGAGACAGACAGACAGACAGACAGACAGACAGACAGAGACAGAGAGAGAGAGAGAGACAGAGAGATGGACAGACATGAATATAAGAGATAGAGAAAAAGAGATAGAGAGAGAGAGGGAGAGACATAGAAAGAGTGAAGGACACGCACATATATGTAAAGACTGAGACTTGAAGACATTGACAGAGACCGAGACACACGAAGGAAAAGAAAGAGAATGCCATTTCGTGAAGAGCCCACGTCCAACGAGATTAGAGGACTGTCCTTGACGCCAGATCAATCACTTGACTATAATACCCTGGTCCTGTCAGATCTGTGAGAGCGCAAACAGAAGATGGGTCAGTCTCTCACTTTTCCTGTATCGGTGAGCTGAGGTATCAATAGAGTCACCCACCACAATTTTTACTGGTATGTAGAAGCATAATAAGACAAGTTCAGGCCAGCCGGTTCGTGGTGTTGGAATTCATGTACAACAAACTTTGACATGGAAGGAATATGGTCTCAACCAATGCTGCTTCTTGTTTTTCGAGCGTTGCATGCTTGAGATCACTTTTAGCCCTAATGGTTTTGTGATTCGTTACAAATCTGCAGGTTCCATCGGAAAGGATTCCAAATTTTTATGAAATTGGGCTGATTGGTGATTGATCGGTCAATTGATCCGACTGATACAAACCTAATGAAAAAAACATTAAAAGAGGGGGAGATGATGTGTTACATTATAGAGACCAGCAAAGCCAGCACAGTCATCAATTCGAGAGTACAAAAAAGAGTGCAGCAACAGAGAAATTACAGGAAGAGTTAACATAAGTCTTTAAAGTTTAGAAAGGCGAAGCAGAGGTCATATCAAAATAAACCACTGTATTCTGTATCCTACTACGTAGCGTACCCGATGCGCAGGCAGAGATTGGCATATCATGATTCAATCTGAACGTAAAATATCCATGACTTAGCTTGACTGTGTGAAACCAGTAAAAATTAATGTATTGTTATTTGTTATTGATTTTCTTTTCCGTTCAGGTTTACTAATACATGGATTGCTCTGGATATTGTTAACTTTGCAAATCAAGAATTAATTTCTTCTGGACGCTACAGCTGAGCTGCTCTATTATTTTTCTGAATAATGATAATTATCTCTAGGTTGTTTACATTTTCTAAAAGTAGTCGGTGTCGCAGTGGCTAAAACATCCAAACTTTTCATCGTTACTTTGATGTTTACGAATACAACGAGAGGCAAAATGAGACCAAAAGTCTTAAATTAATCTTTCAGAGCTGGTGATATCGAGACAAGAGGAAGTTGGAGAGAGAGAGAGAGAGAGAGAGAGAGAGAGAGAGAGAGAGAGAGAGAGAGACTTACGTACAAACAGAGACAAACAGACAGGCAGAGAGACAGATAGACCGTCAGAGGCAGAGACATAGACAGACCAACAGAGCGAGAAAGAGAGAGAGAGAGAGAGAGAGAGAGAGAGAGAGAGAGAGAGAGAGAGAGAGAGAGAGAGCGTCAAAGAGAAACACACAGAGAAACAAAGATAGATATTACAGAGGCAGGGATAGAGATTATATAAAGATGCAATCTTCAGGCGAAGAGCAGGATGTAAAGAATGGCCAAGGCTAGATTGACGATGGTCGTTCTCAAAGCAATATCCACAAGTTCCAATCAATACTTAATACACTTTTATTCCCCTCCGTCTCAGCCTGCCTCTGACTCAGCTCATCTCCTCATCGCTAACTTCATCATTGACGATAATTAATTTTGCCGTCATTTCAAAGGAAGAGAGATTCTGCCGTTACTGGTCTTAATTTGGTATATCAAGCAAGAATTAGGAGCAATGAGTTCTTTCTTCACAACTTTTGCTCCGCTGAGGGTCAGAAAGAGATCCAGTTTGTTGTTTCTCGCCCGTGAGGCCATCCTTCAGATCAATCTTTCATTCAGTAGCTCAAGTCAATCACCCCGTAGCTCTCTGTGACGCTACGGTCACAATTTCTATGGTAATTTGAATTAACAGAAAGAGATAGAGATGTGATATGCACATATAAATGCTGATCCAGAAGAAACAGAAAGATTGAGAAAAAATGAAGAGGTGAAAGAGGTTTAAAGTCCTTAGGGTAGATGGATGGAGAGGAGACGATAAAAAAAAGCATTATGATCTGTATAAACTACTGGTTAAAACGATTAGAAAAGGGATGTGTGGACTACACATATAATAGACTTCAAATTCTGAGTGAAAAAAGAGAGCCAGATATAAACAGAGAGGCAGACATACAGAGAGAGAGAGAGAGAGAGAGAGAGAGAGAGAGAGAGAGAGAGAGAGAGAGAAATAAAGAAAAAGAGATATGTACAAATGGGGTAAGAGAGTCGAATTAAGAGCGAGAGAGAGAGAAAGAGAGAGAGAAAGAAAGAAAGAAAGATAAACCCAGAGGAAACAGGAGAGAAATACAAATTCTTGCAAAAGATAACGCTCCTTACTAACCGTCAAGCATTAACCGATCTGCCGGCATTCGTCTCCTCAAGAAGGCTTTACTTGACAGCACAATAACTGGAAACACCCATGTCTAATGCAATGACCGCTTTGAAATGAGAATCTCTATTGAGATGATGAGACCTCAGATTTAGCAGCAGCAGTAAGGCCATTTAATGATAGCCATTAACGTCTCTGTATCAACGCGAGATGAGATGGCTGATTTGCATCAATGAGGAATTACTTTGTCCGATGCGTGATGCTTTAAGGTTGATTTCCATGAGACTGTTTTTATCAATCAAGAATTTCTGAGATTCCTTACCTAATGATAAGCTACGCAGTCCATAATTCTGTCGCCCTAGCACTGAAGAATTTGGAGATTGGTTTTTAAATAGAGTCTTCCAAGTGTAATTAGCCATGGATCACTCGTTGTCTGTTGTTCTCAGATTGGAAAAATCCTCTAAGTTAAAGGTATGATAAAGTCGTTCTTAAATTAATCTTACCAAAAAATGACTTTATTTTTATGTTTTTGCACGAATAATTTTCGATTCATCGCAAGAGATTATGACGATTTCATCATGTTCACCATAACTAGCAAGCTTAGTCTTTACAGAGTTGAGAAAAACGCCCTAAACCATTATAAATAGGAAACGATGTGGGAACAACTTTGCCTTTTGAAAACAATGAAAGGGTCAAGTTCCTATCATTGTGAGTTGTTTCGTGAACTGGTGCTTTTAAGGTTTTACTTTGCTTTCAATAAGTACCGGATCTTTTACTTTAGACATTACTTAATCCTCCGAAAAGAAGCGTGCTTAAGTTACAAATAACATCATGGAACATGGCATGTTAGTCGTCAATTAGTGTTGGCATAACTTAATATGGTTGTTCTATGTAAGACTCAAATCGTGTTAGGTTTCTATGGAAGGCAGCCTCAAAGAACTGACTTAATTTTAATAGTTCTACATGAAGTATTTCTACTAGGTTAGAATTACAACGCTTCATTAAACCAAGTAAAGCTTCAAATGGCAAGTGAAGAGATTAAGTGGAAAATGACAGAAGTCACACAACAATTTTCCGAACACTTTCCTCTTCAGGTCCTACTTAATGGTCACAACTGCATGTCACACAGACTTTCTCCCATAATAAAATCATTTCGTATTTATCTGTTTATACTTCTCTAATAATGCAACATCTATAGAATTTTAGCCAGAGACTCCTAAAATATAGCAATTCATGCCATGAAGCTATGTCTGTTATCACTTAAGGCGAGGCAATTACAAAGTTTTGTAATTTAATGAATACGGTAAAAAAAAAATGTATGTATTGTAAGCCTGTAAAAGAGAAGACATCTGTGTAGAGCTGTGTCCCAATAAGTGCTCAGACTGTTAACCTGATAACTAAACCCTTCTGATGTATGATTCCACTCGTTTGCGGCCAGCATTTCTTTAATTTCGAGGCATTTAACCTGTTCAACAACTGGAACAGCTCTCCATTTCCTACCGGTTTTAATTGTTAACTGGAACTGGACGGGTTATTGCTTTTTTTTTTTTTTTTTTTTTTTTTTGGGGGGGGGGGGGGGCGTTATTTTGTTTTGTAGTAAATTATTTTTGCTACCGGATCTTCCAAGTCTTCTACTGGAGGTTTTCTACATCTTCTAAGATAGTTTTCAAAAGTATTTTTAGTTTTGCTCCGAAGCTTTGCATTGCGATATCTGTAAAGCCCGTAGTAGCCCTAACCATTTCCTTAAAAATTTGTTGATCTGAGATTTTTCTGGCCCTCAGGATGCATCTTGTCTATGGGCACTTCAAGTTCATACCAGATGACAACTTAAAAGGTTTGCAGATGAGGTTCTCAACTAGCAACTACACAAGTTGGAATGGCTATAGTATGCACGATATACTTAATATTATTCCTGATGAAAATGGAACTCAAATGGAATGATACTAACATACTTTGCTCAAATAAAGACAAACACGTCTTGCATGGCGTCTTCATGAATTGATAAAAAACAAAATTCAAGCCAAAGGAGTTCCGTAGCTAGCCGTGAGTAAGAAAATGCACAGTATTGCAACATTTGCAATAGCTAATTAGCAAATACTAAGAATCTGCTGGGAACTAATTAAGAGCCTTGTAAGATGGCATGACTCTTCCAAAATAGACAATGAAACTCGCAATTGAAGGCCAAATTACTATCGAATGTGAACTGCATAGTAATCTCAAAGGGTGATGTCTCCAATTTATGTTTATACCTGTTTGGTGTGGTACCAATCCTAACTCGTGCGCCAAATTTAAACATACAACACCAAGGTTCAGTTTCAATGGCCTTTTTATGGCTTCAAGAATCATGTATAGTTTCAGATAAGTCATTCACCAGACAAGAACATCAAATAATCTTTGATTTTTCAATACCCTCATGTTGGGCGGTCTGTAGGAAGTGTCATAACGTATCTATGTGTGAGGCTTTCCCGTAAAACTTTTTCTCCTTGATGGTGTACAAATAAAATCTATTATGTTCATTCATGATTTAAATGTTTTAAGGTTTATATTAAACTAAATTGTTCTTATATTTTTCCTTTAACAAGTATACATGAAAGTTATTAAATTTCTTTTATAACGTTTACTTCACTTCGATTTCATTCTCAACTATTTTAGAGAATTAAAAAATTGTGACAGCGGCTTTCACGATTGTCTGTAGGACTTTTATTAGATTTCCCCTGATTTCCCTAAAACGCCTGCAATCGCTCTACTAAAGAAACTGAGCAGAGGTAAATTAAATGCTCTGTAAAAAAGCATATAGGAAAAAGTCAGCTTAAACATGGATTCTGTTGGAACACAGTAAGTTAGGAATAAAAACTCAAACAAAACCGATGTAATATCGATTGCGGACCAAGCTTTCATTTACATAGTAATAGCAACACGCCCCTGTAATAATCTCCGATCGACCTCAAAATGGTTGGGAGGAAAAAGTTAATTAGCTCGGTTTCGATCAAATTGCTTGCCAAGACTTTCTAATAATTGAAGAGTGAGTTCGAATAGAACAGAAGGTATTTTAATGTTTGCTGTGGCCATAATTATAGCGTTCAGAAAGTAGAGGCAGGTATAGAGTAAGCTCTTAAGGTATAGGGAACCAGGTACTATCGAATGTTATCATAGTTGAAAAACATTACACGAGAGAGAGAGAGAGAGAGAGAGAGAGAGAGAGAGAGAGAGAGAGAGAGAGAGAAAGGGGGAGAGAGTGCGTGTGTGTATGTGTGTGGAGAAAGAAAAGAGAGAAGGACAGACAGAGAGATAAAGAGGCAGCAACATCAGTCACTGAGACAGTCAAGGAAAAACGCATCGCAATGGAGGCATATGGGGGGGGGGGGGGGCGGATATAAAAGAAGCCAAAATAATTAATCGGTAGGCACACAAATTGAAGAAAAAATTCTTTTGTATGTGTGGTTTGTTTGTTTGTTTGTTTGTTTGTTGTTTTTTTTTTTTTTTTTTTTTTTGAGGAGGGGCTTTTTTGTTTTTTGTTTTTTTTTTTTTGGTCAACACACTCTAACATAATTATCGCCTAGTTAAGATGTTCACGACATGTTCACATCATCAGGCTAGGAAATTGAATTTACATGGGTTTTGATATGTTGGAAGTTGGGGAGAGAAGAAAGAGAGAGTCAAAAAGGCTTATAAAGTGAGCTAGGCAGTATAATAGAGACAGAATGAGCGAGTAATAGAATGAGAGAGGGAGAGAGAGGTTGTTTAAAAGCAATTACGTAGCTATGGTTTTATTATGATATTTATCATGAAACCAATGTTCGCAATGGTTCTGACATCAGCTTTCACCATGATAATTGCTGTGAGAAGTCTCGGGAGCCTGGAGTTGTTGGCAGCTCGGCAACGGGTACCATATTAACTCACCATGTAATTGACATGGGTAGAAAAGGAATCTTCGATCCCTACAATATAATTATATATATATATATATATATATATATATATATATATATATATATGTATGTGTGTGTGTGTGTGTGTAAGGGATGGACACCCAGTGAGCTAGATGTTGTTTTTCTACAAGATATTAGTTGATATTATTCTCATCTAGCGTGTATAGGCACGTCGACAAGCCAATGAATTCAAATCGTAAAACGGTATAACTTAAGCTAAGTCTTGTTTATTTTTCTTTTTTTTTAATACAGTTGTTTTTTTTTTTAATCTCTGAACAGATATTTATTCTGTATATTATGCATGTAAAAAAAAAACCAATGATATCTATATCAAAATAC
Source organism: Elysia crispata (assembly GCA_033675545.1). Classification (NCBI taxonomy): domain Eukaryota; kingdom Metazoa; phylum Mollusca; class Gastropoda; family Plakobranchidae; genus Elysia; species Elysia crispata. The sequence goes on along the minus strand of JAWDGP010003165.1, from coordinate 37,664 downwards.
CTTAGGACAATATAGAATATGCTTCACAGAATTGTCTCTTTTTTATCTTTGCAGGCTAATGAAAGCATTGTTCATTGTTGTTTGGTTGTTTTTTTAACAATTCGTTTTAAAATTAATGAACATTTTCTGCAATAATAATAATAACAAAAAAATTATAATGATATTGAGAAAGCTTACATTTTAGTGTCTAGATAAAGCAACAGTCGTGTAAGAACATAAAATTTAACTTAATTACGTTTCCACTTTTATATCTCGAAAATCCGTGAAATCATTTCATAGCTTTGAGTTTGTTCTTGTGTTTAGTAAATATTTTTTTTATCTCTATTTGTTTATTATGGAATGCATTACAACATTTGGATTGTTATTTACCCAGCTCTAAAGGCAGATTTTGGTATTATTGATTTTACCAGAAGCGAATGTGATGTCGAGTGTTTCATTTTCGAGTGAAATAATCGTGTGTATTGCTCCACAGCGTTTCATTCCAGTTGGAATAGTTTTCGTTGACAGAGAACAATTTGGGTCAGAGACATGAACATTTTTGTGTTGTAATTTTTTTGTTTCTCATTTGTTTGTTTGTTTTTGGGTTGTTTTTTTTTTTTGTTTCGTCTCAAACTAGCGAGGTCAAACACTCAGGGGTAAAATAGGAACAGAATAGCAGCAAGCTGGCTGGAGACTACGACCGCAGCTGACTGGGCGCTGCAACACATGTGTCATGATGAGAAGTTAAAGGACTGAATCACTTTAACTCCCATCCACCTCATGGAGTAGTCAGTTATATTTTTAAGGCAGTGAGATCTTATTTTGATTTATAGTCATGATAGAATTCTGACATTTACACGTCAAAGATGCCTTATGAAGATTCCTCGCTTCAGATAATATTTTTAATGTGATAGTAACAAAACCGAGGGGAACATCATCTTATGGGTAATCCAAATTATAATTATTTTATATCCGGGCGATAGCTAAGCCAAATAATATTCTACTAAATGTTTCCTAACTTTGCGACTCACCTCACAGATCGCAAAATGTAAGGTAGATCAATGGAGTTAGCAGAATGCATTGTGGGACTGACGTCACAGCCTGCTGTTGTAAAATCTTCGCCTCCTGTGTGAGAGACAGACAAGCCGATCGTTGCCGCGACTCGCACGGCACTCGCTAACACCGAAACGTCCACAGACTGCTGTTGCTGCAGCTGGTGTTGTTGTTGCTGTTGCTGATGCAGATGGTGGTAGCGGCCGACAGGTAGCTCGGAGCCGTTGGTGAAGCTGGTGCTGCAGGACCGGATAATCTTTGTACCTGAAGACTCCGCTCCCGAGGAGGAGCCCGTGGAGATGCTCCCGCAAGACACCCTGTGTCGTTTGGCGGCTATCGGAACCTCCACTGTTGCTGTTTGTCGTGTGCTCGGGCCGACGTCAGACGGTCGACGTGACCTCCAGGCGCCGTCTTCGGTAGCCTGGTGCTTCTTGTTCCCAGCTTGGAAGCTTAGACAATCCAGGTCTGCTGTTTGGTTGAGGGTCGGGATATCTCTCGTAGAGATCCCTGCTTGGTGGAGAAGTTACGTGTCTAGTATGTAATCAAGGACCACGATTAGGTGGTTGGATAAATTTTTGATCGAAAAGTGAAGTTTTATGACAACACATAGACCTGTTTTCTAAAAAAATAGTTGTGGAGTTTAATAAATATCATCTAGGGCATGTTTAAAATAAACTTTCACTTATATGGGTTTTTTATTGATGTTTTCATATCATTGTTTGTAAACGATCGTTTTTGGAAAGGTTCCTTTCGCGACTTGTTGCAGTCGGTAATGCAAATTATTCTAACCAAAACTTAAAAAATAGAGCCCAACTAATAAAAAATTTCTCCCTTTAAATTTAATGATATACGTCTTTCCGGGCAAAATAAAATCTCCATAAAATCTGAAGTTATTGTTACGATGATTGTATGTTGTTATAGCGATACGATTATTTTTATTTTGGTAACACTTTTACATCCCACTAGTATACGTATTTTTGTTTGCTTGCTTCTTTTTTTTTTTTTTGTTCCTTTGTTGTTGTTTCTTCTCTTCGCTTCAACTTTTATTTGTGATCACAAACATTGAAGGACATTTTCAAAGTTTATAAAAGTGCTAAAGGTAAGAAAGTTTGTTGGCATATATACATACATACATATATATATATATATGTATGTATGTATGTATATATGCCAACAAACTTTCTTACCTTTAGCATTTATATATATATATATATATATATATATATATATATATATATATATATATATCCATGCAGTATCTAGGATAGACGCATTTCAATTACATCTCAAACAGAGACATATCGAGATATTATGGAAATTGTAATCTTTTGTCTTACTGAGAAACTTCTATCCAATGCTTTTTAGGCTTACTGAGACGTTCATAATGATCATAAAGATATAATTTCACACCAGCGAGAATTGGAATAATCTATCACTACTACATCTGTGACTTCAGAGAACGAGCTAAAGTGGAAAATGCACTTTCTCTATCGAGAACAAATAAATCATTTTAAGTAGTTCCGACGCACCTAAATGAAGTAGACTGAGAACAATCATAATGGTCATACCAAAGATGTCTCTTATGTTCTTACTTTGAAATTATTTACAACGCGAAATCATTCGAAAATATCCTTCCATTGAACTTGAAACTGAAATGGAGGTTGCATTAGATTGTCTTGTTGATAACCAGTAAATCTGCAAATTACTTTGTTTAGATTTTCTTGGTTTGACCAAGCAACTAGGCAATCGGAGAGAAGGAATAGTTGCAGTCAAATGATTTGCTAACTACTGCATTGTGTTTAAAAAAGTTTTTTTTTCAATAAACAAAAATCCTTGGAATCATATTAGCCAAAGCTGATAGTGAAATGAACTCTCTACGCCAAAGTTCTAATCAAGAACCATTTCTATTATAAATAAGAAAAAATATGGCAAATCATTGACCCAGTCGTATTAAATTTTGGTACACACATTATGACTTTCTTAGATTCTACTTCAAGATTTCCGCCTAATGTAACTTTTTAGAGCTATTTTTTTTTCTTCTTTTATAAATCCCATCTCGAATCTTTCACATGCTGGTAAAGAACTGAACGAAGTCCGGATTTTAATAAATAAAAGGCTAATTCATGTGATTAGGTGCCACGTACACGACTACAACTACTAAACACGATGCCACGTCTCCCTCTCTTGCGTTAACTTTACGCGAACTCGACGTCGCTTAAGGGTCGTGTTGTGACTGTTGCTGTCCCTGTACAAATGTGAGCTAAACTAGACAGTGCCAGAGGTGGGCCCAGTGCTGGAGAATCCGAGCCCCAGTCCCTACATCTAGATCTACATTTGATTGGGTAAGAGCGCGGGATTCGCGGTGGCAAAGAGAGAGGTGCTCCATGCGGACGTGCGTACTATCTCGTTCCTCTAAGTAGGCCTTTAAAGGCGTGTGCGCGAAGAGTTGCGTGAGTGTGCGTGCCCCCGATTACTCACATTCACTAAATTCAAGGGCTTGGCCAGTGAGTGACAAATTCAGAATGAAACCAAATAGTAAACTGAGATGGATGGATAGGGTAGAGAATAGATTAGAATAGAAGAGGAAAGTGGGCCTGTAGGAATGTTTGACTGTTTGTTTTGAGTATCCACACAAAACCTCCATAAGATCATAATCAAGAAATGGTGGATGAAAAGAAGAACAAATGTTTAGATGGGTTGTGTCATTAAATTTTGATAAGTAGGGTACTTCAAGGAAAAATGGAAATATAGATAAGCGTAGATAAAAGAGAGGAAGAAAAAAAAGAAGATTGATAGATGAAGGAAAAGATGATTGATTGAAGCTAAATTAGCCTGTCGTCGGTGAGAAATGATTTCAATCTATGAGAGAGTACAAGGAAAGAGAAAGCGGGATAAAGAGAGAAGGTGTGTGAGAGAGAAGGAGAGAGAGAGAGACAACAGAACGACAATCGGGCAGATTCGGGGAAATCTGAGAAGATCCGAGGGAGATGGACCAAAAAGCAGAAATTTAGAGAGATAAAGAGGCAGAGAGAGAGAGAGAGAGAGAGAGAGGGGGGGGGGGGCGGGCAAAGAAAGAGAGAGAGAGGAGAGGAGAAGAGATTGTAACAAAGAGTATGATAGAAATCGAAGTTGGAAGAGATGAGGGATAAAATACTGTGAGGGAAGGGAGATCGATTTAGGAAAGAGGAAGCTCTTCAGACAACTTTGGATCTAGTTGCGAAATACACAAGCAAAGTGATTGATGCTGTCGAAAAAAAAATTCAGAAGAAGTCAGCCTTTTCACGTACACCTAGGCCTATTTCTTACTTGACGGTGGACTCGAGTAAAGTTGAGATACATAAATGAAATTCATCCTTATAAGTGAAGCCCAGATACTGGCCTTTACAGAAATATTTTTCGACGATTCATTGTCTTTGTGTAAATTAGCAAAAATAGGAAACAGTATCTACGAGAGCTATCCGCTCGACAGGGTTTAATTAGAAATAAATCATTGTGGTCATTACTGTTTCAGCCCCCTACCCCCTCCCCAACCCCCCAACCCCACCCGCCTGTTTTTTTTCTACTTGTCTTACACGTAAAAATAAAATACAATTACTTTCTTTCTCTTCCCTTTGCATGCATTAATTCTTTCTCCTCCCCTCTCTCTCTCTGTATCTCTCTATCTATCTATCTATCTATCTATCTATCTCCCTCTCCATCTCTCTCTCTCTTCATTATATCTATCTCGCCATCTCGTTATCTAGCTGTGTATTTATCTATCTATCTATCTATCTATCTATCTATCTATCTATCTATCTATCTATCTATCTATCTATCTATCTATCTATCTATCTATATGTCTATAATTATGTATGTCTTTTTCTGTCTCTATTTGCTATTCACATATCTAGCTGTAAATCTTACCATTTAAACATCTACCCATCTATCTATCTATCTATCTATGTATCTATCTATCTATCAATATTTTGGTCTGTTTGAGTGTATATCTATCTTTCTATCAATATCTCAATCTTTCTCTTTCCTGCACGCATTCCCTTTGGCCCGGTCTATCGTTCTCTTTCAATGCCTCTCGACGTCATACTTATCTCACTCTGTCCACACTCACCCTTACTCTTTCTGGTGTTTCCCACGCATACTATAATTTATCCATTTAACTTTCTAAATGTCGCATGCAACTATATAAAAACCCAGTTATAGCACTCGTCGACTTCCTCGGCCACCCTATCTCCTTTGTAGTATTATTGTTGCAATCCACGTTTTCTTTTTTCTTTCTGATCTCGAAGATGGAAATATTTTCGTCATGACTCATGACTCTTCAACACTTTTGCGAGTTAGCGTAAGTTCCAGGCCCTTCTCACATACTGGTACTCAGACTTTTTTTCAGCATCGATCCTTTGGGAATACCAATGAACTCGGTCTGTAAGTGGAGTAAACGGTTCCACCCAATGCTCCGCTCAAAAATCAATGAAGCGAAAGCAGAACGGTAGTCATCATAAAGGCAGTGTATTGTTAAGGATGGAGCGACTCATATAAATACCTTCCTTCGCGGCGGAATATGGATCAGCAAGAAAATAATAGTATACTTTCACGCTTAAATGTGTATGTGTTTGTGAAACATAGAAATGCTGTATATTGAACCCAGTATTTACGTATAGGATAAAAGGTTAAAAAAAGATGCCTTAACAATCGTTGTGAACTAGCCTCAGGTGATAAAGGCCCATAAAACCACATTATACATGAGAAACGAAAAACAAAACGCACACGTAATGAAGACCGTTACGTTTGAAGCACCTTAAAAAAGACATGAAATGAGGCTTCCTTAGTATCGAAGCTAGACTCGGTTTAGATCTATGTATGCACTATAGCCTTTAGAATAATTATTTCTAACTCCTTATTTTTTAATAAAGGGCTGAGAATTTTCATTTTGTGTGTGTGTGTGTGTGTCTCGGTAGTTGTGGGGTTAGAGCTTCCTCACTTATATCTGTAGGGACCATTCCTAGCGTATTTGACTCCTATACATGTGTAGCTGAGTTTAAGATTTCACATTTCCAGTTCCCGCTTATCCGCCGAGTGCTTGTTTGGTGTGCTCAAAAAAAAGTATGATATCACCTTGTTGTGGTTATAATATCAAAAATCAATAATCTTGTCCAAAAACTTTTCGCGCTTTTTGCAATCCCCTTAAATTGAAGTAAGTGGCAAAGAAATAAGGTAAAGGTAAACAAGAGAGTATAAAATAATTACTATATAAAGGCAGCATGATCATTTTTCGTACATTTTCATGTTAGTGTGTTGTTTCTCTTTTTCTTCTTTTTTATTTATTTTTCGTTTTATTTATTTGTATATTTATTTATTTGGTTTGCTGTTGTTTTCAGTGTTTTGTTTGTTTGTTGCTGTTTTCTTTTAGTTTGTTGTTGATTTTTAATTCAGTGGCAATAGTTTTAGCATAAGATTTTTGCGTTTTCAAAGGTTTAGAGTCTCTGCTGTTTTTCATTAAAAAAAAAAAAAACCTTTCAATATTCATAAAGTAGAACTTTCTATATCTAAAAGGAGAAATTAAAGATAAATAAAGAGATAGGTCGAATGAAGGCATGTCCATCGCTCACAACAAAAAATTTGATGTTTTATAAATTGAGCAGCGTCGTTCCCTGATGCATTATGGATTTTCAAGCCCACATTCTGTAATGGAATTTTGATAAGCAGGACGATGCACAGGATGTTATTTCTGTAGGTGTTCGTGCCCTGTAGTTGCCTTTCTGTATGTCTTGAATATTCATGTTCAATCTCAGCCCGCTATGCTTACTTCCTTCTTTACAGTTGTCATCATTTTACATACTCGATATTGTTCAATACACCCCTGTGTTTTTTTATGTGTCTTTCTTGTCATTATTGTTGGGGTTGCTGGTGATAGTAACGCTGCCGTAAACATCATCGCTGCTTTCTTTTCTTTTTTTACTTTTCTTTTCTTGTTTTGTTGTTGTTGTTGTTGTTGTTGTTGTTTTTTTGTTTTTTTTTTTGTTTTTTTTTTGGGGGGGGGTTGTTTGTTTGTTTTGTTGGGTTTTTTTTTTTTGCTTTATGAGTGTGTGTGTGTTGAAAAGGGTGGGGAAGTCTTTTTGGGTTTACTTTGTTTTTTTTTATTTATTTTGTTTTTTTTTTTTTTTTTAATTTTAGAGGCTTTTAACCATTTAGTAATACTGCTGTATTATTATGTTCGAAAATCAGCAACAACTTTTTATCAATTATGTTTTTTTTAATAACAATATAACAGAAAAAAACTAAATACACTCTACTTTCCTAAAAGGCGTCATTTTGTTTCTGTCAGATAAAGCGGATTCTCTTCCGTTTGACTGTCTTTACTTTCTTTGTTAAAGCTCATAGTAATCTTAAAAGGTGGGATTTCCGACGACATTTAAGAAATATAAAGTACATAATAAATTTCCTGAATTGTTTGCAAAAATTTATTTTGATCGTTTTCTTATACATATTAAGAACTATTAAAGTGCTACCTTCAGTCTATCTTATCAAAAGCTTTGTGTGGGTTGCCTTGCAACGTAAAACATAATATATTTACTTTTTTTGTTGGCTATCAGATTCAATCAGCTTCAGCATGTATTTCATGGATAATTATTATTATAATCATTGCGGGGTTTTTTTTGCTGTTTTTTTTTTTTTTTTTGGTACAAAAATAAAATATAACGAAGTGGATTGAAGTTTCAATAAAAGAAAAAGTAACACATTTTAACTCATTGAAACTATAAAATTTCATAACTTTATTGTATATTGAAACGGTGTCTTTTGATACTTGCGTTGAAAATGTTAATAGATGAATTACCAGGTTATTGCATTATGAAATATCTGACCTTTCGTCTATAGACAGATTTAAGTATCTCGGTTTGGCCTGCTTAAAATGTAGTCGAATGCAGTCACTTATTTAGTCTAATACACGATACTGAAGATTTGGACCCATATGTCTTTTTCAATTTTGCTTCTTACATTACGATGAAAAAATTTCATGAAGCAAAACTATTTTTTTTTAAATTCTAAGATCATAGTTATAAGGTATTAAAAAATCGTGAGATCAAATAGGTAGATTCACAAAATAGTTTTAGCTTGTGGTCGATAATAATTTTATATTGATTCGGTTAATTATTGATCTATAGATGTGAAGGATATGATCTAATTATGTAGATTAGTTGTATGAATTAATATGATATTCACCGAAGTGTTGGTTTGAATCTTTGATTGTAAAAACGATAATAATCGTTGTAGGGAAAGTGTAAAAAAATCACATTGATAGAGTTGATTTTAATTCAGATATCTTTCACAGAAAAGCTAAACACAAACGCTATGGGTAGAACGTTGTCTTGCAGGTTGAGCCTTTACTTCAAAAGTTCATTGCAGTAAACGATTGAAACAACTGTCAGGTGTTTTAAAACATTCTCTGATTTAAATAAATTCTTTTTATTATTTTTTTTTCAATTTAATTTTCACTACTCATTCACAAATATTTGTTAAATTTTTTTATCGATCCTTTTTTGAATAGTTGAAAAAAAAAAAGCGTCAAGCACTTTTAAAAGCTATTATCTTCAAGGTGTTAATGGAAAACTAAAATGAAGCTCGTACTTTTCAAAGGGATGATTACTTGATTTAATTCTGCACATGTTTCCACTCACCTACCCACACAATAATTACAAATCAAGAAGAAAAACACAAAATGATCAACGCTAGAAGCAGTCATAGATTTTTCTTCCGAACTGTAGAAAGATTTTTTTTCTTTCAATTCAATATTCATAGGCGCTTTTAGATTTCCTCTAAAAAGGAGCCAGAAAAATATCTTGATACTCCTTCCGCAGCAATTTTTAACTGCTCTCAAAATCGTCACTTAATGGTCAAGGACTCTCGACTCCTCCAGGCAATAAGAAATTATCCTAGGAAAGAATTTTGAGCAAGCTCTGGTAATAACAACCAATACATTCTTTTTCTCTCAACCTACTTTTGAGTTGCCTACTTTCGCAGCTTCTCTCTCTCTCTCTCTCTCTCTCTCTCTCTCTCTCTCTCTCTCTCTCTCTCTCTCTCTCTCTCTCTCTCTCTCTCTCTCTCTCTCTCTCTCCCTTTCTCTCTATCTGTCTCTTTCTCTCTCTTTCTTTCGCTCTTTCTCTCTCTTTATATCCTTCTTTCTCTCTCTCTCTCTCTCTCTCTCTCTCTCTCTCTCTCTCTCTCTCTCTCCCTCTCCCTTTCTCTCTATCTGTCTCTTTCTCTCTCTTTCTTTCGCTCTTTCTCTCTTTATATCCTTCTTTCTCTCTCTCTCTCTCTCTCTCTCTCTCTCTCTCTCTCTCTCTCTCTCTCTATATATATATATATATATATATATATATATATATATATATATAAATTTATTTATTTATTATTATTAGTAGTAGTAGTAGTAGTAGTAGTAGTAGTAGTAGTAGTAGTAGTAGTAGTAGTAGTAGTAGCAGCAGCAGCAGCAGCAGCAATAGCAGTATCAGTAGTAGTAGTAGTAGTAGTAGTAGTAGTAGTAGTAGTAGTAGTAGTAGTAGTAGTAGTAGTAGTAGTAGTAGTAGTAGTAGTAGTAGTAGTAGTAGTAGTAGTAGTAGTAGTAGTAGTAGTAGTAGTAGTAGTAGTAGAAGTAATAGTAGAAAAAGGCCTTAAAGTAATTGTAGTTTGAAAATGAGAAAGTGAGAAGGCAGACCAAAGATTTCTCATCTTAATTGTTGCTGTTTTGATTATTCATGCCTCTAAATGCATTAAATTGCTATTCATTCCATACACGGCGACCATGATTTCCAACGCCCACTGATCGAAAGGCGTGTCTTTCACCTTCTATAAAAGAAATGACTATACACTGTCGACTTTTTCTTTACATTACCGGAACTTCCTCCACCTATTCAACTCTATCAGGGAACTTGCTAAACCGGCTCTTGAGAAATATCAGACCAGAAAATGAATCACACTAATAACTATGGCATTTATCTTGTAGAGAGAAAATCGAGAAAAAGAGATGGTTTTGAGAGTCTGGCGTTTTTTTTAATCATTTTAGGATTATATACTTCCCATGTGGACATCAATTTTTTCTTCTTTTTTATATCAGTTCTTAGTAAGAAGGACGCACATATATCAGAAGGAAGAGTAATAAAAAAATGTTACGTTAAATTATTAAATCCCTGCAATTCTAGTTTCTCCCACTACGCTCTCTCTCTCTCTCTCTCTCTCTCTCTCTCTCTCTCTCTCTCTCTCTCTCTCTCTCTCTCTCTCTCTCTCTCTCTCTCTCTCTCTCTCTCTCTCTCTCTCTCTCTCTCTCTCTCTCTCTCTCTCTCTCTAGCCCTTTCTTTTTCTTTATTCTTTTGTAAATGCATCCTGTTTTGTTCAATAGTTCACTTCATCTCGATTTAAATTCCTCAATACTCTTCTGCTTATGGTAATCTGTTAGTGTCTTTATTCATAACTCATTTATCTCTCTCTCTATCCCTCCTTTTTCTTCTTCCTTCATCTATATAACTATCTCTCTTTCTCTCTATTCCTCTCTTTCAAACAATGTCCCACTACGTTTGCCTTTCTGTTGTATAAGGCCATCTCTACTGATTTCTCTACCTCTCTTCGTGTCTATATATCTGTCTATCTATCTATCTGTCTATCTATCCATCTTTATCTCTCTATCCTTTTCTCACTTGGTGGTTTCCTCGCTGTTTTTCATATCGTATTGTGCTTCTGTTAGTGTCAGTACTTCTCTCGAATCTTCACCTTTCTAGAGCTCTCTACAATGTTTATTTGTTCTAATCTCTTTTCTCAGAAAAATAGAAATTATGGTGAGCATGAGAATAATGTTATTAAGTGACTATGGTGATGATTACGATAGGTTACTTATAATTGGCGATTATTGCTTGTAGTTGTGATGAGAATAGTGGTTGTGTTGAACGTCATCAGGATGATGATTAATATTGGTTATGATGAGGATGGTTTTTATTTATATTTATTATATCGATTATGGTGAGGGTGGTGATCAAGCTCATAACGGTGATGATGTTTGTGATTATGATGAGGACGGTAATTAAAGGTGATTATGTTAAGGATGATGATTACCGTTGTAATTGTATAGGTTATATCGAGGATAACAATTACGGTGATGATAATGATGGTGACTATACACTTTCAGTTAAATTATTTGAACTTTTTTTGGAGACTTACTCTTTTTTCCGCTTATTCCACACATTTAACGCGGCTAAGCGTTGTCAATATAATTAAGCCAAGTACTTTACTCAGCAGTATAAACATTAATGTCCCTCAGTATTTTCATTTTTTTACGGTTTTTTTTCCTCTCCACCTAAAAATCTATAAAAAGTTTATCTAACCCATGTGACTTCTTTCCACATAATGATAGAAGTAAGGACAGCGCTGTCATTAATTTGATTTTAAAGATAAACTTTGTCATGTTTTTCTTGCTAACGCTATTTTTTTTCCATTTTATCGACACTTGTCTTGACCAAGATCACACAAAAAAAGATCAATAACATCTGAAACATCAACACACTCATGGTACATCACGCCTTGTCGCACATTCTTATGTATGATTAAGGAGAGTGGGCAATCCACTACTTAGACAACTACATAGACAAAGAGAAATCGTAGAGCTTCCTATGGGAGCGCTTTGTTCTTCAAAGAGTAGAAGTGGCATGGAATTAAAAAAATAAACAATGCTGTTTCTTTAAGCTCTCCATTGCTGTGACTGCCTCCCCATATTCGAACCTTTCTAGTTTTGTAATGAAAAATCGCTGAAATTTTTTTTCCTGTAATAAGAATGTTGAACTAAAGATTAAACGGATCGTGGTAGCATTGAGTAATTTCCTATGAAAAGCCATATCTAGATTTAGATACTGTGGGAGAAGTGGAATATTGCGACATGATTAAAGCAATATTTAAGCGCTAAAAGTTTAAGGTCAATGCCCAGCAACGTAAGTGATTAAAAGTAGACTCAACGTAAAAAAAGACCCACCAGATTATTTCAAGTTTAAACGATAGATGTGACATCTGCAAACACTTTTAGTTGAAAATTCTGGCATCAAGTTTAAAATCCGATCAGAAACTATAGTACAATCATTTTAATCTACTAATGCGGCAAGTTATGTCTAATCAAAAAGAGACGTTCTTGCCATTTAATTTTAGCTTAAAGAGATGTCCGACAATACGCAGGTAAAATTATGCAATATTAATATTTTTTTAAGAGGATGGCGATCCCTCAATACGGAACAGCACATGCGGAGATGAAAGTGGGTCAAATTTTGAAGAGATTGATACTTGCGATTTTGTAATAATCCATTCGTCTTCCTCAGCAGCTCAGGACGTTTCAGATATTATCTTTAGATTGTGAAAAAACTCATCCATTTTCAGAATATTATATATCGATTATTAGCTCATAAAATCTATTTTGAATCTTTAGCTCTTATTACTTGCACTTTTCAAAGATATGATCATGGGTGAAAATATTTTGGAATTTTCTTTCAATTTTGGCGCATGCAGTGAAATCTCAAAGAGAAGAGAAATTGCTTTCAAGATATGTTTTCACCTTTTAGGCATGAAACTTGTGGAATCCAAATTGCATATTTTTATGGATCCACAATCTTGACTCTCTAGCATCATGAAACTTGAAAGCTCTTTAAATGTTCTAATGACGATGAATCTGGTGTATGTCATGTACTGTTCTGAACAGTGCTTCTCGACTTATCAGAAAAACAAAATGAGGATGGAAGAGCAAATGAAGAGCAAATTTGCCTCGTGTAATCCTCATATAATTTACGGTCACTAAAGGCAAACAAGATAACCCAATTTCTAAGTGAAATAAACCTTTTTTTCGAATTCACTATGTTATGAAGTGTGTTTTTTTTTTTAACTCTATTCTATCAACTGTTGTCAGTCTCATTTTACTGGCTCTTGAAAGGTGTTCGCAATTAAAGCCGTTTTGGTCTAAATGAATTATAAGATTATATACCAAGTTCGATACCACAGTTAGAAGAATATAATTATAGCAGTAACAACACTACTGGTGGCAAATTATTTCTTGAAAGTTGGATGCATCGCAAATTCGGCTTAAAATATCATACATAATTATTATGTGGAAAAATGTCTACTAGAACTCTATAAGAAAAATCGACCTTGACTTCCGATTAAATGAGTCTTATCATTTGTGTGTTTCTGTTTTCGTACCAATATCGCTACTATTTAAGTGGACTAAGCTCTGGTGTATTATTAAAGTACAACAATACTTCCAACGTATAACGAAAAAGAGAAAAGGTCCGCAATGAATTTCCCTTGTGATTATTCCAGTATTATTTTTAAATCTTTCGTTTGATGACAGTGATCTATCTGATTTAAGATTTTTTTATTTAATTTAAGAACGATCCCGTTCCTGGATTTTTCTATTTGTGTTTGAATTTATATTATTTTATTGAATGTTGCCAATTCTCTTCAAGTTTCACATATTATCCTCATATTTTTACATCTAAAATTTTCTAAAAGCAAACAAAGGTCATAACAGTTCTACTACAGTCGTTACTGTTTTGGTTTGTTTTGTTTTTAATTCCTTAAAACATTCCAGGATTCGAATGAATTACACATTTGATGAGAGTTGAGAATTTTGTCATGGTCAGAGAGTTAAATTAAAGACTCGAACTCACACCCGTGAAGATGTCGGGCTGATGTAATTAACTGCTGAGGTATATATGAAAGAGACAATTTCTTGTCGCAGCTATCTGCGAATGAGTTTTGCTCAAGGAATTCAAAAATAGTAAAAAAAAAAAAAAAAAAAAAAAAAAAACTCCTTTGAGTGTATTCTATTTTTTTTAATCTCTGGAGCATCGATAAAGTTTCAACTGAACAAACCAGTCTAAGCAGATCTTTCACAAGAAATAGTGGTTGTGAGGCAGAAATAAAGATAAGCAAGGCAAAGAGACAGCAAAATACAATAGCATGAAGAGCTTGTCAACTATAACGCCTTAAAATGTGAGAAACCTAATTCTGGGAAACTTCACCGAGTATGCGGTGTATTTCACTGTTCGGTGTCTTTGGAATCATCAAAAAGATAGCCCAGTACAAGGTGGATGCCATGTTTTATTTGTTGTTGTATCAGCCTTCTAGTAGTTCCGTTAAAACTCGTGACGGTCTCGTTCAACAAGAAAAATGTTTTATGAAAGATGTGAGGAAACGTTAAGTCATGCGACAAATAAGTCTTCCCGATTCTCGACCGGATGAAAAATGATTGAATGAATTCTATAGATTTACATCCCAGAAGCTTTCACACTCTTTTCACCTTTTTTTTTTTTCTTGTCTTTAGCTTTTCCAATTATGCTTGATAAGATAGCCAATGGCTATCTCAGTTGATTTTTCTCTCTCGCAAGGCTAGTATCATTTGTTGATATCTATCGATAGCAATGACTTAAATTGACTTGAAAAAAATGTTTTTGATCTTGTTTTTGTTTTGCGTCTTTCTTTTCATTATATTTTATCTTAAGGGATACAGTAAAACAACGCCACCGCCCCTTTTTCCCTCTAGTCTTTTTCTCTTTATTAAAGGACTAAATTACCTCTCCCTTTACCAATTGTTTTACGACTTTGCATCGTGTCCTAATATGTAACCAACGCGACTTAAAAAATCTAATTTCTTACATTTTTTTTTTCTTTTTTTTTCCCTATTTCCAACTTCGACCCATCCGTTGAATAAGATCGTCTGCTACATAACTCAAACGAATTATTTAAAACTCGTCTCAGAATTTACATAAGTAGGACATAAAAGGTTTCTAGCTCAGCAAACGAACGATTCAGCACCGTAAACAACTGGTATAACGAAGCAATAAGCTCTACCTCAGACCAAGGTAAGATGCTGAGCGTGTCATTTTTACATGAATATTTACTTTGATCATAAATTCTGTAATCGAAAAGGGATGTGTTTGAAAATGTGATTTGTGAATTATAATGCCTTTCCAGATTACCTTTTTTAAGAGTAAAAAAAAAACCTAAAAATTGTCGCGGATTTTGTTTGCTTAAATAATAAAGTGGTCTCACTACTGAATTTTAGAGACTGTTACTTCAAACTGCAACTGGAATATAGCGATTAAATGATTTAAAATAAATGAAAAAGATCATCTAGACACTGATATTGACAAAGAGAGATGTAATCTAGCTATTTCTTCTTTTGAGCCTTTCCTCACAACCTGAAATTGCCTACAAAGGGAAACATAGCTATGCCTTATCTCGCCTTTGCTCTGGTGTCAGACCAGTTCTCCATATTTGCCCTTTTGGTCATGTCGACAATAAAAGAAAACGATAGTCTGGACTTAATTGAATAAAATTTTTCTCCTATATTTTTTTATTTATTTATCTAATTATTTGTTTATTTTTTTATTTGGGGTTGGAGTAGGGTGATTATTTAAATGTATCATCGTCATAACTTTCCAATCTCTCATTTTCTTTCGGCATACTCTTTTACATCATGAGATCACTAACTTGTGAACCAAACTGTGCGGCTGGAAGATGAGATGGACTCAGATAACCTTTTATCGTGGATCTTATTTCAGGGACCACACTGTCTGGGAGGGACGCTTCCTCTTCTTACATGAGTACAAACAAATCCAGAAAAGGCCGTCTTTAGATAACAAGCAAAATCGTTTTTTTTTTCTTTGCCTTTCTCTCAGTTTTATCTCCTCAGTATACTGAGTTTAGTTAGTCATCTTGTGAGATTGCCTCGTTTGTCTAGTGCTAGCTTAAATCGGGTAAAAAGTGAAGGAAGCGGGACGTACACAAAAAGGGAGGCAGAGAGAAAGATAGCTGAAAGAAATAGACTATGAAATAAAAAAAAAAATAAGGGTGGGTGAGCAAGAATGAGAGAAGTAAAAGACACTGGAATTGAGAGAGAAATAAAGAATAAATAGACAATCAGATATATAACTCTATATATATAGAGAGAGATAAAGGGATTGACAGATATGATAAAATTGTAAATATATTATATATATATATATATATATATATACAGAGAGAGAAAGAGAGAGAGAGAGAGAGAGAGAGAGAGAGAGAGAGAGAGAGAGAGAGAGAGAGAGAGAGAGAAAAGACACGTTTTTTCCTTAATTGTGATCAGAAAAAGTGTGACAGTATTTGGGTTTCATTTTAAAATACGTTGACTTGCCTTTTGATTACCTTTTTTATTATTTTATTTAATGACAATCAGTTAAAATAAATAAGCAGAAGGTAAAATAGTTAATTTTTGTGTTTTTTTTTTTTATTTTTCTCTGAGTGTCTCTCTCTCTCTCTCTCTCTCTCTCTCTCTCTCTCTCTCTCTCTCTCTCTCTCTCTCTCTCTCTCTCTATCTATCTATTTATTTATTTATCTCTATATGTACGTTTAGCGACAGAGAAATTTTTGGGTAAATGCAATTTATAGAAAGGTTGAAATTTCCGCTGTTAAATCTGCTCTAATTTCTAACTTTCATATTGGATCAGAAAAAAAAAAATTAATAAAGCCAGGATTTCAAGCCTTCTCTAGGCAAAAAGGGTATTTTTCCAAGTAGTCTTTTGCCGCAAAACCTCTTATTTTGTGAGAAAACTACTAACTAGCGCTCTAACACTCTTCTACCACAGAGGACATAGATACTCTCTCTGGTGCTATCTAGTTTACGTGCTACGTGAAATACCTATCATCATATTTATTCATCAAGTGCCTTGCTTAATTAAGCGAAAAGCAGAACAAAAGATAAAGGCATTAAAGGTTGAAACTGTTTTCTTTTCTGTTGAAGACTTTGCAGGCGTTTGATAGCTTTATTTAGCAAGAGTGATAGAAACTTTACAAGTGACGAGGGAGCGAGATGTCGTGAAGAAAATGATCGCCAACACTAAATACCGGTAAGTTAAATTAATATTCTTTTGATTCGTTGAACTATGCATCTGATGCAGGCATACAGAAAATAATTTTCTTTGAATCTCGTTTCTTTAACTCACCAATGTATGATTGTTTATGGTATGATTGTTCCCTTTAGCCTATGCATTATTTCACTTGAGATTATTATGATACTAAATTTTTTTTCCTGGTTTCATCATTCTACATACAAAATACTCTTTCCCACTTCCTCTCTCTGAAAATCAATATTTAAGCACCCGATGGCTGTAGCAGATAATGATCGGAACCCAAAAAAAAATAGTTGAGCATAGGTGAAAACACCCCGCTTTGAAACCTTTAAAAATCAAGAGCATTTTAATTTTTATACTAATTGATTTTATCCTGACGCAAAAGGCCAACTTTTACTGTCGTTTTTATACATTGTGACTGTAGGGCAGCCAGTCCCATTACTGAGGGCATCTATTATCTTATTTTAAATTACCCTTAATCGCAGTCTATTTCACATATACCATTATGCTCTGAAAATATAAAGCATTTGAAGAAATAAATTAACAGAAAAAAGAGCAGGGATATGCCAAGGTAAGTATGGGAACGCTGTGAGAGCCCAGCGTGTGTGGGAAGATAATTATGATAAAGAAAGGATTAGGACGACAAAATGTTTACTGGCGCTTGCAGGCGATCACTTTTCATCAAACAATAATCGCTTGCCACTTGGAGCGATGTACTCTTGAATAAATGTGTGGATATTGGAGGTTCAATTTCCTGGTCCAACTATTTTCGTTTCTGCGGCACTATTTCCAGTGCTCATTTAGACGTCAAAATAACTAATCAATTCTCGTCAAATGCTGGTAGCTGTGAACGTATCGCTCAGCGCTTTGAGAACGTAACTGTTTTTGGTAGGAAGATGTCACGAAAATCAATTTGAAAAAAAGGATAAAACATCAAGCAGACGTGTAAAGCGAAAATGAGATAGAAAGAGAGGAGAGAAAGGCTAAGAGTTAAAAACAGTGAGATATAATTGTAAAACTATGTGTTATTATTACCAAAGACATTATAACGTTTTACTTTATACCATTATCTTTATGCCTGTATATGTATAGCTGAGTTCACCGAAATAATTTTACAGATCACCCAACCCCCTCCCCCCCAAAAAAAAAAAAAAAAAAAAATTGTAATTAAATTTTTTTTTCAATTTAAAAAATCAATTGTAATATTTCCACAACCACGTAGGAAAATAGTAAACAAAGAAAAACTTTGTTTAGCTCCCGTAAGTTGTGATAAAAATCCACTGAAGAAAAGAATCACCTAGCTTGTTTTGTTTGTGAGAGTAGAATCCCGCAAAAATGAGTGCAACGGCTATGCTTAATCATGCCGAGAGCATCCGATGATATTGAGAGTGATTTAATGTACTACGCAGATTTCTTCATACCAATTGCTACTAGCCATAGACTTATGACCTCATTACATCTACTAACTGTACGTGTGTATGTGTGTATGTAAAAAAAGTGAAAGGATAAAGAAGAACAGACAGAGACAGATATAGGTTGCAGCCAGGCGGACAAACATTTATTTTGAAGAACATGAATGCAAAGCAAGAAAGACAGAGAGATGCCGAAAACGTAGAAATCTTGGGACAGCAAAAATATATTTACCAAAGGAAAAGAACCTTCATTAAAGTTAGTCGAGACTCAATGGTTTGTGTATATGGGAATGTGAACGTTAGGAGTTTGACAGTGGTATTGAGATGGGAAGTGAAAACAGAAAACAAGATGAGCTAAAATCAAAGGAAAAGTGGTTGTAGGTGTTTTAATGCCGCCTATCTTTAATTCAGTCTTCAGGCGTTGATGTTGAAAAAAAAGTAATAAGAGAGCTTGAGAAAAGGTACCATTACAAATATAAGTAAAAAAAAAAAAGAAATAAATAGTAAATGTCTAGTCCTCGATGATAATGTTGATGACATCACTTAATGCTGTGGATATTCATGTTTTTGTAAGGGCTGATCTCAAGATTTGCAAAGTGCATTAAAACATGCCGTCAAGCAGGTAACAACTGAAGATTACCGGCTGAGTGTGGAGCAGGTATATGGCTTCGTGAAGTTAAATAAAAAAATAAGCGAACAATGGTACTGAGAGTCAAGTGTCAATTCATAAACCAGACACTCGACTCATCAACCGCAGTGAGCCGAGTGGTATGATTTGTAGCGAGGACATTAGATTCAGACCTTGAAAAGGACTTCATGAACGAACTTAAATAGTCCCCCTGTGCTTAAATGAGGATATTTCAGACAAAGGTGAAATTATATTGAGAGTTTTATTCAAGGGAACTTGGTCTAATAAAGTTAAAGGGCTAGGGCTTTATAGAGGATCGAATGTGTAGACCTTACCTAGGATCTTACGCTTTTATGGGTCATATGCCCTAATTTGTCGATCCAATCAATCAAGTGCACCTTGTGAGAGGTATGATGGAGGACGATGGACGGTGCAAATCTATTTACAGCTGTATCTCGCAAACCTTACTGTCCCAGACGTTATAATATAGAAAATCTTAGAGGCATGTCCTAGTATCGTAAGTCACCTACCTGATGTAGGACGGATTTTGCATGGGACAGGATATTCTCTAAGCACTTGATGGCTTTGACACAATATTTATCTCTTTCATCAAGAAAGGGTTCTACTGCGAGAGAAGAGGGAGACGTGTAATGTAATTGACTTCTGGGAGTGGCTTGTTTTACCAATCGGACAAAGTATGACGCCATAGTTTTTGTGGTGGATGTCGTCGAGCATCGGGACGTCATTTCTTTATGGGTACCTACAAGACATCGAGTTACTCTTGGAGTAGTGAGGTGTTAAAATGAGATATTTATCCTCTAGAGAATAGATCTTTGATTAAAATTTTTAGTGCTACCTTGGCTTTTATTTTTTATTCAGTTACTTAAGAAACGGATCATATTGATCTAATGGCTGGGCAAATCTAGTGTTGGTTATAATGCAATGTTTTTGTTTTTTTTTCTTTTTTGTTTTTTTGTCAGGCTGTTTTACAAAGCCCATCCAATATTTGATTACCACAGCAATAGCCTCTATACGCCTCTTTTCTTAGGCCGTCTGTTTATTTGGTTTTCCATTGTTCTGTTTCTAGAAAAGTATTTAGCCGGTATGAATGTAAACGTAACAATATAGCGTTCAATGTAAACTTGAGCTGTGATGTCACAAAAATTGCTATAACCCAAGTTAAAACGCCATGATAAACCTAGTTTGCCTTAATAGAAAACTTAAATACCCACAATTTGATTGTTAGACCTAAGTTAGTTGGTGCAGCCTAATTGGGCTTGCAGGAGAACCAGAACAGGAAGGTCAACACCATTAACGCTTCGCCCGTGGAGTAAGTGTGAAGCGCCGTGAGCAAACATTAAGGGTTCGAGGACATTTCTCTGGGCCGCTAATCGCCGCCCCATTAACATGGTAACGGTTGCTAAAGTAAATAAGGAAAACAGCTTCTCCACTCGGAAAGTTTTTGTTACTTTGCCATGGTGTTTACATATCCTCTTGTTGAGTTTGGTTTGTGTTGCCATGTTTATTTAATTGCCTATGTATAGAATTGGTCGCTGTGTATAGTCGCGGGTTTTGTTTTTTGTTTATTTTGTTTGGTTGGTTGGTTGGTTGTTTTTTTTTGGGTTTTTTGTTTTGTTTTTGTTTTTTTAAGGTAGGTAGATTCTAGGTGGAAAGGAAAGACCAGGGAAATAACAAAGGATAACGATAGAAAACGACTGGATAAAAAAAAATTGGGAGGCGCTTATACAGGCAGATAAATCGGTCATATCGTTTAAAACAAAAAACACAATTTGCAAGATAAACCGTAAAATTACAAACGAGAAGAGAGACTTAAAGTAGAGATTCGCTTTTCTATTATATACCCTAACAATCGTTGTACGGCGTAGATTTTTTTTTTTTTATTCTTTTTTTTTTTGCCACTCAAAACCATCAGTGAAGCAGAACGAAATCAAATTTAGCTTTCAAGTTTTGGACCTAGATTAAAACATCTGAAGAGGCTTTGCTCTTGAGGTTCAATCTTCAGTTCTTTACTAGACGGCTTTTGTCTACACTCCAAAAAAAAAAGAAAATCGAGCCATCGTGAAACCTTGTGGTATGAGTAATGAGCAAGAATGAAGAGACAAGAACGAAGGGTCTAAGAACATATTCACTGCATTATTATGCTTTGATATAAATCTCAAAGGAAAACATGCAAAGCTTTAACATGTATAAGGAACAAAAACGATAAAAATTAGACAAATTTACAGAGAAATGTTTCGCCTATGTAACATATTGGCTTTATCAGTCACAAACACATTGAACCATAAGTAAGGACAGACAAACATTCTATGCACAAAATGAAAGCATGAACAGATGTGTGTTGAGGTGCGAAGCGGAGTGGGTGGAGCAGAGGAAGAATTTAAACATGTGTCATTGCAGGATCAAAGTTAGTGGACAATGAAATTATTGTGTTCTTGTGTGGTAACTATTTCAACGAGGCCATTAAACAATTTTGGTATCTTTTAACCTACTGATATTGAAAATATAATTTCGAAAATATTGTTCAATGGGTTAAAACTGTACTTTTTTTTTCGGGAAAATATGGCACTCCTAGTTGATTCTGTTAACCTTATGACTGACGACTTTACTTCAATTTCTCAGCCACAAGTTCAATACTAATGACAAAAATTTTGTATTTCATTTTATCTCATTTTTTTTTGTTACTTTATCGCTTCGCAAGTGAACAAGAGATAGAGGGAGAGAGCGAAAGAGAGAGTGAGAGAGAGACAGACAGAGACAGACATAGAAGCAGACACGGAGCAAGGGCTAGAAGGGATGTAATTAGAACATTTAGCTGGGATGCTGAAAATAATGTTATTATCTCCCATGAATCGAAAGGATTATATTTGTTTATTTTGTTGAATCTAGATTGACAGGTAACTAAAACCCATCTTTAACCTATGTATAATAATTATTTAGGGAGAACTTCGCAGTCTCCAAGCTAATTTTAGGCTCGGCAAAGACTACTTGATTTCCGGCCATAGTTCGTAATGTTCACATTAGAGTTCTGTGGTCTAACCAACGGATGTTTTCGCTCTATTATAATGATCTAGCTCAAGAATAAATAGATTTACCACATAAAATATAACAAAAAGTAAAAAGAAAAAAAAATTAATTGGAAAGAAAAACTTTTATCAGAACTGATCTTTTCTCTCAACATTATAGCGATTTATGCAAATGTAAGAATTAAAATTGAATGGCTGAGAAGACAAAAACCAAAAAAAAAAAATCTGAGATGCAGGAGTTCTGTTTCTTTAAAAGGTCATTGCGTAAATGAGATACTAGATAAGTGTAAACAATATGTTATCATTTTTATTATGATTATTATTATCATTATTACTATTATTATCATCAGTATTATTGCTGTTATCATTAATATTATCATTAGCAGTTTTATTATATTTATTTGCTCCGAAGAGGAGAGAGAAAAGCGTGGAAAACTCAGTAATGAGATTTTTCTGCTGCATGACATTGCCCATGCGCACAGGACATGACAAAAAGCAGTTTGGACAGCAGAACAGTCCAGCTTATTCAAATTACTTAGACCCATCAAGCTTTTTTTTTTGTTCTTCCCTAATCTCAAAAAATCACTTAAAGGAGGCCGCTTTCATGTCAATATGGACGCCATTCAAGCTGTTGGTGACTGGTGGA
>JAWDGP010003165.1:0-10000 GCA_033675545.1 Elysia crispata | reverse complement strand
CTAAGAAACTCATAAAAACAAACACATGTTTACTATTAATGCATATCTTGCTCTAATCTATCTCGCTCATTTTTTTTTCCGGGAAGGACAAACAATTTGCGGGACCTGTTGTTATTTCTTTAAAGCTCCAGTCTTAATATTGCATCCATCACAACCTTATGTACTGAGGCCCTTTTGGTCCAGTTTTGCAGTAATAAATTGTGCAATCGAGACAAGTTATTTATTGTTTTATGTTTAAAGAGGATGTCGAAAGAGAAAACAGTTTGTGGAAAACATTCAAAAGATTAGATTCTACCCTTTCAATTTTCTTTAACTTGTACGGAAGATAACATGCAATAATATTGAATTTTTGTACCATCATTTTTAATATCTCGTTCATTCTTATAAAGAAAAGACCATGAACAAACAGCTTTGCGCTTTTCCTCAGTGGGGATTCGTTGGCATCATTTTATGCTTTTCCTCTTTTAAACAGTTTTCTCTTCTACATGTTCCATATAGCTCGTCCCTTTCTCTGACTATGTGCAGAATTTTGTTTCTTTATTCAAGTCTGGTATTGGGCGTAGACCTGTTTACACCCATGTGACTGCAGAAATCACAAGAGCATTAAACTTTGTCATTGTCATCTGAGACTGATAAGCAATTGAATTTTCTTGCTGAACGTATTTGAAAGGGCCTAAAGTCTAGGAAAGACTTTAAAAATATATTTCAAACATAACAGAAGAGTAATTTTCAAAAATAAAAGACACACTTAAAATGTCTACTTTACAGTGGACACTAAAATGTTAACTTACCTTTGTGATGTTTCCAGAAGATAATTTTCTTCCATATCGGTCTGTGACTGCCACTCATAGTTATAACTCTTATAAACTTAGGCTACCGAAATCTTACCATAGCCCACGAAAACACTTCAGTTAAAACACCGCCTTCGTGCTTTAAGCATATCTTCATTTCGAACTGAATCCTGTATGTGCACCTAAGAAACTGGATAACCACTTCCTTTCAATCAATATTTTCTCCTGTTTCACGAACTTCGAATAAATCCCAAGCAGGAAATCAAGGAAAGAAGGGGCTTGCCTTTCATTTCACAGATGACTTACTGCAATTTAATCACCGTTCGCTCATACCGTTTTCAAAACTCCAAAGTTTTAAAAACATAACCTGACCATCGAAGTGTTTATTAAATTCTTTCCAAACCCGCGCATAGAAAATAATTATACAGGACTTTTCACGAACTAGATTATGGCTAATATGCGGAATGGTAGAGACACAGATCAAACATTTTCGGATTTCTAGTAAGATAATAGTAATAGTAAAAAATTCAACTGTTATTATTATTATTATTATTATTATTATTATTATTATTATTATTATTATTATTATTATTATTATTATTATTATTATTATTATTGT
This sequence comes from Elysia crispata, assembly GCA_033675545.1. Taxonomy (NCBI): domain Eukaryota; kingdom Metazoa; phylum Mollusca; class Gastropoda; family Plakobranchidae; genus Elysia; species Elysia crispata. Next base: position 8,590 of record JAWDGP010003165.1, on the reverse strand, counting down.
CATCATCATCATCATCATCATCATCATCATCATCATCATCATCATCATCATCATCATCATCATTATTATTATATTATTGGACCAGTACTATTGTACGTTAAACTCGATCGGCTTGGAGTCTCCTGTGATCACAGCTGTCGCCAGCAAACACCTGGCCACCCAATTATTTTGGAGGATTTTCACTACAAGCAGCCTTTGGTACTGAGAGTATACAGAAATGCTTTAAATTTAGAGGAGGCAATATGTGACACATTTTGATGTAATTTAATGTACGAATGATTACCGAATTTTGTTTTACGTTATTTTTTTTCATTATTTCATCAATTCATATTTTTTTGTTCTGTTTAGATTTGTTTTGTGTGTGTGTTTTTTTTTTTCTTTTGTTTTGTTTGTTTTTCTGTTGTTGTTTTTCTTTTTTTTTCTTTTGGGGGTTTATTTAACCCTTATTAAAATATTTCTAATGACAAACGCATCGTGAAACAGTTCACCCTTGTATGTTTTTATATTTGGTTTAAAGCGCCTAAGGGTTTTGGTCATTTGTCTTTTCAACATTTGAGATACGAAAATATCTAAATAATCAAGCGCAGCTTTTAACAAGAATTTAGATGAAGCAGCCAGTGAGTTAAAGCCGCAATCAGTCGAAAAATCAATAACCATCTTGAATAAATTAAAAATGACCGAAAATTAAAAGTTCATAAAGTTCAGACCTCTTTGGTAGGCTACTTGGTTCAAGTTTCATTTAAGTTGGTCTCAGCATTTGATATTCTATACCACTCCAATCAGGCATGATTATTTGGTTAGGCATGTCAAGCTGCTAATATGAAACGTTTCAAACAAGAAGGCAACAAGTATAATGTGGTTGGATGTCTGAGTGGCGTACATAAGATAGACGAGATTAATATAAAGATTGCTGTTTTTCACGACGCTCTTTCTATCTGTGTTACATATGAGCATTCGTTTATCATTAACTTAATGAAGCGTATCCAGTCAGCCTTCTCTGATACTTGTTTCACTAGAACGGCATATTGATATTAACACATAGGCTAATGGATGAAAATTAATTTGTCGAACCTTGTTCGCAATGGCTTAACTTTATCTTTGGAGAATATTGTACATTTTTCAATCTATCCAAAGGTTTAGCGTCTTTATAATTATTTTCTTTCATAAGGATGTCAATTTCACGCAACAGCATTCGTCTAATTGTATAAAATCGGAATTGGGAGACTTTGACCGCGAACTCCTCCGTTATTATACAAAGCAGCACACCTTTGAAACTTTCTAGGTCTTTACAGCATTCAAATGGTTCTAATCCATAAAAAAAAAAATCAACGAAAACTGCATTATACAAGACCGGGTATTCTGATTTCCCTTCCAAGTCAATATTATGTGCACAAGGTTCTTTGAATATCCCCGCTTTACTTCACAAGCAGACAATGCAACGTAATTTGTAAAAATAGCGGAATTAATGAAAACAAAAAGAAAAGTACTACATATGAGAGATTTTTTTTCCTTACTTAAGAAAACTGTTGAAATAGAAAATGTGATATATGTGGGCAAGTTCAGACGTTCATTTCCACCAGTGTAACCAATTAAAGAAGTCCAAATAAAAAGGCTTTTTCACATTATCGTACTGATGTAATGATCTTCCGGAGTGTTGTGGGAAACTTGTTAAGGGACCGGCGCACGAATTGCGCATCAATGCGATCACGTTGACGTGGTTGATCTTTGATTAGTAAGCCAATTTAGTAAAACTTTTATATATTGCCAAATACTTTTATGAATAAAAATAATGCGCAGCTAAGAATTCCCGCAAGGCTGTGCACCTCCAGACAACTTTGCTAGCACCTACATAGCCGTAAAAAGAGAGTTTACAGAAATTTTCTAACAGATTCAAAAATCAAGAACTTCACTATTTCTACTGTTAGTAGAATTTTATTATAATTCTATTCAAACAATAATAACTTGTGCGTTCCATGATTCAGCTAACATTTTTTTCAAGTGCACCTTTGTTCGAAATGTTTGTCTTGTGCAACTCTCTTTTCCATAGATGCAATCGTATGGTGTTTTTGGGTTACATCTTTATAATTATACAAGGAAACGTTTGTTCCTCCTACTTTATCTGCTCCAAAATGTACAATGAAGTTTACTAAATTTTGATCAGGCAGGATCAGTGTTCCCAGCAGTAAAAGAAAAATGAAGAAAAGTTATGTATTCAGGCTAGAGTAAAAAATTGCATTTGAAAATTCATTATGTTCTTATTGTATTTAATTTCATCAATTTTCATTGCCACATTTGTTATGATGAACTCCTCAGTGTTTTCCAATTTTCAAATTAAATAACTCTTTTAAAACAAATTATTGTTATTTTAATTATTATAAAATAATAAAGTGTGTTCTGTGCCAAAATAAGATAATTCCATATGATTTCTTTTTGTTTGTTTTTTGTTGTTGTTTTTTTTAATTGTTGTAAAAAGGTTTCTTTTTTTTTTTGCACAAATAAATGTTGTTCAAACTGATTGATGAAAAAAATTGCAATCAACATTCAAAGGACCAAGCTTTATATGAGATATACTTATGAGTAGCTTTATATCGAATTATGAGATGCAAGTAATAAAGCATGAATGGGGGAGGGAGGTGTGGAAAAGATAATCAATTGTTGCCACACTGCTACATTGCCCTCTGTCTAAACTGATCCCAGACTAACCTAGCTCTGAATCCTCTTATCAAAAATAATTGTTCCAATATCTGTGTTATTAAGACATCTGAAGACAAAATGACAAAGAGCTTGCAAATAACTTTCTGCATCAGCTTAACTTAAAAACCTTTCCCTAATTGGCTTTCTTAGCCATTGCTGTCTAACGGCCAAATATCGACAAATACATAACATACTCCATTTTAACAAAGGCTGATCAATTTTTTTCAACATATCAATGATTAAATTCAAAATAATGTAGAGGTAGTTTACAGTTGTTTGCTAGCTTTGCAAATTTGTATTAGCTAGGTCGTGGATATGTCAGAGAGCATTAGAACAGGTCTGCTAGTTACAGCTTGCTTAAAAGCAGCGTACGCTCTTGCTTGGGGCTCTCTCCATCCAATTTTGTTCGGCTGGCCTTTACGTGTAAGATCTGATAAAGGGGCAGCAATAACAGCAAAGTTGGGTATAAACGGTTGATAATAACCAACTAAACCTAAAAAGGATCTAATCTCTTTCTTGGTGGTCTCGGGGCGTCTTTTACTTTCTCAGCATTGCAAATCCGAAGTCCAACTATCCCCCTTCTAAGGCTGTGTCCTAGGCAGTCGACTTGCATTGCTACTAATTCAAACTTCGTTGGTCTCGCAAATAAGTTGAGCGATTTGAGTCCCTTGAAGAGTTCCGCTAAGATGTGCAAGTGCTCCTCACACATCTTGGTATGCACCAGCAAATCATCGTTATAGTCTACCATGTTGTCCATTCCCTCCCAGAACTTGTCAAACTGCTCTTAACATGGGCATGCGGGATTTTACCATCCTGAATGGCATCCGCTGCAACTCGTAGTGTTGACTCATCGTCACGAAAGCAGTCTTGTGGATATCTAAGGGCCGCACGCGTATCTGGTGAACGTATGGTGAATTACTCTTGCGTATGATCCCTAGGTCCTCCATCTGCTGTAGCTCCTTCTTGTATGAAGTCTGCATGACGAATGGCACGGGATACAGCGTCTGATGTATAGGTTTGTCGAAAGTGAGATCGATCCGGTTTTCAGCCAGATTAGTGTGGCCTCGACGATCTGAGAATATCTCGGTGAATTTTTGGCCCATCAACTGCCGATTTCGGTCAGACGTGAAGGCTTTACCACAGCTGACATCCGCAGCATGTTCCTTCTTTCCCCAAGTACCAATGTCGGGTAGATCTTTGGATACTAGATCATCAGCGGTCAAAATGTCTTGATCATGTCCATTATCTGCCTCATAGTCTTCAACCACGACCACACATGACGGAACTTTAAGATCACCTGGCGTCTGGCTGGGAACCTTAGGTGCTCTTAAACTAGTTTCGTCACCTTTTGAGAAATATTTCTAGTGAAGATTTGCATGCATCGCATTCTCCTTTCCTTTGTAAAATGACTTTGTAATCCTTGGGAATTACTGTGTTGATAATATCATAGGGTGCTTTCCGCTGTGCCAACAGCTTGTTTATGGCAGTCGGGAGAAGGCCTGACACCTTGCTGTCAGGACTGAAACTTGTAGGCTTTGATTTCTTGTCGAATTATTTTTACTGCCTCACTTAAGACGATTCAAGTTGTTCCTTGTCTATTTCCAAGTGTCGTTGAAACGCTCCCGTAGATCTATCACGCGCCGATAGCTTCAAAACATCACTGTCTTGGGTCCATACTTAACGTAGTGTATGTATGGGTCCTCTCACAGTCCTGCTCGAACGGGGAAAAGTGAGTGATCATGAGGCACTTCCCTGTACCAAAAAAATAGCGTTGATGTATCGTAGCTACTGCTTTGGCGTTTCATTGCACAACCTTTTCAATATTATCTTCTTTAAGGTGCCGTTGAACTTTTCGCTCAGGCCATCACACATCGGGTGATATGGAGTATTCATAGACTTTATGATACGAAGGGGCTTACTCTTGGTTCTATTGGTCCAAAAAGGCCATACGTTTGAAAGGATCACCCACCACTGGTATGTTCTCCATTGGGACCTTCTGCACTGTTCAACTGCTCACCGTTTTCTGGCATGCATCACCCGAGCGGCAGTACATGTCAGGCCGATAGAAGTAACTCATTTTCTTCTTCCTGGTCTTTTTATTCCAGGGTAATCTACAGGGATCCTATAATGGGCTAATGACAACGGGTACTTGCTCAGGCTTTCTGGGAGAACGACTTATCGTACATTAGTCCCATCCGCAGACTTTACGATCCCGACTCTTTCTCAAAGAATGATTTTCCTCCCGCACGATTTTCAGTCGTTTTGCTGGAGTCGGATCAGAACCACTCCTGTGTGCTTCGACGTACCTGGTAATCTAAGTGGCTTATGCTTGATCTCCTGTCTTGATTGGACCCTTGACGTTATGGTACCAACCATGGCTGTCAGCTCAGGGTCATCTGGGTTCCGAGCACATGTAGCGTTTCCCACAAGAAGATCAAAATATGGCCTCCGGTATGCATAACGCCTCGATTTCTCCGATCATATAGGATGTCCTGACTTGGATCCTGGACTTTCCGGCCAGTAGTACAGTATTGTCGATCTTGACAATCAAACAGCATTTTCCTGTTAGTTGATTATAATCAGCTAACCCACGACGCCCTCACAATCTGTGCCCGTTAACATGTCGATTACCTTGCCTCTCACAAAACTCTTGACGATCGGTAAGCTCAGTTCCAAGCCGACTGCTTACCACCACAGGCTCCACATTCTAACATTTTTGGAACTTTCTTTCCACGTGCCAACTGAAGAAACCCGTCTTAGACTTCACTTCCGATCTCATATCTGGTGTCCGATGTTGTCGCATCCTGTCCTGACGCTGTTTATTGGGTTTCCATAACCTGTACGGCTGCCGATCCTGCTTTCTTGGATGAATTAGCCTTGCTGTTATCCAACCTCAGTTTCGGACAGTCTTTCCTCGTGTGAGTCAACCCTCCACAATGATAACATCCTTTACTTGACTTGGCTTATCAATTGCTTTCTTTCTACAATTCTGTGTAGTATGACCAAGCTTCCTACAAATGCGGCATATGAGTTCTTCCTTCTTGAAACTGAGAGGCTTGTTGTGCTCATTAATAACACTTTGCATTGCGGGCGTAAGGACAGCTCAGCTGATTTCGCCACGTCATCAAGGTTTGATGGTTTCTTTTCCTGTAGACCAATCGGCCGCGGTTGCGACTAGGAATTGCCCTTTCCTCAAAAAGTTACCGTACTGAGTGCCTCATATGTTCGTGGTTCTTCCGCCAATTTTATACATCGTTTCAAGTATTTCCCGAACCAGACAATAAACATGCTGGGATTCTCTCCCTTCTCTGGCGAACGAGTATGGAACCGCTGCCTCTAGCCGTCTTTATCAGGTTATATCTCTTTGGTAGAACTTCCTTGAGACTATCATAATCTGTAGTATCATTCTTGAGAGACGACAAAACGCCTCTAATGCTCTTCCTGATAACGACATGCACCAGCTTTCCTTGGGCCATCCACTTGTAGGAGTGAATCGCTCAAACCGAAGTAGCCTAGAATCAGGATAATCTCTCCTGTCCACAAAAATCAGTAATTTAGGCATCTTGAATTTTGAATTTTCACCTTCGCGAGCCTGTCGAGTACCGCCTGTTAGGGGATCGCATTCAGTTTGCTGACTTGCCTGTGTTTGGATCCTTGCCAATTCTAACTGTGTCTTCATTTCCTCTATCTTTAGTCTTTCTTCAGCTATTCCACTTCCTCTCAATGTCAAGGCCATAAAGGAATTTTCATAGCCTCTAAAGATCAAAGGGCTCCAAGAGTTTCTCGTGATGATTAACTGCTATCACCACTTCACTCCCAACGCCGCTAGTTTCTTGCAACGATTATACATAGTTCTCAAGAGATCAAATCTCACCAAACTGTTGATTGGATAGGGCATATGATTGCTGCATTCACAGCCAGCAAAATATCCCTTGCAGTTGTTAAAATGCTCATCCATCCTACACCTGGTGCTCCCGTCCCATTGACAAGCAATAAATCCGATCGAGCTGTTAGAGCTATTTTTGGAGCAGTGCGTTAGAGGCGCGTGGCGTCCTCTCGCCATCTTCAATAAACAATTGCCTCCACCTACATAGAAATACATCACATTCGACAGAGAGCTGTTGATTTTTTGCCTGGCAGTGAGCAACTTTCGATTATTCTTTGAAGGAAGGCCGTTTTAAGTATTCACAGATCATCCACAGTTACTGGGCGATATGTCCAAAGGCTCAGATCCGAGGCTCGCATCATGGAAGAGTAACGTAGTTGCGGATCTACTTTTCCGCATTACCAATACCTTAAACATTTTTTTACTCGGTATAGACTATATGGCTAATGTATGAAGCGCAAACACATGTTGCTGATGTAAAGCGTTCCGAACAGCATCACAGACTTCCCAATTAAATATATGACTCAGGACCAGTTCTTTTTTGTGATCTATCCTTAGGTCATTCCCGACCCATAGTTCCTCGCATTTTCAACGTCAGGTTTTTGAGGTTATCCATTACCTTGCACACCCGAAGCAGAAGTCGACTGTGAAACTTCTGACTAATAAATTTGTCTGGTATTGTATTAAAAAAAAATAAGTGAGCAGATGGAAAGAGTGTTTTGCTTTTCAAGCTCCCAAAGTATAGGGACGTGTTCGTTCACCTATCATACAGATCCCAGTTCCTCCAAAAATTCAGTTCTATCCACATTGACTTGGTCGGTCCACTTCTACCTTCAGGAGGTTTCGCATATGTAAACATTATTCTTATCATGATTGACCGGACTACTTGTTGAACAGAAGCGATACTCCTAGTCTATATATTCACTAAGGAATAGGTTGCAATAGCTCTTATTAGACACTGGGTTGCGCGTTTTGATGTTCCGCAAAATATGTCCTGAGACAGGGGACCTTACTTTATATTAGCTCTTTGGAACGAGATAACCAATCTACTGGGTATTTGCTTTCACAGAACCATCTCATACCACCGACAATTAAAAGGCATGGTGGAACGTTTCCACAGGACATTGAAGGCTTAAAGCTCACCTTCAACGCCCACACTGGGCAGACGAGCTCTGCTGGTTTCTTTTTGGCCTCAGAACTGTACCCAAGGAATATGTGGATGTCTCAGTGCAGAACTTGGGTAAGGCTAACCATTGACTGTACCTGGAGAATTTATCCACTCAAACCCCAAGCCCCCATCTCACTCCAATGACCCTTTCCATTTGCTCGCTAAGAACCTGTCCCTTGTCCCCAGATCACACTATGGCTTGTCAACATCAAGCACCCTAAATGCCCTGGATAAAAACAAGGTGCAATGTCCATACGACAACCCCTTCTCGTGTCACCACCCCTCGCCTAAAAATCTTTTGAGAAAAGGTGAATGGGAAAGAAGAGGTCAGCTCTATCAACCGCGTGAAGCCGGCGCACGTGGGTCTGACTCAACTCGTGTCTGTAGCACAACCTCGACGATTAAGCAGACCTCATATTTCCCTCCGTAAATCAAGCCAGTGCGACCAGTACTAGAAGATCGCAAGATAGCAATCACAACTCATACAACAAACGTCTCGCTCAGAACAATCCATTGGCGCTCGCCTTACGTAAAACAAGAGCTTCCCACGATCAAGGGCAGCTATAAAACACTTGATTTTCGAGGTTAATGTACTGGTTTGTAACATTCTCGTCATTGCACTCAGAATAATAAAGGCCAGTGGGCACACGGCTGGATCATAAAAAATTAGGCGTTTTCAATAGCATGAGTAATGGATTTTGGCTCAAAACTGTTCTGAATTTTTTTTCATACATTACTTGATATCGCCTCTTGCATATAATTTATAAATTTTGCGAAAATGATCATTGTAGCTTATGACCTCAAATTAATATGGGAGATAAAGAATGATATAGAAAGTAATT
>JAWDGP010003164.1:37500-39060 GCA_033675545.1 Elysia crispata | reverse complement strand
CTCTTCCTTTTCCTCCTACCAGCTTTCCTGTGACTCTTCTCTTCCTTCTCCTCCAAACCGCTTTGCTCCGACACTTTATTATTTTCCTCTAACCCGTTTTCCTCGACTTTTTGTTTCTTTTCCTCTTGCATCTCTCAGCTTTTTCTCCGACTCCGTTTTGATTCTTTTTCCTCCTATCCGCTGATAGCACCCGGTTTTTTTGCTTTCTTCTTCTGTGCCCCATCGATAGTATCAATCCTTTTCTTATTTTCCTCCTATCCGGTGATCTAAATTTCTTCCTTTCTCTTTCAACTATCTAATGGTTTTCAATTGCCTCCTCTGTTTTCCCAGAGTGTGCCCTCCTCAAATTCCTCTCCTCCTTTTTTTTTTTTTCTCTATCCTGTAACTTGAATTAAATCTGATGTAGATCAGCGGCCTCAAATTTTCTTTTTTCTTTTTTTTTTCTCCTACCCAGTGATTCCTTTGCCCTCTCTTCCAATCTCCTCTATCCGCTGGTTTTACCTTCATTTTCTTTAGTCTGTCTGAAATCAACGGTCTCCAGTCTTCCTTCCTTTTTCTTCTATCCGATGACTTTTCATAATTTTCTTCAATTCCTCTATATTCTAGTTACCAGTGCCTTTCTTCCTTTTTCTTCCTACTTGGTGGCGTACATCCCTCCTATTGCCCCGCCATTGGTTTTTCTCAAACAGTGATATCTAGTTTTATACTCTTTTCCTTCCTCAAACTTGCGTTCTTTTCCCCCTACGTAATGGTCTCTATTCCATTTTTTTCATATTTTTTTTCTTTTTTTTGGTCTTTATCCGATGGCTTCAAGAAGTTATCCACTGCTATCCTCAGATGTACAGCCTCTCGTCATTCTTGTTCTGACTTTGTCCTCCGACTTGAAGATATATATCTTTTTTTTTCTGATAGCTCTCTTGAATTTCTATTTGCTATATTAAATCAAAGATAAGTCCATGTCTAAAATCTTTTATCTTTAATTTTAATAGCTTTGCCTGAAAGAGGTTTTAACCGCGACTTAAACTGCTATAAAGTTCTCTCCTCGCGCGGCGATATTTAATAAAAAATAGATTGAGCTTGGCAATCTTATAAAATAATTATAGTATCGAATGAGATGCCCACGCGTTTGTTAATATTTTAGATGAGGCCAGCCTAGAAAGTTTGACGGAAAAAAATTAAAACAGATCTGAATCAAGATCAGAGAAGATGCATTTTATTTTCAGCCCTTTAGGGAATTTCTTTTTCAAACGTGTCAGCTGATTACAAATAAATTTGACTGCACAAAAATCACACACAATGGCAGACTTCCGATTGGAACTAATTTGTTGCCAGTTCATGCTGCGTCACCAATATGAGAAAACTAAGGTACCAAAAATCAATACACATGTAAACATATTCGGACATCTCGTGTTTTCTCTGTACGCGATTCGTTCTAAGACTTAAGGTTCCTGCTATTGTTATTGAAGCCCTTAGGTCATCACTCAAGGGGGTTTGGGCTTATAAAACAGTAAAGCTGTCAAGTTACAGGTTCTTAACGCTTCTTTAATTATGTCAACCTGA
>JAWDGP010003164.1:0-32500 GCA_033675545.1 Elysia crispata | reverse complement strand
ACAAACAGTCCAGAGCCCCGCGATCACTATCACAGCGCGGGGCGCGGGGAGGACCATAACAGCCTCCCCCAGGAAGAAGTAGAAGTCCGTGCCACTCCTCGGCCGGGGATATCAACGAGGACCGGACCCGCATCCCCCCCTGCAACAATTGATATCAACAATAGTACAGAAGAGCTGTCCCCGACGCTGGTGGCCGCGATAACAAACATTAACACCAGCGGGCGCAGCACAGGGGGGATTTATTTAAACGAGCGGGTCCAACAAGGACTCGACGGTGTGGGGCCAGACGACTCTTGCGACCTATTCTCAACACTGATAAGAGGGAAGCCACAGATAGAGATGGGCTCCCCTGTGACGCCCCACACCACCCCGACCGAGGAAGAAGACAGTTCTCCTCCCAGTCCCGCGGGTCCCATAGACACCCCAGACGTCTCTCCCACGGGACCTGAGGGACCTCCTCACTATCAAGACCAGCCGGTTGCCGCCGAGCTCGGAAGCATCTGGGACATCCCTAGAGACCAGCAGGAAGCCGGTAGCACACGGATTCCATCAGCTACACCCCAGGTCTCGGTTCCGGATGCCCACAACGACGACGGCAGCATCCCTCAGCCCGGCTGGCAGGACAGGATGCCGGAAGGGACGTCTCCTCGGGCCTCAGGGGGTACAAGAGTCTCTGGAGTTACCCAGGAAGGAGACTCCCCTGAGGCGGGCGAAGACAGCTCAGCTGTGGACGCCCACGACGATGAGGAGACCGTCACCAGAGCAGCGTTCTTAGTAAGGTGGAAGGAAGCCTTCCTTGCATGCCACCGAGGCAACCTCGACGAAACCATAGAGGGGTTCACCAGGGAACTCCTCAACGTAGCAAATAGACTCCTATCAAGGACCTCGGTGACTAGTAGTAACACCAACAGTCCTCCGGCTGACACCAACGAACCTGATCCCGCGCCCAGGTCCTCCGCCGGTATCCAGCAGAGGAGGCGGAGGAACCAGCACCGCCATCAGCAGCGGAGGGCGCGGCGACAGCATCACCACAGGCCGGAGGACGCCTCCAAACTACAAAAACTTTACGGGCGCTACCCAAGGAAGGCCCTACGGAAGGTGCTGGGAGAGGAATCCCCATACTACTCCGGAGGACGGGACCGTCTAAGTCAGTACATCGCGGAGACATACACGCTAGAACAGTCAAAAGAGACCAAGTGGCGGAGGCGAGGAGACTCTTCGATAATTGCAGCTGGGAGCCACCAACAGATGAAGAACTGGAAGCGCTCCAGTCTCCTCCCTCCGCTGATGAAGTTCTACGACGTCTCTGCAGGACAGTAAACACATCTCCAGGCATGGACCGCGTGGAATGGAGACATTTGAAGGTCATCGACAGGACCGGCTCCCTCCTACAAACGGTCCTGTCGGCGGTCCATGTCCTGGGGATCCCGTCCTCCTGGAAGAGGTCACGAACAATTATGATCCATAAGAAAGGGGATACCGATGACCCCAGCCTACTGAGTACGCTCTACAAACTATACTCCGCCATCCTGGCCAGCAGACTAACCAGGATAGCGACGTCCCACGGATGGCTGTCGGCAGAACAGAAGGGCTTTCTGCCAGGCGTCCGTGGGATCCAGGAACACACGTTACTACTACGAACTGCTATCGACGAGGCAAAGAAGAACCACGAGGACCTGTCCATCGCCTGGTTAGACCTGACTAACGCTTTTGGAGCCATCCCTCACCCGGTGCTGAGCCAATTATTCCAGAGCCTGCCGATCCCGGAACTACTCCGTCAACACCTCGCAGACATCTACACCGACAACCACTGGGATTTTGTCTGCGAGGAGGGATCGGTGGAGGCACAGCCAGTTACCGGTGTGAGGCAGGGCGACGGACTATCCCCCATCATCTTTAATCTGGCAAGTGAACCCCTCGTCAGGGCGGCCGCGGAAGGCCAGGGAATCCAAGTTTTCGGCAGGACCGTCCGGAATACAACATACGCTGATGATACCGCAGTGTTAGCTCGGACGCCTACAAACGACACTTGACCGGATGGACCACACAGCCACCAGTATCGGCTTAACTTTCAACCCGGCCAAGTGCTCGTCCCTGACCTTCCGAGGAGGAACGGCGATTCCTACGCCCGAGCTCAGGATCCAAGAGGGCGCCATCAAAACCCTGGGGGAAGATGAAACGGAGACCTACCTGGGCATACCTACGGGAGCCAAGCTGCTTTACCGCCCAGGTACGGAGCTTTCCACAAAGATGAATCTCCTCCAGGAATCTCTATTGGCGCCCTGGCAAAAACTCGAAGTGCTACGGTCCCAGCTAATTCCATCCCTCTCCCACCATCTAGCGTCCGGGAGAGTCAAGAAAGACCTGCTGCGGGAGATCGATGATCAAGCGCGATCTTTGATGAAAAATATCGCGAGAGTCCCCGCAGCCACCTCGCGGGCGCTGTTCCACGCCAACAGGAGAGTGGGTGGATTGGCCATTACCCCTCTAATAGAAGATGCAGACATATGGACCGTAGCGAGAGCAAGCCAGCTCCTCAGCTCGACGATGAGGTGGTCTCCAGTACCGCTTGGAGTCAGCTGAGGGACACAATAACCAGCGGTATGGGCCACCTCATATAACCAAACGATGACATCCCGGTCGATGCCTTCCTGAGTGGAGACCAAAGCGGAGGCCTGTATAGTTTCCGTCACCACTCGATCCGGGCCAACCTGTGGACACGGGCCCGCCATGCTGCCTCTCGGCTGCACTGCGAGATCGACGCCTCCAGCGACAACCCAAGTATTACAGCGGAGGACGTCTCTTCAGTTCCAGCGAAGGCAGTCAAATCTCTTTGGCTCGTGTGTCGCGAACGATGGACGGCCAAGCTCCTGGCAGCCCCCGTGCAAGGCAGAGTGGCGAGAGGTCTGGACCTGGACAAGAGTTCTAAGGACATCATCCACTTCATGTCCGCCAGGTTCAGCCTCTCATTCAACGCGTGGAGCCACTGGGCTAAACTGAGATGCAATGGACTGGCCGTCCGAGGAGCCCCCGGGTCGACAGCCCCAGATAAACTATGCAGGTTTTGCCGACTGAAACGAGAGACCACCAGCCATGTGATCTCTGGCTGTTCCTCCCACCTGAGGGACATGACAGGAAGGCACGACCGGGTTCAAACCATATTGACTGATCTTCTCTGGGACCTTGGGATCGAGGCGGTCCCCAACGAGAGACTTAGAGGATGGCCGTCGCATACCCGACGTCGCGGTCACGGAGGGTGACAGCCCAGTCTACATCGACATCACCGTCCCCTTCGATGACCCCGCGAACCTGTACCGTGCGGCAGTTGACAAAGAGGAGAAGTACGGCCACCTCGGGACCGTCCTACCGCTGGTGGTGGGAGCCCTCGGGTCCTGGGTGCCAGGTCCCAGAGAACGACACTATCAGAACCAAACTTGACATCCCCCTGGGGTGTAGCTGATGGAATCCGTGTGCTACCGGCTTCCTGCTGGTCTCTAGGGATGTCCCAGATGCTTCCGAGCTCGGCGGCAACCGGCTGGTCTTGATAGTGAGGAGGTCCCTCAGGTCCCGCGGGAGAGACGTCTGGGGTGTCTATGGGACCCGCGGGACTGGGAGGAGAACTGTCTTCCTCGGTCGGGGTGGTGTGGGGCGTCACAGGGGAGCCCATCTCTATATGTGGCTCCCCTTTTATCGGTGTTGAGAATAGGTCGCAAGAGTCGTCTGGCCCCACACCGTCGAGTCCTTGTTGGACCCGCTCATTTAAATAAATCCCCCCTGTGCTGCCCCCGCTGGTGTTAATGTTTGTTATCGCGGCCACCAGCGTCGGGGACAGCTCTCTAAAACGTTTTCACTTTTAAATAGTTTTTACGTCTCTTTTTCAGATCCTGGATGTTTTCGATCCAAGGTTTGCAAAGGTCCAAACCTCTCGGAGTGAGCCATGAAAGATACGGGATATGTCTAAAGTTGTTGTGGACAGACGTTGCAGAATCTGCCTAAAAAACTTACAGGCGGGAAATGTTTATCAGAGAAAGGTTTCCTACTTCCAGATGATTAAATTTATGCCAGAATTACTCATTTTATTGAAAAACTCGATTTTTATATATTTTTTCAAAGCCTTAGTTTTAATCAAATTTCACAGGCCGCTATGACATGTAGATATCTTTATGAAATGTCTTGAAAAACATGAAACATTTGAAATTCTTACTTCGATGTTTTAGTTTCTATCCCACTGCAGTAGTACATTATATACTATTGACACTCAGAGCAAAGTATTACGGTGATATTCTCATTTTTTTTCTTTCCTGATCTCTTCTGCCACCTCACAGTTCAACCATGACCTTGGCAACGGAGAAGAGACATGAGTAATCTTGGACTGGCAGTGCATAATACCGTCATTGGACTATAGAGCATTCACCGTGATATCTGTAGCAACAACTTCGTGGGTTCGAGTGTCACACCGTCGGTAGGTGAGTTTAAAACATCATCCTTTTAGTCCCACCATGCCCGACGGGGCCTTAGTTTTGATGTAGGAAAGGCCTTGAAATCGTCGTGTTGTGAATGGGCTTGTTGAAATTAAAAATCAAATATTTAGTTTAATGATTTTTTTTAATTATTAATAGTTCGTTGTTTCCTCCTTGGTTTTTTTAAATATCTCCTCCTCCCTTAAGCATCTCTCTCTGCATCGAAATCTCCCCGCCTTTATCTCCTCATCTCTCTCTAACACACACTCTCTCTGTCTCTCTCTCTTTCTCTCTCTCTCTTCCTCTCTCTCTCTCTCTCTCTCTCTCTCTCTCTGTCTCTCTCTCTCCCTCTTCCTCTCTCTCTCTCTCTCTCTCTCTCTCTCTCTCTCTCTCTCTCTCTCTCTTTCTCTTAACTTCCCACTGGGGCTTAGTTTTGATCTTGTAAAAGGCTTGAGATCAGCGTGTTGTGAAATTAAAAGGAAAATATTTAGTTTAATGATTTTTTAAAATGATAAATTGTTCGTTTATTTCTCCTTATTTTTTTTTAAATATCTCTCCACGCTTAACCACCTCTCTCTCCATCTTACCTTCTCTTTCTAACTCTCTCTGTCTCTCTCTGTCTGTCTGTCTGTCTGTCTGTCTGTCTGTCTGTCTGTCTGTCTCTCTCTCTCTCTCTCTCTCTCTCTCTCTCTCTCTCTCTCTCTCTCTCTCTCTCTCTCTCTCTCTTTTTTTTAAGTTCGTTCTTTCTAAACCACCTTTTTCGTCACCTTATCAAATCTTGGATGTTGCCGATCCAAAGTCTGCAAAAGTCCTAAACTCTGAGTGAGTCACGAAAGACATGCGACGTGTCTTGAAGCTGGAGTTGTGGATAGACGTTGTTGAAGCTGGAGTTGTGGATAGACGTTGTTGAAGCTGGAGTTGTGGATAGACGTGACTTGAAGCTGGAGTTGTGGATAGACGTTGTTGAAGCTGGAGTTGTGGATAGACGTTGTTGAAGCTGCCTCAGGACTCCCTCTTATTCTTATTTCTTATCGGATAAAGGTTTTCAAAATCTAGATGATCAAGTTTATGGAAGTATTGAACGGGTTTTTAACAGTACGATTTTTGTCAACTTTTTAAGCCTCAGTATAACTCATATTTTACAGCTCGCTCTTTGACAAGTAAATATGAGATGCGTTAATATACTTGAAAAATGTTCAAACCTTGGTTTCGATACATCCGTTTCTTTCAAACTGTAGTCGTATTAACTATACTACCGACACTTAAAGTAAGTTATTACTTATAAGTTGTGTTCTTTGCTCTCTAACCAGTTAAACTGTTTCTCCTGACCCCCTCTGCTCCTCCCAGCTTGACCTTGACCTTGACATCGGAGAATCTTGGACTAGAGATGTGTACCCTCATGGGACTAAAGTTCAAAGGTTAAATCAACATGTGCCGATATCGCTATAAATTAATATCACTCGTGAAGATTTTGAGAATGGCGGCTACAGGCAAAGAGCATCAACTCTGATATCTGGAGGAATATCGAGGTTAATTTCACACTGTCGGTAGGTGAGTTTAATAAACCCTTCTTTATTAAATTAAGGCGCTGCCCGACTGGTCTGAGTTTCAATATACAAAATGGCCCAGAGATCATCGTGTTGTGAACCTGCTTTATGAAACTAGCAATCATTTTATGCTGCTTTGAAAAAAAAGTATTATAAGTAGTATGATTAGTTTAAGTATTTGTTTCCTTGTAAAGACTTCGGTGTTTTATTCTTTATAAATTTATTATATCTCTTTTTCGTTCAATCATTTACCTCTCTCTCGCTCCATATGAATATCTCCTTCCTTTCTCTATTCTTCTCTTTTATTTTCTCTCTCTATCTCTCCCTCTCTCTTTCTCTTAAATTCCTTCTCTTTTAAAGTGTTTTTACGGCCCTTTATCAGATGTTGGATGTCGTCGATCTAAATTTTGCAAAAGCCCAAACCTCTCTGAGTGAGCCATGAAAGATGGAACAAGTCACTAAAGTACGAGTGGGTGGACAGACGTTGTTGAAGCCGTCCCAGAATTAAAAAGAAAAGGGAAAATGTTTCTCGGAGATAGGTTTTATACATCTAGATGATTAGATTTATGGAGCCTTTTTACATTTCTTTAAATAATTCGATTTGTATAATTTTTCAAAGCCTTAGTTTTAATCACATTTTATAGGCCGCTATTATATGCAAGTATTTTTATAAAATGCCTTGAAAATCAAACATTATTTATTCTTAATAGATGTCTTCGTTTCATTTCTACTGGAGAGGTATATGCTATCGACACTCAGAGCAAAGTGTAACAGCGATCTTTTCTGTCTTTTCTTCCAGATGAAGTAAATTTGCATCTCTCCTGATTCCTCCTTCCCTCCTCCCAGCTTGATCGTGACCTTGACATTGGAGACAAAAGATGAGTAATGTTGGACCGGCAGTATGTATACCGTCGTAGGACCTGAGTTGAGAGATAACTTCACCATCTAGACGTGTCGCTAGCAATTATCGCTCGTGGATTTTCGACCAGCGTATAAAAGCTAAGGACAGTGAGCATTCACCCAGATATCCGCAGCAATATCTAGCAGATTAGAGTGCCACACCGTTGGAAGGTGAGTTTAAAGCATCGTCTTTTTAGTTCCACCATACTCGACGAGGGGTTAATTTTGATCCAATAAAAAGCCTGAGATCACCGTGTTGTGAACGGGCTTCACGATATTAAACAAAAAAATTATTTAATGATAATTTTAAGAATTAACAGTTCGTTGTTTTCTACGAGTTTTTTTTTTTAAATCTTCCTCGCTTAATCACCTCTCTCTACATTTAAATCTCTCCGTCTTCCTTAGTCTCTCTCTCTCTCTCTCTCTCTCTCTCTCTCTCTCTCTCTCTGATTTTTAAAAGTAATTAGGCACACAACTTTATAATTACGGGACAAAAAAAATAACAAAGCTGTTATCGATTTTACCATATTTTACATATTTTGTCCTGTAATTATAAAGTTGTGTGCCTAGTTCCTTTTTAGACCTTTTATTTATAGTATCTCACAAACGCGTCCTTTTGGATCCTTAAAATTTCGGATTTTCACTCTCTCTCTATATCTCTCTCTCTTATTCTCTCTCTCTCCCTCCCTCCCTCTCTCTCTCTCTCTCTCTCTCTCTCTCTCTCTCCCTCCCTCCCTCTCTCTTTCTTCACTTCCTTCTCTTTAAACTGCTTTTTCGACCCTTTATCAGATCCTGGATGCTGTCGATCATAAGTTTCCAAAGCCCAAACCTCTCTGAGTGAGCCATGAAAGATACACGAGGTGTCTGAAGTTTGCTTTATGGTCAGACGTTGTTGAAGCTGTCCCAGGACTCACGGGTGAAAATATTTATGTAGAAAGGTTCCATCTAGATGATTAGTTTTTGGTAGTTTTACACATTTCTTTAAAAAAAATCCATTTTTGTAATTTATCAAAACTTGAGTTTCATTATAATATTATGAGCTGCTATGACATGTAACTATATCTAAATGTCTTGTGTAACAGATTTTGATGTTGTGATCAATAGATCAACTTATAGCACATCTTGAAAAACATGAAACATTATTAACTCTTACTTCAATCTATTCGTTTCTGTCCTACTGCAGAGGCATAAAATATGCTTTCGGCACTCGGAGCAAAGTATTACGGTGATGTTTTTTACTCTTTGCTTTCAGATCAAGTTGCATCTCTCCTCATCCCCTCTCCCTCCTTCCAGCACGACCGTGACCTTGACATTGGAGAAGAGACATGAGTAATCTTGGACCGGCTGTGCATGCAGTCATGGGGCTTAAGTTGAGAAGTTACATTACCATCTAGAAGTGTCGCTATCAGTTATCGCTCGTTATTATCAACTATCGTTTAAACACTCAAGACAGAGAGCATTTACCCTGATATCTGCAGCAACATCTTTGCGGCTTCGATTGTCACAGTGTCGGTAGGTGAGTTTAAAGGATCATCTTTTTAGTTCTGCCCGACGGGGGCTTAGTTTTGATCTAGTAAAAGGCTTGAGATCACCCTGTTGTGAACGGACTTCGTGAAATGAAAGGAAAATAATTAGTTCAATGATTATTTTTTAATGATGATTTGTTCGTCGTTTTTTTCTTATTAATTTTTTTTAAATATCTCCTACTCGCTTAATCACCCCTCTCTCCATCTAAATCTCTCCATCTCACATTCTCTCTCTCATTCTCTTTTAACTTTCTTCTTTTTTAAACTGCTTTTTTGGTGACTTCATCAGATCCTGGATGTAGTCGATCCAAAGTTTACCAAGGTCCAACCCTGTCTGAGTGAGCCATGAAAAATACGGGATGTGTCTAAACTTTGGATTGTACACAGACGTTGTTGAAGCTGCCCCTGGAGTCAGAGGGGGAGGGGGGGGGAAATGTTTATCACAAAAAGGTTTCCTACATCTAGATCATAAAATTTATTGCAGCATTGAACATTTCTTTAAACAGCACGATTTTTATAACTATTTTAGGCCTTCATATAACTAAAATTTAACGGCCTCTCTTTGACAAGTAAATACTCATATGAGATGTCTTGAAATACTTTAAAAATTTTCAAATCTTGTTTTCGATGTATCCGTTTCTGTCACACTGTAGTTATTAATCATGCTATCGACTCAGAGTGAATTATTATGACAATCCTTGTATTCTTTGCTCTCTAACCAGTTTACTTGTTTCTCCTGATCCGATCTCTTTCCTCCAAGCTTGACCTTGACATTGACAGCGGAGAGTCCTGGACTAGCGATGTGTTCCCTCATGGAACTCAAGTTGAAAGGTTACATCATGTGCCGATATCCCTATGAATTAATATCCCTGCTGAAGATTTCGACATAAGAAGACCTAAGAGCATAGAGCATCAACCCTGATATCTGTAGGAAAATCTTCGCGAGGTGAATCTCACACTGTCGGTAGGTGATTTGAAACCCTTCTCTATTCAGCTAATGAACTGCCCGACTGGTCTGTTTCCATATAGTATTATATGGCCCAGAGATCATCGTGTTGTCAACCTGCTCAATTGAACTAGCAATCCTTTAATTTTTAAATATGCTCTTTTTAAAAAAAAAAATATGATTAGTTGAAATGTTTCTTTCCTTGTAAACACTTTGTTTTCTCTTTTTTATCTTTATTGCATCTCCTGCTAGTTCAATCATTTTACTCTCTGTCGCTCAAAATTAATATCACCCTCTTTACTTCTCTCTTTTTCTCTTTATCTTTCTATCTCTCTGTCTTTCTTTCTTTCTCCTTCGCCCTGTCTCTTAAATTCCTTCTCTTTTTTACGCCCTTTTATCAAATATTGGACGTCGTCGATCCAAATTTTGCAAAACCCCAAACCTCTCTGAGATAGCCATAAAAGATATAATAGGTGTATAAAATTCGAGTTGTGAACAGAAGTTTTTGCAGCTGCCCTAGGACTCACGGAGGGAAATGTTTGTGGGATAAAATTTCCTACATTTAGATAATTAAACTTATGCCAGTTATGCTCATTTTTAAAAAAAAAAACAAACTCCATTTTTATTATTTTTCATAATTTAAGTTTTCATCAAATATCATAAGCTGCTATGACATGTAGCTATATTTAAATGTGTGAAAAAAATGAAACATTATTCACTCCTACTTCGATCTATTCGTTTCTGTTCTACTGGAGATGTATAAAGTATGCTATCGAGAGATGTATAAAGTATGCTATCGAGAGATGTATAAAGTATGCTATCGAGAGATGTATAAAGTATGCTATCGAGAGATGTATAAAGTATGCTATCGACACTCAGAGCACAGAATTTCGGTGATGTTTTTATTCTTTGGTTTTAAATCAAGTTGCATCTCTCCGAATCCCCCCTCCCTTCTCCCAGTTTGACCGTGACCTTGGCATAAGAGAAGAGTGATGAGCAATCTTGGACCAGCAGTGAATATCGTCATGGGGCTTAAGTTAGAAATTACATCACCATGTCCAGGTGTCCCTGGCAATTATTGCTCGTGTTTTTTTGACTAGCGTATAAACGCCAAAGACATAAAGCATTCACCCTGATACATATGGGAGCATCTTGGCGGGTCCGATTGCAACAACGTCGGTAGGTGTTTAAAGCATCATACTTTTAGTTCCACCATGCCCGACGGGGGCTTAGTTTTGATGCAGTTAAAGGCTCAAAATCATCGTGTTTTGAACGGGCTACATGAAATTAAAAGGCAAATATTTAATTTAATGAATATTTTTTTAATTATTAACAGCTCGTCGTTTCCTCCTTGACTTTTTAAAAGTATCTCCTCCTTCCTTAAGCATCTCTCTCTGCTTCGCCATGTGTCCGCCCTTGTCTCTTCGTCTGTCTGTCTGTCTGTCTATCTGTCTTTCTGTCTGTCTGTCTGTCTGTCTGTCTGTCTGTCTGTCTGTCTGTCTGTCTCTCTCTCTCTCTCTCTCTCTCTCTCTCTCTCTCTCTCTCTCTCTCTCTTTTTTTTTCTCTTAACTTCCAAAATATTAAAATAATTTACGTTCTTTTATCAGATCCTGGATGTTTCCGATCCAAAGTTTCCAAAGCCCAAACCTCTCTGAGTGAACCAAGAAAGATACGCTATAAGTCTGAAGTTTAAGTTATGGACAGACGTTGTTGACGCTACCCCACGACTTACGAGGGAAAATGCTTATCGGAGAAAGCTTTACTACATTTAGATGACCCCATTTATTGCAGTATTGAACATTTTTTTAACAACAAAATTATGATAACTTTTTCAAGCGTCAGTTTAACTCAAATTTTAAAGGGCACTCTTTGACAAGTATATACCCATATGAGATGCTTTGAATACTTTAAAAATTTGAAATCTTGGTTTTGATGCATCCGTGTCTGTCATACTGTAGTCATAATAATCATGCTATCGACACTCAGAATAAAATAATAATAACAATCCTTGTATTCTTTGCTCTCTAACCAGTTTAATTGTCTCTCCTGACCACCTCTCCCTCCTCACAGCTTGACCGTGACCTTGACATTGGAGAAGAGAGATGGGTAATCTTGGACTGGCAGTGAATACCGTGATGGGGCTGAAGTTGAGAAATTACGTCACCATGTACAGATGACGCTAGCAATTATTGCTCATGTATTACCGACCAGCGTATGAAAGCTAAGGAACGTAAAGCACTCGTCCTAATATGTGCAGAAACTATTGGCCAGTTTGAGTGCCACACAGTTGATAAATGAGTTTTGAGCATCATCATGTAAGTACCTCAATGCCCGACGAGGGCTCATTTTTTATCTAAAGAAGGCTTCAGATCATTGTGTTGTGAAGGGACTTTATGGAATGAAAAGGAATCATAAAGTTTTTTGCAAATATGTCCTCCATGCTTAACTCCCTCTCTATCCATCTAAATTTCTCCCCCTTACTTCCAAATCAATAAAATGTTTTTCGTCCCTATCAGATTCTGGATGTTGTCCATCCAAAGTTTGCAAAGATTAAAAACTCTCTGAGACACGCCAATTTTCTGAAGTTTGAGTTGTCGAAAGGACACGGGGCGGAAAACGTTTATCGGAGAAAGGTTTCTAACATCTAAATGATTAAGTTTTAGCTTTAAAAAATCACTATTTTCACTGTTCTTTAAAGCCTCAGTATAAATAAAAAATAATAGAGGCCACCGTTTGACAAGTAAATATCCTTAAAGGATTCCTTGAAATACTTTAAAAAAAAAACCTTCTACGCGAACCTAATCCTCATCCTTTAAGTTCCCGCTGTGCAGGACGGGGGCATACTATTGATTTGGTATAAGGCCTGAGATCACCGTGATGTAAACGAGCTTTAAAACTAGCAACTGCCTTATGCTTCTTTGAAAAGAAGGAACATTTTAAGTTGAAACATCGTGTTTTGTTATAAACTCTTCGTTGTGAAATCTCCTGATCGTTCAATCACCTCAATCTTCATCTAAATCTATTCCCCTCACCCTCTCTCTCTCTCTCTCTCTCTCTCTCTCTCTCTCTCTCTCTCTCTCTCTCTCTCTCTCTCTCTCTCAGAACCAGGATGTTGCCGATCCAAAGTTTTCAAAAGCCCTAACCTCTCAGAGTGATCCATCAAAGATTAAACATGTGTCTAAGGTTCGAGCTACGGACAGACGTTGTTAAAGTTGCCCCAGGACTCACAGGCCTGAAAATGTTTATTGCAGAATAAGGTTTCCTACAACTAGATGAGTAAGTAAATGGCATATAAATAAATAATTCGATTTTTATAATTTTTCCGAGCCTTTGTTTTAATTAAATTTCACAGGCCGCTATGACATGTAGATATGTTTATAAAATGCCTAGAAAAACATGAAACATTTTTTCAAATTCTTACTTCGATCTATTCGTTTCTCTCCTTCTGCAGTAGTATAAAATATACTATCGATACTCAGAGCAAAGTATTACTGTGATGGTTTTATTCATTACTTCAAAACCAAGTTAATTTGCATCTCTCCTGATTTCCCCTCCCTCTTGACAGCTTGACCTTGGCCTTGACATTGGAGAAGAGACATGAGTAATCTTGGACCTGCAATCTATACCGTTATTGGACTTAAGTTTCGAAAGTACATCACCATGTACAGGTGTCGCTAGCATTTATCGCCCGTTTATTACCGACCAGCGTATAAAAGCTATGGACATAGAACTCTCGCACTTTCGTGGGTTCGATTGTCACACACTTGGTAAGTGAGTTTAAAGCATCAACATTTTAGTACCTCCATGCCCGCCGGGGGCTCATTTGTGATCTAATCAAGGCTTGAGATCATCATGTTGTGAACGGACTTAATGAATTTAAAAGGAATTTATTAAGTTTAAAGAATATTTTTAACTAGAAACTTTTCTCCTTACTTTTTTTAAAAGTATGTCCTACATGCTTAATTCAACCTCTATCCATCTAAATTTCTTCCCCTTACTTGCAAAACAATGAAAAAGTTTTTCGTCCCTATCAGATTCTGGATGGTGTCCATCCAAAGTTTGCAAAGATTAAAAACTCACCGTGATGTGAACGAGCTTTATAAAACTAGCAACTGCGTTATGCTCATTTGAAAAAAAAAGAAACATTTTAAGTTGAAACATGTGTTTTGTTATAAACACTTCGTTGTGAAATCTCCTGGTCGTTCAATCACCTCAATCTCTATCTAAATCTATTCCCCTTTCCTCCTCACCCCTCTCCCTCTCTCTCTCTCTCTCTCTCTCTCTCTCTCTCTCTCTCTCTCTCTCTCTGAGTCATCCATGAAAGATCTAACAGGTGTCTAAAGTTCGAGCTATGGACAGACGTTATTAAAGCTCCCCCACGACTGACGGGGGAAATATTTATTACATCTTGTTTAAGTTCAATGCAGTATTATACATTTCTTAAAATAACTCGATTTTTATCATTTTTTCAAAGCCTTAGTTTTATTCAAATTTCACAAGCCACTATGACATGTAGATCTTTATGAAATTCCTTGAAAATCATGAATCATTTGTAATTCTTACTTCAATGTCTTCGTTTCTGTCCTTCTGCAGAATTATAAATGTATGCCATGGACAGTCAGAGTAAAGTGTTACCGGCATTGCGATCTTTTAATTTTTCGCTTTCAGATCAAGCTAATTTGCATCTCTCCTTGCATCTCTTGCAATTATCGCTCGTGTTTTATCGTTAACGACATAGAGCATTCACCCTGACATCTGCAGCAACATCAGGCAGATTAGACTGCCACACCGTTGGTAGGTGAGTTTCAAGCATCATCTTTTTAGTCCCACCATGCCCTACTGGGGCTTAGTTTTGATCTAGTAAAAGGCTTGAGATCACCGTGTTGTGAACGGACTTCATGGATTTAAAAGGAGAATATTTGGTTTAAAGATTATTTTTTAACTGTAATTTGTAAACAATTCGTTGTTTTCTCCTTGATTATTTAAAATTTCTCGTCCTCGTTTAATCACCTTTCTCTTCATCTAAATCTCTCCGTCTTCCTTCCTCTCTCTCTCTTTCTACCTCTCTACTACTCTCTCTCTCTCTATCTCCCTATCTCTCTCTCTACCTCTCCCTATTACCTTCCAAATTGTTAAAATGTTTTGCGTCCCTTTATTAGATCACGGATGTTTCCGGTCCAAAATCATGCAAGAGCCCAAACCTCTCTGATTGAGCACTGAAAGATACGCCAAATGCCTGAAGTTTGAGTTGTGGTCAGACGTTGTTGAAGCTGCCCCAGGGCTCAGGTTTGGAAATTTTTTATCGGAGAAAGGTTTTCTAAATCCTTAATATTAGAATAATATATATATATATATATATATATATATATATATATATATATACATATAACAGTGTTTGACATATCTTTGAAGAACACGGTTTTTTATAATTCTTTCAAGCCTAAGTATCAATCAAATTTTGCAGGCCTCTCTTTTACACGTAAATACCTTTATTAAAAACCTTGAAATAGTTGAACAATTTTCAACACTTTTTTCGATTTTCCCGGTTATTTTTTTCGCTGAAGTTGTATAAATTCTGCTGTCCACATTCAGAACAAATTGTCAAGGCTATCTTTTTATTCTCGGCTCTCTTATCAGTTTCATTTGCTGTCTCTCCTGATCTCCTCATTGTCAAGGCTATCTTTTTATTCTCGGCTCTCTTATCAGTTTCATTTGCTGTCTCTCCTGATCTCCTCATTGTCAAGGCTATCTTTTTATTCATGGCTCTCTTATCAGTTTCATTTGCTGTCTCTCCTGATTATCAAGGCTATCTTTTTATTCTCGGCTCTCTTATCAGTTTCATTTGCTGTCTCTCCTGATTATCAAGGCTATCTTTTTATTCTCGGCTCTCTTATCAGTTTCATTTGCTGTCTCTCCTGATCTCCTCAGCTTGTCAAGGCTATCTTTTTATTCTCGGCTCTCTTATCAGTTTCATTTGCTGTCTCTCCTGATCTCCTCAGCTTGTCAAGGCTATCTTTTTATTCTCGGCTCTCTTATCAGTTTCATTTGCTGTCTCTCCTGATCTCCTCATTGTCAAGGCTATCTTTTTATTCTCGGCTCTCTTATCAGTTTCATTTGCTGTCTCTCCTGATCTCCTCATTGTCAAGGCTATCTTTTTATTCATGGCTCTCTTATCAGTTTCATTTGCTGTCTCTCCTGATCTCCTCATTGTCAAGGCTATCTTTTTATTCATGGCTCTCTTATCAGTTTCATTTGCTGTCCACATTCAGAACAAATTGTCAAGGCTATCTTTTTATTCATGGCTCTCTTATCAGTTTCATTTGCTGTCCACATTCAGAACAAATTGTCAAGGCTATCTTTTTATTCATGGCTCTCTTATCAGTTTCATTTGCTGTCCACATTCAGAACAAATTGTCAAGGCTATCTTTTTATTCATGGCTCTCTTATCAGTTTCATTTGCTGTCCACATTCAGAACAAATTGTCAAGGCTATCTTTTTATTCATGGCTCTCTTATCAGTTTCATTTGCTGTCCACATTCAGAACAAATTGTCAAGGCTATCTTTTTATTCATGGCTCTCTTATCAGTTTCATTTGCTGTCCACATTCAGAACAAATTGTCAAGGCTATCTTTTTATTCATGGCTCTCTTATCAGTTTCATTTGCTGTCCACATTCAGAACAAATTATTAAGGCTATCTTTTTATTCATGGCTCTCTTATCAGTTTCATTTGCTGTCCACATTCAGAACAAATTGTCAAGGCTATCTTTTTATTCATGGCTCTCTTATCAGTTTCATTTGCTGTCTCTCCTGATCTCCTCATTGTCAAGGCTATCTTTTTATTCATGGCTCTCTTATCAGTTTCATTTGCTGTCTCTCCTGATCTCCTCATTGTCAAGGCTATCTTTTTATTCATGGCTCTCTTATCAGTTTCATTTGCTGTCCACATTCAGAACAAATTGTCAAGGCTATCTTTTTATTCATGGCTCTCTTATCAGTTTCATTTGCTGTCCACATTCAGAACAAATTGTCAAGGCTATCTTTTTATTCATGGCTCTCTTATCAGTTTCATTTGCTGTCCACATTCAGAACAAATTGTCAAGGCTATCTTTTTATTCATGGCTCTCTTATCAGTTTCATTTGCTGTCCACATTCAGAACAAATTGTCAAGGCTATCTTTTTATTCATGGCTCTCTTATCAGTTTCATTTGCTGTCCACATTCAGAACAAATTGTCAAGGCTATCTTTTTATTCATGGCTCTCTTATCAGTTTCATTTGCTGTCCACATTCAGAACAAATTGTCAAGGCTATCTTTTTATTCATGGCTCTCTTATCAGTTTCATTTGCTGTCCACATTCAGAACAAATTATTAAGGCTATCTTTTTATTCATGGCTCTCTTATCAGTTTCATTTGCTGTCCACATTCAGAACAAATTGTCAAGGCTATCTTTTTATTCATGGCTCTCTTATCAGTTTCATTTGCTGTCCACATTCAGAACAAATTGTCAAGGCTATCTTTTTATTCATGGCTCTCTTATCAGTTTCATTTGCTGTCCACATTCAGAACAAATTATTAAGGCTATCTTTTTATTCATGGCTCTCTTATCAGTTTCATTTGCTGTCCACATTCAGAACAAATTGTCAAGGCTATCTTTTTATTCATGGCTCTCTTATCAGTTTCATTTGCTGTCTCTCCTGATCTCCTCGGCTTGACCTTGACCTTGACATCGTTGAAGAGAGGTGAATAATCTGGGACGTGCATTGATTATTGGTCCTCAACCAGAGAATCCCAAACTGGAACACTCAAGGAGACCGGAGAGGAGTTTTCTATGCATACCTTTGGTATGTTAGACGAGCTGTTATAAAATGAAAAAAATATAAGTTCAGTTAGAAACCTTACACTTATTTCGTTAAATCAAAATTTCGTTGTAATATTTGTTTTACAATATCTGTTGCATAGTTGCTGTTTTCTTTTTTTTTTTTTTGTAAATATGAGATAATAAAATCAGGGCTAAAAGACGATAAAGTAATACAAAATAGGACTTGAATCTCTAGCTTTTAAAAATTAGATAAAAGAAAATTTTATTTTTTTTTTCAAAATCAGAAACTCGTTATCAGGCAGATCCAATTGTTTTATTTTCCTTTTAAGAAGTTAGATCTCGGGCATGCCTAGAAAACTCTGAGTTTGTAATCTGGACCACAGCAGTATTACAAACTATAACCTGAGAAAACATTCATGGCATGTTCTTGATTGTTCCTCTAGTAATAGTAAGTTAAAATATTCACTTTTTCATTCCGCCTCTCCTTGTATCTTCCTGCCTTTCTTTCAATTTAACTATTTTCTACTCCCATCATCTATCTTTTCTCTGAATTATTTTCTCTCACCTTACATCTCTTCTCTCTTTCTCTTTTCTCTCTTCCCCTCTCAAATGAATCCTAATTCCTCTTTATTGTCCTCTCCCTCTCTATTTCACCCAAATTTCTCTCTCGCTCTCTCTCTCTCTCTCTCTCTCTCTCTCTCTCTCTCTCTCTCTCTCTCTCTCTCTCTCTGTTTTCCTTTCTTGTACTTTCAGCTTTATGTTTATTTAACTGTTTCTCACAATCATCCGTGTGATCAAACTAAGTTCCACCTGCTATAGCGCCGAACTGTCATTAAGCATATGGCTCAAACTCTAGCCCTGGTAACTGCCTCGAAAGTTCGAGCTCAAACTCTAGCCCTGGTAACTGCATCGAAAGTTCGAGCTCAAACTCTAGCCCTGGTAACTGCATCGAAAGTTCGAGCTCAAACTCTAGCCCTGGTAACTGCCTCGAAAGTTCGAGCTCAAACTCTAGCCCTGGTAACTGCCTCGAAAGTTCGAGCTCAAACTCTAGCCCTGGTAACTGCCTCGAAAGTTTGAGCTCAAACTCTAGCCCTGGTAACTGCATCGAAAGTTCGAACCCAAACTCCAAAGGCTCAACTTCACAATGCATTAGGAAAGGTTTAAAACAATGTGTTTGGATTGAGCGAATTAAACAGCTCGGTCCAAAGCACATAAACTTCTGCCAGCTCCAACTTCTGCTCATTTTCTGTCGCCGCCAGGTATATGGTACATTTCCTTCTGGAAAGCCCCAGACTAAAACAAGAGTGGAAACCAGTGTAAAAAGAGTATACACTTTGCGGCTTGGAATAATTTGCAAGAGTAACAGCCTTCTCTCGCTTTTCTTTTCCTCTATAGTGTTCTAAAAAAAAAGCAAACTTAGAATATCTTTGCTTATCTATGTAAAGATAGCCCCTTCATCATATAGGTAAAGAATCTAAATGTAGGAAAACTAACAGAAGTGGTATTACTATTTCTTATTTTTTTTTATATGACGCTTGATAGCATTTTAAGTGCACAACCATTTTTTGAAAAATGATATTTCAAAATAAAATATTTTAATTTTTGTTTTATACATAGTATTACATTTATAAAGTATGGAATATCAGATTATTTTCTCCTGTTTTTTTTACATTTTTCATATAACTATTGTTAGCATTTTAAGTGTTCAACTAGTTTTATTTATTTCCAAATAAAATATTTTAATTTTTTTTAAAATGCCGGAAGGTAGTAATTACATTTATAAAGTGTGAAATATCAGATTATTTCCTCTTGTTTTATACAGATCTGTTATGTTTTGTAATTCTCAACACAGAACCAGATCTAATCTTTAGGCTCCTTAACCCAAACACAATTTATCGCATCCAACATACCGATGTATCAATCAACACAAGGACTGGTGGGGAATGCTGATAAATACAGGCAGTAACTTGGTCTACACACTTTCACTGAATTTTGTAGAGACTGACCTTGCGCGTTCGAATCCAACTGTCTCGGATAATTTTGCAACCTCCAGTCTTTCCATTGCTTTAAGGGAAAATGACAAAGCTCAAAAAAAAAAAAAAAAAGAATCGCGATTGTAATAAATTCTGCACTGCAAAGCAGTTTTTCTGAGTAATCAATAAATCGATAAATGTCTAGTGATAATTATTTTTTTAATTTCCCCCCCTCAGGTGATGCTGGGCAGATGTTGTGAAGTTTTCACTGAATGATCCACCTACCATCGAGCTGCAAGATGGAAGGACGTCACAAACAGGATCGATCTTTCCAAGTGGACAGGCCATGTTCAGACGTGGATTCTTTGAAGTTTAAGTTATGTTGATGGAATTTGTAAATGATAGATTAGTCAGTTCAGCTCTGATTTGTCCGACGGAGGCTCATCTGTTATGCCCGACGGAGGCTCATCTGTTATGCCCAACGGAGGTTCATCTGTTATGCCCGACGGAGGCTCATCTGTTATACCCGACACAGGCTTATCTGTTATTCCCGAAGGAGGCTCATCTATAGTGCACAACGGAGGCTTATCTGTTATACCCGACGGAAGCTCATACGGTATGCTCGACGGAGGCTTATCAATTATGCCCGACGGACATTTATATCTGTTCTGCCCGATGAGCGTATGCCAGACGGAGGCTCAAGTTTTCCATCCCTAAGGAATACTAATCGGTTCAGTTTTGTCATGCCCGACGACGGCTAGTCTCGTCAGCTTTGTAATAACCTACAGAGGCTCTTGTTTACATTCCTAGAGAAAGCTTTTTTTTAGCAACTGTAATGCCTGGCGGGGGATAATTTTTGTCACACTTGACGCAGGCTAATGCGTTCAGCTCTTCACTGCTCGACGGGGGCTCAAGTCCGAGCTCTACCGTTCAGAGGATGAGTCTAGGGCTCATCACTTCAGTTCTGTCATCCAGGTTGATGCTGGTTTGTTAAGCTCAGAGCTGCCCAATGGCTCAGTTTTGTATTTGAGGGGGAGGTTACTCTATTCAGGCTTGCACTGCCCAATGGCTCAGTTTTGTATTTGAGGGGGAGGTTACTCTATTCAGGCTTGCACTGCCCAATGGCTCAGTTTTGTATTTGAGGGGGAGGTTACTCTATTCAGGCTTGCACTGCCCAATGGCTCAGTTTTGTATTTGAGGGGGAGGTTACTCTATTCAGGCTTGCACTGCCCAATGGCTCAGTTTTGTATTTGAGGGGGAGGTTACTCTATTCAGGCTTACACTGCCCAATGGCTCAGTTTTGTATTTGAGGGGGAGGTTACTCTATTCAGGCTTGCACTGCCCAATGGCGGCTCAGTTTCGGATCTAGAGAGAGATTAATTTGTTTTGCTCTTATCTGTCAGATGGGGGCGCAATTTTGTATTTTGGGGAAGGTTAATCTGCTAAGCTCTGGACTGCCCTATGGGGACTTAATTTTTTCATCTCAAAGAGCGACCGTCTGTTTATCTTTGCACTTGCTTGAATAGAAAGTGTATTTGTTCAGCTCTATAATAACCGACGGAGGTTAATTTATTCAGCTTTTCATTCCTCGACGGTGGTCAAATTTGCCATTAAGTGCAGGCTAGTTTGTTTATTCTTTACTGTTGACGGAAGCTTAATATTGCTTTCCCAGAGCCCTCCTTATTCCACGGAGACTAATCTGGTCAGCTTTTCTTGAAGCACGATAAACTAGCATATTTTTTGTGAGCCCGCGATAGCTCAAACTCTCGTGATATCTCAAACATAGCTGACATTAAACCAAAATCTTGGATCCGATGGAGAACTGCTCTAAGCACTGTTCTCTCGGGTTGGTTCTGGGTTTGAAAAAGGTAATGTTTAATTTTTTTTAACAAGGAATAGTTAAAATTCGCATTAAAGTATGTCATAGTCTTATGTCGATCAAAGCTATTTTTACCCCAACCATTAGTTATCATTTTCATCCTCTCTGGGGAATTGTATAGGAGAGGGCGGGAAAGTCGGTTAAAGGGATGACCAGAATTCAGGAGTAACTCAACATAAACTCCCAGAAACCTATGCATGGTTTCCCATCGCTTTGGTTTTTCACTTGCATCGGAAAAGAACGTGCAGGAACTTTATGTTACGAGATTTAGTACGACCACTTAGAACAGTACTAAGCATTTTGGGGTTACAAAAAAAATCAAGTTATTTAATATTTCAAATTCATCCCTTAACTTATCTCAAGAAAAATTAAGATGACTAATCAGAATATTTTTTTTATATTCTACTCTTTTTGAGGGAGAATACAAACGGGTTCGAGATAATTTTTTTGTTAAAAAAATGAATTCAGTAAAGATTATGGGCGCTAAAGAGAAATAAAGTTTGCATTATAAAACCTCTACTGATGAACACTTACCTTTATGGGGAAAAGAACTTCTGTCACAATAAGCTCATCATTGGCCAATAGGTATAAATTGTTTTGCGTGAGTCTTTGATGGTAGCAGATTTATAAAGAGGAACACAGTCATCTACCGAAGTCCAATGGGTAACTTTAAAACTCTGTTGGGAGCGTCCCCTACACTCCCACACCTGAAGACACGAAATGGTCAATAATTATTATTATTATTATTATAGAAGACAAATCTGGCACAAGATGATGTTCCATTGCGCTTTATAAAAACCATCCGTGTGGTAATCGTCACTGCCTCATTAAACTAGGGGTCCGTAGAAGGCACAGTCGGACTTCAACTCGGAATCTGTGCCAACCGAATTTTTCGCTTATTGACCCCCATATCGAGGATGGGTTAGTTTGGGGCCTTGCCGTTTCAGTTAGTCCGTGCCTGACGGAGGCTTATTTGGTATTCAGATAAGGCCCGAGATAACCTTGTTAAATTTTTATACGGCCTGACGAGGACGGAAGACTTGTAATTGTGTTGTAACATTCAAAGGAACGAGTAGTTTTTTAACAATTGGAAGTCAAGCATTCTTATTTAAGCACACTTTCGAGTTGTCGCCTTTTTATGTGAAAAGAGCTGTCCCGGACGGCGTTGATACACTTTACACTCAGAACTACCTGTTATTAATCTACCGGCTGCTCTTTGATTTTCCGCTATTTGTATCGAATTCATCTGTTATTATTATGCCAAGCTTATCGTCTCACCCTCTTCTATCACCATTGTTTTCTGTTAATCTCTCTCTGTCTTTAAGTTCTCTTGTCTGTGTATGTCCTGTGTAAGTTAATGTGCCTGTCTGTCTTTTTGCCTCCTTGAATCTCTATGCGGACTTTTCGATTTTTTGACGCTATAGTTTTGCTGTATTTTCCGAATGCAAAGTGCCGTTTCTCGTTTTCGTTTATAAACGAACGGCTTTTATATATGAAGAGTTTCGCGATGATTGTTTGAGACAAAAAAAAAACTGTTATACAAAATTTTATCATTCATGATGCGTTTGTTTTAGTTTGGTGCCAGTTGTAGTTTTGCGCTCTTAAATGGATGAAATGAATTAAAAAAGTCAGTATGAAATGACTAATTGGTAAGATTTGCTCTGAAGCGGTAATATATATTTTTATATTTAATTAAGGACACTTATAGGTTGTGTTTTTTTTCGATTGATTCTATTTGTCATCAGCTAAGAGATTTCAGTATATAGTTTTCTTAGAGAACCTTAAAATACAAGTGTGTTAAAGATTTTTGGACTGAAACGTTGATTTGGAGCAGCGCACAATAGTTTTGTGTATCATGTTCTTTATATTTTTAGATTCAATCCTCTGCGTTGTCGGTTAACATACGCTTTGGCAGGTGAGATTTGATTTGAGGGGGCGAAAATCAACAGAGGCCTTTTTTTTTACTTTTTGAATTCTGTCAAATGAGGTTTCTGTCTTTGGGTTTTTTCCGAGTTGAATTATTCGAATTCCAGTGGTTCACTTGTGTCTCTTAAGGTCACAGATTTTGAGAACTTCCCAGTCTGTGTCAGTTGCTGATCTCTGATTCTACCAGAGTGTGCTCGTTTCACAAGAAAATAGTGGTTGGTTTCGACGCTGCCTAGGGTACTGTTTACCCAGTGATGCTCAAAGGGTTTTTTTTCTCCTTTTTCTTTTTTTTTTCTCCTTTTTCTTTTTTTTTCTTTTCTTTTCTTTGGGTGTGTTTTGTGTGTGTGTGTGGGGGGGGGGAGGGGATACGGATGTTCAGCCTTCACCTAGAACTTTTTAGTCAAAGGCTAAATTCTGATACCTTAATGCCCAATGTTTGAAACAATTATGGACTTAATAGACATAGCTAATTTTTTTTTCGACAGTTTTATGCCTTCGTAGGCAGAAAGCAAAAAAAAAAAACCAAAAAAAAAAATGTTGAATATTAATTCTGGATAATCTGGGCATATCCGTTGTAAGCTTCACCATTGTATTGGTATTGCTCTTTTTATTTATTTTTTTTTCGCATGCTAACAGCACGTTACTAACCTACAGTTTACTAACTGCACGTCAACTTGTGCTGATACAAAGGTGAACCTGTAAGATGCGCCCGTAACAAAAGAAATACATTAATCTTGAGCTGCAGGAAATACGTGTTTCCAATTTTTCAGTTGGTGTTTTGGTTGAAGGCAGGATGCGCAAATGAGTGGGAAAAAAGGAGGGAGAGAGAGAGAGAGAGAGAGAGAGAGAGAGAGAGAGAGAGAGAGAGAGAGAGAGAGAGAGACAGACAGACAGAGAGAGACAGAGAGAGACAGAGACAGAGACAGAGAGAGAGACAGAGAGAGACACAGAGAGAGACACAGAGAGAGACACAGAGAGAGACACAGAGAGAGACACAGAGAGAGACACAGAGAGAGAGAGAGAGAGAGAGAGAGAGAGAGAGAGAGAGAGAGAGAGAGAGAGAGAGAGAGAGAGAGAGAGAGAGAGAGAGAGAGAGGCGTTAGAAGGCATTAAGTTATTTTTTTTATTTTTTTTTTCAAAAATTCACATTCACTAGCTTTTTATCCTGCGAGTCTTAATTGGATTGGCTAAAGCTATTCAGCCCAGTTTTGTCCGGTCTCACAGTATTGTCTTAAGTTCAATGTTTGGTTTCAACGTGACGTTGCTACTCTATCGGCAAATAAAATGATTTGTTAGTTCGTACATTTACATAGTTTTTCCAGCGTTCATTTGCGCTTTTTTTCAGTTAAACGCTTTCGTGTAGCGGTAGTAAACCGAGGTCTGATAACAAAGGCGAGAAAAGTTTGATAGTCCAGATTTATGTCTTGTTATGAGCTGCCTCGCTCTTTGTGATTTTAATTTTGTGGTGCTCTCAGCATGCCCATCATTGTCTGGTATTCATAAACCGTAATAAGTTGTTGGTGGTGGGTTGATGGGGGGCTTTCTTTGGATGTCATTGTGTCAGATATTCATAAACCGTAATAAGTTGTTGGTGGTGGGTTGATGGGGGGCTTTCTTTGGATGTCATTATGTCAGATATTCATAAACCGTAATAAGTGGTGGGTTGATGGGGGGCTTTCTGTGGATGTCATTATGTCATTTGGAATCTCAGCAGACGCAGTGTGAGGAACTATGAATTGTCGAACCGACCCTGTAATTTTTTCTTTGTGTAGCTTTTGTCCGGCTGTTAAATGGAATAAAATTATGTTTAATCTAATCTCTCTTAAAGGGCGTTTTCCGCTGTATGTGAACTCAAGTACGCGAGTTGCTAGTTGAAGGGTAATTTTCTGGGTTTGACGTAGGCGAGATCGAGGCGTTTCCATGAAGATAGGATAAAATTGATGAGTTTGACCAGTTGAATCTCTTCACAAAAAAAATATTTCATATTTTAAATTTTATCTCATTTCTCATCTGCAGTTGTAGTGACAGCAGAAGTTTTGAGATAAATTTGCACGAAATGCACAGAAGTTTTAAGTTTCCCTTTTGTTGTGTTTCGCTGGTAGTCAGTCAGTGAGGGGTATTCAAAGTGTTTAATGCATTTTCTGTGTTATATCGGAGAGACGCAAATCCACAATTTCGAGTTTAAGACGATATATTAATCATGCTATGAACTGGTAGTGAAATTAATGTTAAATAATTTTCGGACTATTGATAGTCTACAAACTTCTTATACAACCTTTCATCTAAACATTTTCCCTCTTCTCTCTAATCACTCCAACTACATGGTAACATTCGGTCGGGAAATTCACCAAATTTTCTATGGGTCCATACTTTGGCGGCGTTTTTATTTCAATATTAATAACATGAGAGGAACTGAGACATTCCTAAACTGTACTGATCATCAACTGGAATTTAATCTATACTGATGATGATTCTCTAAATGCCAGAACATGTCCACTTTGTTAAAAGTTCCAATTATAAAATCCGACTGTTTGAAATGGCTAATTTTGATGATTAGTGGAATTAATATAATATAAAGTATTCCATAAAAAAAATTGAAATCCGTAAGTTGAGCGAGAATTAAAATAATTTTATTTCGCCATTGATCTTGTGACGGTAAATACATTCTATCAGCAAGTTCCTCTTTTACACTTGTATTTACACTTTTATCATCGCTTTAAACCTTTATTAACGACCGCTTACACTAATTGTGGACGATAGGAAGATATTGTACAAGTGTTAATATTGCCAAATAGAGAAATCTAAACAATTATACCAGTTTAAATATTCACCTCTATAATGGCCGACGGAGGCCTATCAATTCAGCGCTTCTCTGTCCGGCGAGGGCTCAGTCAGTTTTGTATTCTTGGGGGGGGGGGGGGGAACTAATCTTTTCAGCTCTGGACTGCTCGACGGGGGCTCAGGCCAGAACTCCATTCCGTCGTTAGATGATGGTGTAGTGGACGGGCTGAATCAAACAACACAGAAATAAGAGAATTGAAGACAATTATGCATAGGTTGAGATATTTTGCCATTTAGTTTGCGAAGCAAAGAACATTTCGGTGTTCTTTCTTGTGTGTGTGTGTGTGTGTGTATGAATGTTTTTCCGATATCCCAAATTGTGTCATAGGTACTACAAGCTACTCTTTTACATTTGCCATTGTCATTTTTGTAGTCGCGTAAAATCTTTCAACGACCGTGTCGATTTGTTTATCCGCCTACACTGATATATGAACGATGGTTCTTAGAAGGAAGATATTGTATATGATTGGTTATGTTAAAAAAAAAGTGAAATCTAAAACATCATTCCAGTGCTCCACAGAAAAATACCTCGAGATAAAATGAGGCTACTTCATTATGGCTTTAATTTGCGGACTTCACTTAATCACTGACTTTGAGATGTTAGTTCCAAGCCTTATCTATTTACAAATTATGTCCATTAGGTTTTTTCCTGTGAACCAAACTGAAAAGAAGCGCATCCTTGGACGGGGTGGGGAAAAAGGGAGAGGAACAATGTCCTTAACGCAGCAAACAGTGAACTATAGTATTTCTATTCCTTCGATTTGGTTCTTTTTGTTTTCATTTTTTCAGTCCATATTTTTCAAACATAACATAAGTTCAACTCAATAAATGCTTTTGCATCAGGATGATATTACAATAACGGTGTCTTATTTTCGTCAAACTAAAATTTTGCAAAATCATGTTCAATATTATAAACTGACTTTCGTATTAGTTTCATGGTGTTGTATGAATAATAATCTCCTTTTGATATTATATATTGTTATTGTCGCCAGATGTATGCATTAGATGTTAGCTCGTGTGTTCGAGCCCCATACCGTCGGTAGATGGAACCCCATTGTCCCATGTCCGCCCTGCCTGGCTGGGGGTTTTCTTGATGTGCAAAAGAAGCCTGCGTTCACCGTGGTATGTATGGAATATATCTAATAACAAATATTTATTGGATACATTTATAACGCGTTGCTTAATATTCCATTTTCTTTTTATAGTTATTTTGGAATATTTTTTCCAACTTGTCAAACTGATTAATTCAGCTTGAATGTCCTATAAACAAACAGTGGAGGCGGAAAGAAATAATTTATCTATGCAGTGCTGTGGTGGAACTTCATGATTTTGGTATTCTATAGTCTGAATTTAATAGAACGTTTTAAACTTTAGCTTGAGCTATACACCAAGGACTCAAGGGCATGTGGGAGTGATATAGCATACCAGAAGCAAGCACGTCTTCGTCGGGATGAGTTCATGTGAGTTTGGGATCTCGCCTTGCATAATGCATCATGGTTTGCGGTGACTCTAGTACACTAGAGGATGATAACTATCACCCAGAGCTGACAAGATTTATACTTATTTGCTTTGTTCAGAGCTAGTATTACCAGTTACTCTGATAGTCTTCAGGAAACATTAACAACTTCTTAGTGGGTTCGAGCCCCACACCATTGTAGGTGAGTTAAGTGCCTGTTCATTTCAGCCTCGCCCTGCCCGACGAGCCCCACACCATTGTAGGTGAGTTAAGTGCCTGTTCATTTCAGCCTCGCCCTGCCCGACGGTGGCTTATGTTGGATCTGCAAAAAAACAAAATGTTTCCATCGTGTTGTAGGCGCGCTTTATTATTCAAAAATGAAACAAAACCAATCAAAATCTGAACTAGTCTGGCATCACTATTTTGATCCTCAAAGATAAAATTATGATAGATGTAATTCTCTTCACTTCCAAAGACAACAGCTTTAAAATGAAATAATTATATTCTAAGATTTAAAAAAAATATTCGGTTTCAACTCTAAATATAAAATAAAATAAGCGCATTTCAGTGGATTTTTATCTTCATTAATGTTTCCTTTTCTTTTTAGATTTGACGGTCTGTTTTATTTTCTCACCAGATGTTTTCTTAGGCAGCACATGCTTAAACATCGCAGTATGTCAGCAGCAGCCATGTATGAGCGACATGACCAGAGACCAGAGATAGAACCTGAGAGAACCGTCATGGCATGTGTCTCGACTGCTGCTCTCACAAAAGTAAGTTACATCTACATTTTCTTTCTCCCCGTTCCTTTTTATCTTCCTGTCTTTCTTTCTATTTAACTTTGGTTCCAACATCCATCTTTGCTTCTGTATTTTCCTCCCTCACCTTATAACCCTGCTCTCTTTTTCCCTTCTCTTATTTTCTCCTAAAAGAGGCCTAGTCTTCACTCTTTGCATGCCCTCTCCCAACTATTCTTTCACATCACTTAGTCTCATTCACACACACGCACACCCCCACACACACACGCTCTCTCTCTCTCTCTCACACAAACACATGCACACTTTCTTTAATTTCTTTCATTCTTCAAGGTAAGTGTCTTTATGATTGCTGCTCAGAATTCAGGTCTGTGAGATCAAGCTCAGTTCGAACCGTTTTTACCATGAATTGCCAGTAAACAGTGACTCAAACTCTTGCCCGACAAAGTGCAGCGATCTACCTCGCTAGACCGAACCCAAACACCAAAGGGTAAAACTTCACACAATGATTAGGGAAAGTTCCCAAAGGAGGTTTTTAGACTGAGCGAGTGAAACCTCTACATCTAAAGCACATTTGGTACTGTGAGTTCAAAATTCTGCTCATATTGTCTCTGCTGGGAATGTGGATCTATCCCTGGAAAGACCCAGATTAAAACAAGAGAGTTGACATAGGTGTAAAAACAAACTTCGCGAGGAGTAAAATTCCGGCTTGGTCAGTAACTTGGTCACGGAACTAAGATTGTATTATGTATAGACTGCCATAGTACGTTGGAACCTGACTGTGTCTCCGAATTGCAATCTGAAATTATTCCATTGTATCTAAGAGAAATGACCCTTGACGTTGATGCAATGCTCACAGTGGCAAAAACTAATCTCTGTTGTAGAAAATTTTGCACGACAGAGCAGCTGTCGATGAATCAATAAATGAATAGATGTTTAGATTTTGTTTGAAATGTTTTTCCTCAGGTGTTACCAGGGCAGACGTTGTAAAGTTTTCTTTGGATGATCCTCCACAACACCAACAGTCAAGATGCAGGATGGAATGACGTCCCTATCAGGATGGATCTTCCCGAGTGGACAGCCGTGTTTAGACGTAGACTCTTCACAGTTTGATTTATGTTCATGGAATGTATAAATAACAGATTAGTCAGCTCTGCTATGATTTGCCCGACGGAGGCTTATCAGTTCTGCTTTATGGTGCCTGATGGAGGCTCATGTTTGGTATCCCAAAGGGAGGCTTATCTTTCAGTCTGCAGTGCCCGACGGAGGCTAATCTGGTAATTTTTTAGCGCCGGAATGCCCGACGGGGGTCAATTTTGTCACGCTTGACGAAGGCTAATCCTTCTGTCCCTTCACCGCTCGACGGGAGCTCAATGCCGAGCTTCATACTATTGGCCGATGATTCTTAGGCCTCATCACTTCAGTTCAGCCCGACTCAACGCAGGCTGGAGTTTAATGTGAAAGGATGCCTTAGACTTTCTGTTCAGGATGGGCTTTATCAGACACGAAACGAAAGGCGAATCTGTAATACCGATATGGTCTCAAATTCAATTATATTAGTCTAGCTGATTGAGCTCAGTCTTGCATGACGGGGACTCATTTTTGTTTTATCAGTGTACAGCCAATTTGTTTGGTTTACCATCTCCATAGAACTTGTATCTGTTTAGCCCTGTACTGACCAACAAGCTAACTAACTGAGCTCTTCAGAGCCTGATGCGGGGTCAAGTTTGCTCTCCAGTAGTAAGCTAACCTGTTCAGCTCTGTACCTCCCAACGGGATTCAATTTTGCCATCCAGTAGGATGCCTATCTGTTCAGCTCATCATTGCCCGATAGAGGCTCAATTTTGCCATCTACGGGAGGCTTATCTGCCCAAATCTATACACTTGACGGAAGCTTAGTGTTTCCGTCCCAGAACCCTCTTTATCCCGGGGAGACTAATCCGTCCAGCTTTGTCTGAAGAACGATAAACAATCATCTCCTTTGAGCTCGCAATAGGACAAACTCATGTGAAATGTAAGGTAACTGTACCACGAGTTGACTTTGAGTCAAAAGCTTGGAATCGCTGGAGAATGTAGCTGAAAACTCTGCTTTATCGGGTTAGTTCTAGGATTGGAAATTTTGTTTTATTTACCGAGGACTAGTCAGAATGCGAACTATTGTATGCGATAGTCTTTGTGGTGGTCAAGCTAGTGTTGCCCCATTCTGTAGTAAACATTTTAATCTGCTCTAGAAAAGTGTGACTAGGAGCGGGCAGAGAAAAAGTTTTATAGCAATTCAGTCAGCTTCGTCTTCTACTTCCATCCACAAAGAACCTGCAGAAAATTTTCAGTTGTGAGATCGAGTAAGGCAATCAACTCACATCGCTTTTATTATTACAGAATTCACCCTGAGCGCGTAAAAAATCCGATATGTTTCAATATTTGACATTCACTTGTTAACCTACCTCAAAGCACATTTAGACGCATTTTACATCCTAGGCAACTCTTTGAGAAAGAAACTAGCTAGTTCGAGGCAATTTTTCGTTAAAGAATACTTTCGCAATAACGGCCGGCGATAGGTTATAAACAGAAAAAAAAAAACGGTCGCATTGTAACATCTATTGAAGGACGATTATTTCGCCTTAAACAAAATAAAGAAAAAAAACTACTGGAAACTACTGTATAATAGTCAAAACTTATGTTGGAAGAATCCCCTACACCCCCACACTAGACAAAATATTCAAATATGGAAGAAAAATCTGACGCAAGACGATACTCTACAGCCCTTTATGAAAACTATCTGTATGATAATCGTTACTGCCTCGTACAACTATACGCCCGTAGAGGGTTAAACCGAAAACCTGCTATTTCTTTCATAGGTATGACACATCCTCTCTCAGATACGTTCAACTAAAGACACACCACAATTTCCGTCTCATGACTATTGGAATTCAAGATTCGCATTTTTATCAAGAATGCTGTTCGTTCGACTGACTGAATTTTAAAAAATGCTAGAAATGAATAGAAATGCTAAACGATTCCAGGAAAACTGACATCGTTCTTTCTGTATTTAAGTGATACGGGAAATGACAAACATTCTTAATTAAAGAAGAGTACTTGATTGTGTTATACGAGGGCTCTTTCAGAAATAACCGAAAAATGCCCATTGCTCAGCAACCAGTGGAGCTTTTTTAATTCTGTAAACGACATGATATTCCTTATTTCCTTACGGATATTCCCAGAAATTATGAATTGCATCATTTTGCACAATGAATGTCTAGACGATTTTAAAGATGGCGGCCCACCTTGAAACTTGGTCAAAGGAGGAAATCAGAGCTGTCATACGTTTTTTGAACGCCAAAAGTCTGAATCCTACCGAAATTCATAAAGAACTTCAGAGTGTATATGGTGAGCATGTTATAAGCCGTACACAAGTCTATCACTGGTGTAATTTGTTTGAAGCCGGCCATTCCGACTTGACAGACAGGGAAGGGAGAGGGCGTTCGATAACTGCGACGTCAGAAGACAATGTGAAGCGAGTTGATGAGCTTATTCGTCAAGACAGGAGGTTGAAACTTCATGAAATCGCAAGCAGTCTTGAAATTTCGGAAACTTCTGCCCATAGAAATGTATTTGATGAACTTGGCTACAGAAAAGTTAGCGCAAGATGGGTTCCTAAGCAATTGACAGACAATCATAAAGAACAAAGATTGGACATCTGCAGGGAACTTTTGAGAAGAAGCAAGAGCTCACGCAGGGTTCACGGGCATACTGCCAACGCCGGCGGAGACTTTCTAGGGTACGATGTGACTTTTCTTGACAGCTTAGTCACCGGTGATGAGACTTGGTTGCACCATTGCACCCCAGAAACAAAGCAAGATTCGATGACATGGAAACATCCATCCTCACCTGTCGCGAAGAAATTCAAAGTCATGCGGTCAGCAAAGAAAATAATGGGAACTGTTTTCTGGGACAGTCGTGGTGTTCTTCTGTTCGAAACCTTACAACCTGGAGAAACAATCAATGCTGCAAGGTACTGCCAAACTCTTGACAAGCTTAGGGAGGCCATTCGCAGAAAGCGCCCAGGGCAGTTGACCAACGGGGTCATTTTGCAACACGACAACGCTACACCCCACACAGCACGAGTGACGCAAGGTTGGCTAGAGAAATATGGATGGGAGATTTTGCCACACCCACCACACAGTCCAGACCTCGCACCATCTGATTATCACCTCTTTGGGCCACTGAAACGTGAGCTGGCAGGAAAGCGCTTTGATGACGATGAAGAGCTTGTTGACCATGTGCGGAAATGGCTACAAAACCTTGACGGAAGTTTCTTCCGAGAGGGTATCTATTCCATGGTGCGGCGTTGGCAGAAGTGTGTTGACAGACTTGGCTGTTACGTAGAGAAATGGACGAGTCAAGGTATGAACACGTGCAAGAATTTTGTTGATAGCATAAAAAACGCGGATTTTACAGGCATTTTTCGGTTA
>JAWDGP010003163.1:0-70013 GCA_033675545.1 Elysia crispata | reverse complement strand
GTTTATCTCAATAAACTGTAAACAACATGAATGAGTCGCTGCTGCATGAAGATGCAGCTTTCTACAATACATCTGTTTTGCGTCAGTGCTTCTCAACAAAGACAGCCTCTTTGGTAAGGTATGCAAAATGTAAAAGTTTTGTAACAATTCAGCAAAAAGAGTGGTGCTCACTATGAAAGTCTGTGCTCAAGCTGCCTTTGGAAAATGTCAGTTCTTAAAGTTGTGTATAAACATCTTTGCCAAATAGGTTTAGTATCAATATGGAGCTCCAGATAGCTTAGTTGGAAGAAATTTAATCTAATCATATGGAGATTTTTTGGTTAAATTGCTGGGAGAGACAGTGCATAAGAGGTCAAATCTCTTCTAACCAACTCTCTTCTTAGTAGAATAGATGGCTGCTGCTTTTATATAAAATCTGCTGTGACATCAAATTTATTAAAGAAAATAATTCTTGATGTATTATCTTAGTAGGCTTAATTTCTCAGCATAAAGATTAGGAACCCACCCATCTGGAATCCAATCACAAACAATTTAGAAGTTAATAACTAGGTTCCTTATTTTTTCTGCCTCCCCCCTAGACAGTTACAAATGTTCAGATTACTAGGAATGAGAGTGTTTCTTTCCTGATGACGTCTTGCAATCCATATCTCCAATAAGCATCTTTCTGCTCAAAGTGTCCATTTAATTTCAATCTAAAATAATTTTGAGATGGTGTCTATGTCCTCTTAGCCACTATACATTGGTAATAATTCTGCATTTTTATATGAAACCTTCATATATTCATGTTTGATCTGTGATTTTCAATAAAAAATGCACAGCCACATAGATCAAGGTTACCAATTACAATGCTGGAACCTAAATACCTTTGACCTTCATAACTTTCCAGAATCTCTGAATCTTGCTTAGAGAACATACACACTTATTGTAAGTAATTTTTTTTTATTTGGTTGTAATTAACCTTCCTGATTTAATATTGAAAATATCCGCCTATATGTCCCTTTGATTTTATCTCTGGGTAATGTAAAGTAATAGCACCTGTGAAGTACTTTCTGCTGCCTCGCTTTGTAAAAAATTCAGATAATTATGGTAATATGTGCAGAAAAAAACTGTTTTCAAAGGACTTTTTGCTTTTCATAAGAGCTGTTTGGACTGTAAGACAATGGGGTTTACGCAAGTGTAATATTTTGTAGATAATAGTGCATTAGATAGTGCATTTGTTTAGAACAATTGATACTCTACATGACTTCTAATTTTATGATGCTTTTTTTATATTAAAAAAAACAAAACAACAATGACTTCAATGTCAACTACCTAAATGGCATTATGAACGGCCACTGACTTCTAGGTAGAGAAGAATTTCATTAGAATAAATTGAAGGAAAAATTTTAAGAACAAAAAAATTTAGAAAAAAAAATTTTCTGAAATCAGAGAAAAAGATGTTCTTTATATAATTTAGCGCTACACACGTGCAAATGGATCAAAGTCTGTCACAGATGACACCAGAGTTGTGGCAATGTCTGCTACTGTTGTGCCTAAGTCGGCTGTTGTTTGTTTTTCACTCTCCATTTGTGTATTGGCTGCTGTTGGCGTTGCTAATTCTGTTGTTGTCTGCTCTTCAGTATCCATTGATAGCAGATCTGGATTAAGGAAATATACCACGGTTATTGAGACAACAGAGACTTAGTTATTCTAGGATACAGAATTTCAAAAACAGGAAAGCATCTACTTGTTGTAAATCGTTGCGTTTTTGTGATTTGTATTTTCTTTGAATCTGTTCAAGTATGATTATGGTTTAAAACTGAAGCAATGCACTCTAAACAAAAATTATATAGTCTCTATAAGCTTTATATATACGTTTGTCTTTACCATGACACTTTTCCTCCGTTAGTCAGCAGCATGGCCTAATTTGTCTGCTAAGGTGATGCATCTTGATCATAATATATTCCAATTTCTGAGCAAGGAAGGGCCATATTTTCAAATATTCATCATAAGTT
Source organism: Elysia crispata (assembly GCA_033675545.1). Taxonomy (NCBI): domain Eukaryota; kingdom Metazoa; phylum Mollusca; class Gastropoda; family Plakobranchidae; genus Elysia; species Elysia crispata. The sequence goes on along the minus strand of JAWDGP010003163.1, from coordinate 68,019 downwards.
TTCTTTTATGTCCTTAAGGTTTGAAGAGTTTTGAGAAGAAACTAAATTCAAAGGGTCTTAAACATGTTTTTATTTCATTGCTTACTGTCCAGTTATGTGGAAAATTCTCACTATTTTGAAAATTGGTTGTAGGTTATTTTAGATTTCATTTTCTGATTATTGTATACATATTAGAAACATTAGCCTTTGACTTAATTCATACTGCTGATATTTTTACCTGTGAGTGTAGAGGATAGTGAAGATTCCGTCGTTTGTTCTTTTTCTTGTGCCAATAACTCTTCTTGATGAGTGTCAATATCTGTAAACAAACATTAAAATACATCTACACGTTTATTATACTCTCCTGGATAAAATACAAAAATAAAAGAAAATAAAATCACCATTCATTTGATTAAGGCTAAAACTCATTCCAAAGATGACAACCCACTGTAGGCTTGTGACACAGTGCACATCAGTTTTTGTTCAATATTTTAGATTTCCTATTTGATTTCTTCAAATATTTATCTTGCACTCATTTACTTATCCAAATATTCTTTGTGTCTGCTTTGTGTGTGTGTTTTGTCATTTCTCTCCATCTTCGAATGCAAAAATGATCAGATAGCTCAGTTGGTAGAGCTTTGGGCTGACAATCAAGAGGTCCCTGGTACAAATCTGTGTTAGACCATCTGAGATATGGGATTGGATATAATGTAACCAACACAGTTCCTGGTGTGAGGAGAGCTTAGCACAATACCCTTTGAGAAACATCGAAGGTGGAGAGTATAGGAAGGAGGGGGAGTGACAAATCAAAGAGTTCCCTTCATTGATGAGACAACTTGCTTAAATATAAAAAAAAAAGCTCAAAATTGTCGTGAGGTGTATGATCTAAGTCTTACTAGCAAAAAGACAATAAGTTGAATAAGTATTTTCAGAAAATTTCAAGCGATGTGTTCAGTGAATGTATAAACTCATAGATGATGATTTTTAATTTGCTCAAGAGAAGAAAGGTTTGAGAGAGTGATACACATTAGAGAAAGATAGTGACAGTGTCAAAAGAGAGAATTGGGAGGGGATGATTGATAGACTGGTTGAGAGGAGGAGATTTTAGAAAATAAAACCTGGTAGAGAATACAAGTAGAGAGAAAAAGGCAGACAAGAGGGATAAAGGGGAAAGAAAGTTCTAGACAGGTTTTGCTGATGTTTGCTCTAGCAATTTGGTGCTTTGGCTCCCTTTGTTTTTTGAAGGGTATCATATCGTTAACAATGCAAAGTTGGGTGTGTCACCACAAAAAAAAAAGATTTTGATACGAACGATATGAAGGTTTTTGTGTTATAATAAATCTTTTCTACAAATTGTCAGTCATATGAACTCCTGTGAATCCTAATAGAATGTTGTGAATAGGTTTAACAATGACATATCCTCCACTCACCACAGTTAGGTGAACTGTAAAACAACACAGCTTTAGCGTTTTCAAAAATGTCCTCCCTCTGTGCTTTGGCCATTAAGCAAGGCAAAGCATACACACACGAAATATAATCCTTGGCATTTCTGAATAAAGCGAATGATACAATGATAGAAAAACTATTGTCAATAACAGTAACAAGGTTTCTAGTAGCTTGTTTAATAGCTGGTGCAAATTTTCTAGAATGGACGTAAGTATTAATACTTATACTTTTTATACAAATTAATAAATTACTTAGCATGTCCCTAAGGAAGAAAATAAGATGATATCTCTCAGGGATTCTATTTTCTATGATGGAGGAAGGGAGATGAGGAAAAAAAATTGGGTAAGCCAAGGTAGTTTTATGGACAAAGCGGAGAGATGTGAATAGAAGAGAAGTTAGAGGGACTTACAAGTAAGATATAAGTAAGGTAGCAAACAGGACAGCCAATAGAATATTTCATTACAGGTGTATAAAACAGGGGAATTGGTGGAAAGGGCGCAACAGAAAATCATGTATGTTTTTTACATAGACTTACGAGCAGGCTGTTTCAGGACTCATTAGCTTGGACCCTCGTTCTTCATAGGATGTGCTGCAAGCATCTAAGAGGGACTGGCAGTCTAGAAGAAAAAACCAGCAAAAAGTCGTTTTCAAAGATGCGAAAAGAAGGCAAAACTTCGACTACTAAATCACATTGCTTCTATATTACTTGAGAGATTGCTTTATTTAAAGTATTAAAAAGTATGTCAGACATTATGAAAAAAAAAAACTGTACAAAAATGTTTGTAAACAGAATTATAAGTTTCTCAACATGATGACCTAAAATGTAACAGTGTTACACAAGTTTTGTCTTGTTCTATAACTTTGAGATACCAATTCAATGGCTGACTGTGTCACAAGTTTTCGCAAGGTAGAAGAAAATGTGGTTATGTGTCTATGGTTATAAAAATGGGAAAAAAGTAAAGGTATATAATATAATATTGTTCATCCATAGTAACCGTATATTCATTGAATTGCAGATAAAATGAAAAAAAAAATGTAGGTGAGAAGAAATGGCATAGGAATTTATTTTTTGAATTTTATTTAACTTCTTATTTCATTTTCCTCTTCAATTAATCATTTTACTTGTTATTTTAATGAAGTGAAAATGCCAGTCTAACACCAAGCTAGAGGGCCAACATTGGTAGATTTGTATAAATTATCTTCACCTGCTACTGTTGTACTGCTGGCTTCTGTGGTTGTAGGTTTCTCAGTAAAGGCATCCAAAACTGTTAGGTTTGATAAGATAAGATAAATGGTTTTTTTTTTAATGTTATAATTATTATAAACTTGTTAAAACTTATTTATAGAAAATTTCAGCTGAAGCATCAAACAAAGTCATTCGTTTTGTATTGTTTTGAAAGAAATTGTTATTTGGAAATTACATTCAACATATTTCATTCCCTTCGGTTTTGGTAAATTTCATGTGTTATATAATAGGTATTCAAAATGAAAGAAACAGTAAAACCCAGCTGTAGCACTTCCACATTTATATTTTACTATCAAAATCGACTAAAAACTTAAATTTGATTCTTTACCAAAGAAAAGGCATTATGCCAAACCCTGTGTAGTTGTAGTGATCAAAATTGATTGGTTTACTTCTTAAAAATATCCTCTTTCAAGTTGAGATCCTTAAGCTAGATTTATATCTAACTCAGACTGCACACAGAGAGAGAAAGATATTGGGGAAGGGGGGGCGGCTGAGATTTCCAAAACAGGAATAGTATTCTGCATGCTGAAATGTCAGTTTCAGTAAGAAAAATAAAATAAAATAAGAACATCGATTTGATTGTGGTGCTGTCGAACCTTCTTTTTTTCTAATACCACTGCCAGGGCCAAATTTATTAGTCTTTACAAAAGTCTTGAAGACTTGATTTACTCACAGCTTATAACTTCTACTTTGTTAACAGCCAATAAATAAGAACTGATGTTCTACAAGCAGTGCCATGCCTAACTTTGAGGGATCTCAACATAAAAAGGTAGAGAGAATGTAGAATCAGATTTATTTATCTCAATGTGGCAGAAAGATCAATACCAAGAAGAGCTGCCAAATGTGAAGGAACTGTAGGACTTAACTTGGGCCTTGTATCATAGACCCAAATTAAGTCCTATTACCCTGGGATATTATCAATGGCATTTTATTTGAAGATGTCTCTGTCCGTCAAGATTGATGACACCTTTTAGATTCATTTTTTTTACTTGACGTTGCTAAATCCATTATTTTATTCATTCCTCTTGTTTTCTTCTATTTCCTTCATTATTGATAATATAGCAATGAAGTTGAGAAAATTTTCACTTTTGGCACGGTATTTTTTCAGTTTGTACTCAGTAGTTGATCAATTCAGATTTTAAATGACTGAGAATTGAATTGCGATTTCAAGAGCTTACAGTCAAGATTCTGCTTATTTTATACCTAATTAAACTTTATTTCAGGAAAATGTATACGTATCAGTATCAAATCAAACATATCTACCCCTGGAAAAACGGATTAGATTAAAAAAACATCCCTCTTTTCCTCCCAGTCATGATAAATATTTTTTTTTATTATTGGTGTAGTTAAGATTGAATTTATGAATTTGTGACACTGGAATATTACTCAGCACTGTTACTCTCTGTTGACATCATTGAGGTGTAAATTCAACTGCAATAAACTTATAGAAATGTGTTGCTCTCTGACATACTTTCCAAAAATAAGAATTTCTCTCTCTTACACCAAGCTCTTTGGATTCAAAGGTTCTCATATTTGAATTGATGTGAAGCAAAATATTGTGAATTGGGTAAGCCATCTGTCGCGGTTAGAAAGATAAAAAAAAATTATTCACGTTAGCCATTGTAGAAATGGTTGACTTCATTTTTTTCACAAGCTTGATTTAGGATGAAAAACTATCCTAAATGCATTATATGGGAAATAAATATTTTCATAGAAGTATTCTTATAACATGTGTTTCTCTCTATTTTTCTTGCACTTGATCCTAGCTCTATAAATCAAACTTTATTATAATTCTTTGTAATATCAAACAATGGCATATACGAAATAATTAAATATATAACAAAGTGAATGTTTTGGGGGTTTTCGTTGCTTTTTTTTTCCTAATGTAATTGTACTTTATTTCATTCAACTTACTGCAATTGGGCGCTTTAGGCTCTATAAATTTCATAGCGCTTTCTTTTAACTCTTCCTTTTCTTCTGGGGACTTGCACCGTGGCATACTTAACAGACATGAAACATAGGTATTTACATATCTGGGGATGGAAAGTAATAATATTGAATGAGTTATATTATGATGATAGGTAGATAAGAGTAATAGATTTCAAACTAATTAGAATGGTATAAAAGAATCAAATCTGCTAAAAGATGGGTCAAGCTTTGGATACAAATTTTCTAATATATTATGGCAAGTCATAATTCCACCTGAAGAGAATAAAAATCTCTCTCTCTCTCTCTCTCTCTCTCTCTCTCTCTCTCTCTCTCTCTCTCTCTCTCTCTCTCTCTCTCTCTCTCTCTCTCTCCCTCCCTCCCTCCCTCCCTCCCTCTCTCTCTCTCTCTCTCTCTCTCTCTCTTTCTCTCTCTCTCTCTCTCTCTCTCTCTCTCTCTCTCTCTCTCTCTCTCTCTCTCTCTCTCTCTCTCTCTCTCTCTCTCTCTCTCTCCCTTTTTCTCAATCTCGCTCCCTCTTTGTCTCTTTTTATCTACCTACCTATCTATCGGCCAATCTCTATCCAGCTGTCTTTGTTTCTGTCTATATACATATCTATCTCGCTCGGCATCTCTCTTTCTCTCACTCTCTTTCTCTCTATATATCTTAGTATCGTCTATCTTTATGTTACGGATTGCTTTGAGAATCAAACTGTTAAGTGTACCCTATCCAGATTTCCAAATATTTTCCTGTCATTAAGATTCGAAAGAAAATATTTTGATAAGAGATCCTTAATACAGCAATTTGCCAATCAATTTATCACATAGTTCTGTAGAGAACCTGCATCATTCACAATATACTGCGTATCCCTTTGGAGGTAAACTTAACACAATTAACTTACTTGCAAATACTCTCTGGGGATTTGTCTGCACTGCGCGATGAGGTCCGAAATTCTTTTTTACATGTAAAGTCTTTGAGTAGACAAACTGAAAGAATGTAATATATATATATATATCTAAATTTGAAGAACAAGTCATATGAATGCTGCACTGAAAATTAAAGCAAAGAAAATAAAATTTAAGAGAATTGTTCATTTGGCTCATAAAATACACAAGTAGGAGAGAAAGAGAAAGAAAAGACAAAGTGAGATTATTAACAGAAAAGTAAGCCTGTAACATTTTTCTCAGATTGTTTTGAACCAGCAGTTTGATCACAATGTTTATCCTTGATAAGACAGTTTGTTATTACTTAACATAATTCCAAAGCCTTCCTTTTTAAGATCCTCTAAGATAATACTTGGCACTAATGAACAGCAGGAATTAACACTGTAAATTTACACCAAATTAGTATTAAAGGAAAAATTAAAACAAAAGATATTCTTTTTTATCTCTGGGTACAAAACAGAAATAACTTAAAGAATCTGAATGGGACTATGAGAAGAGCAAAATTTTCAATCCTGCCCCCACTTGAGATATGAATCTTTGATAACAAAATACTGTACACAGATAAATCAATAGACTGACATGTTCTAGCAGAGTTTTGTTGAGTTAAATTATTTCTTCTTGCTTTTGCTCTCTGTCTTTTTATTGGCAATTTTGTTTATTTCTTCATTCAAATAACCATTCATTTTTTTTATATATTTTAACATGACCTCTTTTGAATTTGTGTCAACTCTGATGTTTATATCAATGTTCCATTAATCACATAAAAACTTAATACAACTCTTGGAACACACTTGGATATTTTGGGCACAGATTAAAACAGTTTTAAACTTTATTTTCTACTCCAATGTTTAACCTGCAAGTTTCAATACTTGTTAAAGTTTTGGAGGAGAGAAAGGGGGCATAAAAGAACTAAGATTCACTCACCATCTTCAGGTGTTGTCAAGTTAGTAGGTTCGCCAGAATTTTGATCCTCTCCTGTGGTTACAACCGTTGGCAGTGGTGATGTTGGGTTTCCCTCAGTAACTGATGAGAAGTCTGAACATTGGAGGTTTCAAAGAGAGATACATATTAATAATATTTACAAAGTCCATCTATTCTATCTCTATTAGTAATATTTATATCTTTTTGTTTTTAATGAGTAGAGGGAATTTTCACTCTACCTCATTAAAAAAAACTCACAATTAAACCATTGCATTACAGCATTTTTATTTTGTTAATATTTTTTTTTCATTTCCATCATTTCCTGTTCAATGACTCTTCGAAAAAGTGATCACATACTAAGAGTGGTTCTCTAAAGCATCAAAGTAGAATTGATATCCAACAGTAAAACATAAATGTGAAGATCAAACTTTCTAAATGTTGCAGATTAAATGTGTGTGAGTATAGAATAAGAAAACATGTGATTAAATTGTGCTTTCAGTATATCATTAAGAAAATGATCCTTTTGATAAGCCATGCATAGAGTATCTCAATATACCTCCTAATATGGATCTGGTTGAACTAGGCTACATCCAGAAGTTATGATAAAGCATCTAATTATGCAGTCAATATCAATTTTGATTTTCCTGTATATCATTCTAACAAAACAATAACCTTGGGGTGTTGTTCAACCACTCACACACACACTTTCTCTCTCTTTCTCTTCCCCCTTCCACCCTCCCTCCCTCTTTCTCTCTATATATCTCTTTATTTCCTTACTCATTCTTCTCTATTTGTCACTCACTCTCTCTCTCTCTCTCTCTCTCTCTCTCTCTCTCTCTCTCTCTCTCTCTCTCTCTCTCTCTCTCTCTCTCTCTCTCTCTCTCTCTCTCTCTCTCTCTCTCTCTCTCTCTTCCTCTCCCCATGTGATCTCTCCTTTCTCGATACTTAGTTAAGCAGAATTTTAAGTTACCACACGGGAGTGAGGATTTGTTGACCATAGCTTGAGCTTTGTTTAGGAAGATTTGTTTGTCTTCTGCTGAGACTGGGCATGGTGCTGCCAGATAGCATGCAATGTATGTATTCATGTTCCTGAGGAAGGAATGGAGAAAATATCTATTATTTTAGACCTTTTGATACAGTGTGCGGAACCTTGCGAATAATCAAATTTGTTTTTTCTTTTAATTGCTTTTTGAGAGTCTATATGCCTCTAAAATTTCCTCAATCTTTCAATGTATATTGTTATTTATCTTTTAATGATCATGGTATCTTACTACAATATACATTTAATATTTAAAGAAAACAGTTTAGCCATCCATTAGTAAGTAAGTATGCAAGAGTAATAAAAGAAAGAGAAAGAGACAGACAGACAGATAGAGAGACTGAGACAAGAAGCTTGTGTAATCTTCACATCTTTAAAAAAGCATTGCATCTTCTTGTAGCACATACTTTTTTTTCGTTGTTATTATTTTTTATTACTGGTCAATATTTTGAAAAATAAGCCTAAAATAGAACATAAATTTAGAGAATTAAACAATGTGAATGGAATAGACTGAATTTCATTTCAAATTAAGACTAAGAACTTCTGTGAAGATTAAATTAGGCCTAACAATTTAATTTTAAAAAGAACAAGTTGTAAAATGGGCTCATCTGATGGTTGAAAAATATACCTCGTCAAGAAAAACCATTTTATACATATAACCAATAAATAGTACAAAACTGTTCTGCTATACATTGTTTATCAAAAAGTTATTTATAAATAATTTTTTTTATGCTTTACTGATTTTTAATGTTATTAGGAAAGTGCCAATGATAATCACCATTCTTAAATCTGCAGAGAGATTACTTTGGAGTTTTGAAAGCCAATGCTTTCGCATTCATATCATTTGCATTATGAGCTTCAAATCACATTTTACTGAAACATTTAAACTCCTAAAAGAGTTTCATGGTTAAGTTACACTTTCTATCAATGACAAGACTCTTTTATCTAGAGTACCAGCTAATACATATACATAATAACCCATAGTGGGTATGCAAATCAAGCTGTATTTAAAACCTAGGAAAAGGATGTTATTGGTACCTTTTTGTGATTAATAAATCATAGAAAAGATTAGAATCAACTTCCTAATCTCCTAAAAAACAGCTACATAAATTACATGGAAGTAATTTGGTATGTCACACTTTTAATTCAGTACTGCTTCAATTAACTTTTCCTTGCAACTTTTGAGGTTCATTAAGTACAAACCAACTGCTCCACTGAGGACAAAAATCAGCAGATTAGCAGCAATGTTATAGCAAAGGGGTGTTACTCAGTAAAGGGCTTAAATGGGTAGAACCAAGACATTTTATATGATCTTTATGGATTTTTAAATAGGAGAAATAATTGCAAAAATAGTTATACTTACTGACAGATGTTAGTGGCATTTTCGGGATTCTGGTTTATTCCATCTCTGAAGTTTTCAAGGCATACATTCCGTGTGTCGATACAAATTCCTAGTAAACACATCATATATTTTTTCATTTTGTCAAAAGAAAGACTAAACTTTGTCTTAGTCCCACTAAAATATGTAATACTTCATTAAATCCCACAGAAAAAGAGGATCTGCAGTGAATAATACAAAATTGTTAAATTTTCAATCAGACCAACGGCTGAAAGAAAATATTTTTTGCTGTATCAAAAATAACTAGTCATTTTTTTTATAAATATTCTTTGATTGTTTATGTTGTATTTTTTTTTTTTTCAATTTTGTTTTTGTTACTTAAATTTTGCATAAAGTTTCACTTCCAGGATTTCTTTTAGCTTTGCTTTAAGTTTGAATTTGGTAACTTAATGATCATTTTTCTTAGTTTTTTTATTTATCTTACTATTTCATATTCTTGTAATAAAATCCAAAAATATTGACTATCGTTTTACTTTACCAAGTATATCTATAGAATCTGTTATGCTGGCACCAGATTCAGTTGTCACACCTGTTGGTTCAGCTGATGAGGATTTTATGTAAAGAATGTCAGGATAGGATAAGTGACAAAATCAAATCTGTCGAATTTTAGCAAAGTTTCCAACTATCATTTAAAAAACAAAATCATCTATGTGAGCTATCTGTACATCAGATATTATTTTCATTGCATGGAGCGCTTTTCTGCCCAGGATCAATTCCTATTTAACTTAAATAGGAATTGATTTTAATTTTAAGAAAAAAGCTGCATCTTAGATACAAGAAAAAAAAACAGTGATACATAAAAGAATGATTATTAATAAATTGCACTTGAAAGTTTACAACTGTAGCTGTATGTTTCTTTCCAGGAGCAACATTCTCTAGAAAAGGTGAGTGTAGAATATAACTTTCACAAGGAAAAATCCTGAGTAGGCATAAATTTTTTTTTCATTAAAACTTATATCCTTAAAAAACTTCTTAACCTAATTATTTCTTTCTAAGTAGACTAAGGTAGCTTATATAATCATATCAAGTTGAGCTTTTATTTTCAGCACTGTATGTGTATATCTGGAAATACCTAAAACAAAATTCCTGGAGTTATAAGAAGCTATTATCATCATGTCACAAATTTTCTTGCCGTCCCATCTTTTTAACAACTCTCTGCTTAATTGAACAAATGGATCTGTTCCATGTCAATTTTTACGATACATTCCTTGCACTCTCGGGCATACCTTCGCTAATTTAAAAAAATTTACATTGTTTAACATGATGCAGCTTACAATTTTTAAGATTAATAGTAGATGAAATGATGCAATGGAAACTGGCTAAATTTGTACTTTTCTCATTTATGCAGACTGTTATGATCCTTTTAAATGCTTATTAGAGCAGGCTATGACTTTCCCCAAAAAGTGTCTAAAGGTGCCCAGCTATACAGAAAATTATAGCTGTCCATTTATTTTCACCTTTTTTACATTATTTACAGACATCTGTAAACAAATTTGGATTTTACAAAATTGACAGGAGATAATCCATGTTGTATGAATAACAGCAATAGTTGCTCATGCACTGAAATAAATTCAGTCAAACCTAGGAATGTCCACTATGCTGTGTCATTACTTATACCAAGGATTTTATCTCCACTCCCCTCTTTCCACCCAACCCTCTCTCCTCGAGAAAGATGTAAAATAAAAGTTTATGCCAATCAACTTTCAAGTGTTAGACATACCACAAAATATGCCACCTTCAGCAGCCGTCTTGATTGATATATCATAAATCTCCTGTTTCTTTTCGGCCGTTAATCCACAAGAAATATTACCTATGCAGTTAATCATGGTCTTCAAAAGTCTGTGGATATAAAAGGGTACAAGTCACTCTTTCTCACTATAAGGTTAACAGAGTTAGAGTTAGAACCACCGACTGGGTTGATGCCAAGAAAATTCTTAGAAGCAGTGAAGTGATTTGTTAAATTATCAGTTAACATTTCATAGGTAAGCATAACTGTGTAGTGAATATAAAGAGTTTAATACTAAAAACCAAAAAAAAATTATAATAAGAGGATGAAAAAATTATAATAATAACACTAACAATGAGAGGGAACAAGAGACAGGGACTTAGGAAGAGAGGGAGACATTAATAACATAGAGAGAGAGAGAGAGAGAGAGAGAGAGAGAGAGAGAGAGAGAGAGAGAAAAGAGACAGAGAGAGACAAAGAGACAGAGACAGACACAGAGAGAGAGAGAGAGAGAGAGAGAGGATGAGACAGCCCATAGTTAAAAGACCTATGGTCCAAAAAAAGAATCATATATTCACTTTTCTAGCTAGGATCAGAAAAAGTCATCTCAAACATCTAATTGTCTCAGACTTAACTAGCAGGATGGCGTAAGAAAAAGGGAGAGGAGAAAGAAGAAAAGATGACGAAGAAGAAGAAAGAGTAGATATTATAAAACTGGCAGCCGTTCTATGACAGAGCCATCTTCAAACTGCTTATTCCACTTCTGACCCCCTCTAAAAGAATTTTAACGCTATAAAGTTAAGAAAGATTTACTTACCCACAGAATTCATCTTTTTTGAAATCCGGCTTTGTAACAGCCTCAAAGAGTGTCTGTTGGCAAGTGCGCACTTCATTTACACAGCTGTTTTCTTTAAAAAAAAATAATGAGTTTAAAATTATTCTAACAAGTGCAACTTCTGACCTAATGATTTCAATAATAATGAAACTTCATATTCTGCAGATTATACCATCTTTGTCATCCTAATGCATTAAGGTATACCGGCACCATGATTTACAAAGAGTCCTAAGTAATTTTTCCAATTTTTACTATTTTAGTTTCTTTTTACTACCTACTTTCCTCGAAACCACAATAAAAGAAAAGAAAATGATATTTGTATTTCTGCAGAGAATTGATATCTTTGGTACAGGCACAATGATTTTTTTTCAAATCTCCAAATAAAAAGGTTGATGTGAAACAGCTTCAATTATAATTTTGATATTTTATGCATTTGGTGTAATATTTTTGGGGGTTTATTTAGATGAGTAAACATTACGAAACTACTGTTGAATTAAAGATCAACAAATTTTTGTTATATGAGAGGTGGCCTGCAATTTTCAAGCTCAATGACTAGTTTGGACAAATTGTGATTTCCATATTTTTTGAAAGCCCAAGCCATTTTCTGCATAAAAGTTGGAATTTTTAGAATATATTATTATTTGGCTGAGAATTTACCCAAAACTTAACCCAAGGCTGGGGAATGAGAAACTGAGAAAAACATGTTTAAAGTTAAGGAAAGTTTTCATGCAGGGTTGCAGTTATCTTCACAAAACACCATATAGCATATTTAAAGTTTCTTTTGGGCTTTGATACTTTTTGACAAGAAAGAAAAATGGTTGATAGTTCATAAGAAGCTAAAAAGTGGGAACCTTGAAAAATTGATTTTTTTTTAAGTTTAAAGCACAATAGCTCAAAACAGTAATTTTTGACATGAGCCTGAAAATCCCAGGCCACCTCACATATGCTTTACCACCACTACCACCACCACTCCTCTCGTCTTTCACTTTTACCATTAAAATACTTACTTCGTTTTTTCCTTAGATCTCAAAATAATCTATGAATTCTTGGTAAGAACCGTCTCTGGTTCAAAATTATTTCCCTTCTCAGTTTTTCTATCCTCAAACCCAATGCACAAGATATTTCTCAGTTCCCCTGTTTATTAGTGGAAGTGAGTCAATTAAAATTTAATATAACCTGTATGTTTTAAAGTGCTCTCGAGACTTCATGCTCGATCTGAAGGGCAGAGAATGAAGATTATTTCAGGAACAGTCTTCTGATAACTTCAGTGAGAGAGATTTGCATTTCTTCTAGGGTATGAGTCAGCAAAATACATAATTAATGATTTTGGAATATGTAAGTGCACCAACAAATTTGCTTTGAAGTGAAAGTATAGAAAATCCTGTGTAAATGAAGTAATTATTGGAGGAATTACATTTTTTCTATACAAAAACCTCTGCAAATACAGGAAATCTGCTAATTCTGTACTTTCCTCAAGTATTTTAAGATGTGTGTGTGTGTGTGTGTATGTATATATATATATATATATATATATATATATATATATATATATATATACATTTGTGGAGGGCTAATTATGACTATCATCTGATAATTTATTTCTCAAGCAATAAATCCTTTACTGTAAAACAAAAATCAATAATGTACTCATGTCTGCTTGCAAACACTTTCAATGGCAAGGGTTTTTTTTTTTTTATCTAATATTCTTCCACTCAAAAAAAAATTTAATTTTGTCCCAGTTTACATGAACATTACAGGTTATGGAAAAAGACATCCAAACAGGATTTTTCACTAACAAATAATCTGTCAACTAAATTTACCTTTTTTGAGAATAAATTGGAGTCTTTTTTGCTCAAACCATTTATAAACATGAATATTTCATTTAACTGAATTCCAGTTAACACGTTTTTTATTAAGCCTGGATACATACCGGAAGAAACATTGACAAAGAAAACTGTGGTGTCTTTTGACATAGGAAGTCCTTCTGTTGTCTGCTTGACGGTATCAGGTTCCACGCCAGGCAATTCTAAATAGTGTAATGTTTTGTAACACGAAAGGTCAGACCAAAGTATGATAATTTATTAAGCCTTGATATCATTCAGTGCAATACATATCTGTTAAAAAAACTAACAGATATTGAGTTTTATTCTAATGTTATGTCTCATGGCTCAATGAAAATAATTTATTTTCTCTTTTCAACTAAATTTTTTTGGCAGTGGATAAAAATCATACCTTGCCATCAAATTTTTACATGTTAAATCTGTTTCCATATTTTACAAAAGCATGGCCAGTGCTTATCTTTTTCAATGCAAGTAGAGGATATAATTAGCAGAAATAAAGAAAGAGGTGCCCCTTCTCAAGACCTAGTTAAAACCTGACCAAAGCATAGTTAGACTCAACTTTCCACTAAATTTCAAATGAAAGCATCTCTGCTGGTAAACTTAAATAGTATTTGCACTTAAAGCTAATGCTTGGAAAACTTTGAACTTGCATTATATAAAAATCGAATAAAACAGTGAAAATGAAACTCTTCCCTCTCCCCTTTTCGCCCCAAACAAGATGTAGCCATAAGGCACTTATACTGAGTGCTTTCGTTTTGGTTTTCTTAGTACAGATTTGTACTCTTGAGACATATCTATAATGGCAGAGAGGGAAAAACATGAAATTGTCTAGACTCATCTTACAATCTCACCCTGGACTATCTTAATCTTGTTCTGCACTATCTCAATTTTGTCCTGTACAATCTCAGTCTTACTCTGGATTATATCCATCTTATTCTAAACTATTTTGTCCTGTACAATCTCAGTCTTACTCTGGATTATATTTGTCCTGTACAATCTCAGTCTTACTCTGGATTATATCTATCTTATTCTAAACAATTTTGTCCTGTACAATCTCAGTCTTACTCTGGATTATATCCATCTTATTCTTAACTATTTTGTCCTGTACAATCTCAGTCTTACTCTGGATTATATCCATCTTATTCTAAACTATTTTGTCCTGTACAATCTCAGTCTTACTCTGGATTATATCCATCTTATTCTTAACTATTTTGTTCTGTACAATCTCAGTCTTACTCTGGATTATATCCATCTTATTCTTAACTATTTTGTCCTGTACAATCTCAGTCTTACTCTGGATTATATCCATCTTATTCTAAACTACCCCTTGTCCCAGCACACTCACTGTCACTTCTGCTAAATCTAAAGTCATGTAAGGTCTTCTTTCTGTCAAAATTTCTTGCCATATTACTGCCACCCAAATATTTTTTGCACATGTTTAAGTGAAAGTTGAGCTGAACAAGAAATGAGCATGGACAGTATTTGTGTTTCATTGTTTTACTCTAAAAAAAAAAAATTCCAAACTTACCGCAGTTAGGTGCTATCTTCAGGACTGTAGATGTGATACTAGCTAGAGCTTCCTTCTTGACCTCTGGATCAATGGGACATCCAACTTTCATTAAACACTTGACAAAAGACTGTGTGGAGCTGTTGAAAAAAAATTTCCCAACTTATAGTAATCATAGAAATAGCCTGTTTGAAAGTAATAATCTTTAAAGTATTGGTGTCAATCTGACTAAATGCAACACGCTTCAATAAAAATGTTATGTAGAGAGACGATTTTGTTTAAAATGTGAGCATATTAATCTTATATCACTTTAGATTTTGAAATAAGTGTAACAATGTGCAGTTGTTTGGTGGTAAGTTTTCTACGATGTAGTAAAAATTAAAACTGAATCTTAAATCTCTCTGAAAGGTTATTTCAAAATTGAACTCAGGTAGCATTGACAATAAGCCATATCAGTGCATGAAGAGTTTTTTCATACTTCTGTAAACAGTTGTTATGATGAAAGCGCTGCTTCCAGAGCCAAACAAAGATCAAGTTTACAAATCCCATGAAACGGCTGCTTTGTTTTGTTTTTGGGTTGTTTTTAAAGCAAAAAGCTTCAAAAGAAAAAAAAGAGGTAACTTAATATACATGAAAGTCCTAGATGACTGAATTATCTTTTTATGACAAAAAAATCCAAGATCTACAAATTCATGACAATATACCTGCATATGACATCCTTATTAAATAGGGATGTAGAAACAGCTGCTTGGAAGTTATTGTTACATTCTTGAATCTGGGACAGGCAATCTAAGGTGGATAAAAGATGAAATAAAGTTAGTTGACATTTTCTTTCTGAAAGATGCAGTAAAATAAAAAAAAAAAGTTATGAAAACTTTGTGGCATATCCATCAATATAATTGAAGAAGACAATGAATTTTCCTCACCGTTCTAATTGAGTAATTGAGAAAAGTCATCATTCTTCACTTTAAGTGCTTGGTGATTCTTTTGTTTCAGAGAGTATTAAAACAAAAAAAAGTTGTCTTTTAATCACACAAATGTACATCAGAACACAGAAAGAGATATATAGATTTAATAGCTATTTTCCATAACAAGGAAAGCTTTTCTGAGCATATTATCCTGGGTTAAATTAAAATTTTCTTAACTCTTTAAAGTTATACCCAGGGCAATTACCATCCATTATTTAACAAACTTTTTTATCTTGATCTAAAGAAAGTGAAGAACAAGATTAGAGGAATGAAAATTAAAAGTTTGGATCTGTTTGATTTTTGTTTCCTTACTATTGTATCTTTGCTTTTCTTTGTCGTTTTTTTCTTGTTTTTCTTGTTTGGAATTTTTTTGGAATAGGAGTGGGCAATTTTTAGAGATACAAAAAAAATGTATAAGGGGAAAAGGTGATAAAAAGAAAAAAAATGGGCGACAGGGGAAAGAAACCAGACAACAGAAAAGAAAAAGTTTATCACCTAGACAGATGGGGCAAGAGAAAAGGAGAGAGCCAGGGTAGGGGTGGAAATGAGAGAGAGAGAGAGAGAGAGAGAGAAAGGGAGGGGGAGAGGGAGACAGAGGGAGACAGAGAGAGACAGAGACAGAGACAGAGAGAGAGAGAGAGAGAGAGAGAGAGAGAGAGCAGCGTAAAAAGAGAAAAACAAGACTTAGATACTGAAGAGCAAAGGGAAAGAAATAGCTAATTGTTAGACGGAGAAACAAAATGAAAAGAAAAGGACAAAAAAGGCAAATAATTAGATAAACAAAAAGGCAGAGAGGCAGAGAGAGGAAGTCCATGGATTCCAATAAGTCAGACATTCAGACATCATTACTTAGAGCGCCAGACACCAGAGATGATGTGCTGTCTACTGCAATTTCGGTTGCTGCTGTTGTCTGTGTGTCGGCATCAGGTGTCGATGTCGGAGACTCTGATAAGCAAAAAAAGCAGGGGATTTAAGGCAAAAATCTTGTGTCAGGTTATAGCTATCAAGACAGTTTTCAGTACAGCTAAAAAAAAATGTTTAAATTGATAGAAGCAAATATATTGTACAAATAAAAAGCTTTGGTGCATTGACATGTTTTTCCACACTTAAAACTCATTTTGCACTTGTGTGCAGTGGTAAGTTTTGCATAGAGTCTTGTCAAGGACTAACTTAAGTCCAGAACTCTAAATACAAAAACACTTAAACAGAGTGTAAGGCAAATAAAACTCTTCCAATAACAATGCATGCTTTGAAACTGTAACAAAAAGTTCTTGCGGTTCTGAGTTATGGCACTTGTGACCCAACCACCTTTAAAAAAATTGAAAAAACGTTTGTGACTAGTTATCTTTCCACACTGTTCAGGTTTTGAGTTCTACTGGGTAATAAATTTGCTTGATTTTGTTTTAAAGCATTTTTTAGTACTGTGCATTGTTTTTAGATCAGGATTACTGGCAAATAGTTAAAATCAAATTTCCTCCATAGTTTAAAGAGAGAAAGGCAAGTAATTATTTAGGGATGTAAGAAAATCTGTAAGTCCTGATATAGATGTGTGTATGACCAGAGCAGTCTCAACTTCTGCACACATCATCAATTGTTTGCAGAGAAAAAAAAAAGACTTGGGCAAAAAGAAAAGACTTAGGTAAAATTGATCAATAGTTTAAAGACATATATTCCTCTAATTAAATCATGACTTTGATGTTTCTGTTAGTGTAATGTTCTCATCATTTATACTCATACTAAAATCTTCTTGAGAAATATTGCTCTGTTGTGTGTGTCAAGGTTCTTTCAATAATACAGATAAGATAACTAAAATGTACTGTTCAATATTCATTACCTATATATTTTTCCCTACATGATGAACCTAGTCAGTAGTAACAGGTTATATTTTAAGGATGAGGATGTAAAAATTAACAATTTGATTATTTAATGTGTAATGTCATACTCTTGAGATTGGGAGTGTATGTTTTTTCCATATTGAATGCCTTTAGCCCTAGTTCTTTGTGTGACTAGTAAGTGGTATCACTTTTTAAAATATTTTTAATTTTGCACTGTCTTAGCCCTAGTTCATGGTTTGACTTGTAAGTGATATCATTCTATAAAATATTGCTAATGTTGCAATGCATAGATGTATTTGAGTCTAGAGTTAAGTATTTCAACTTATCATTTAAATATCTATCTTAGCTAATATTTGCATTTGTCGTTTTGATAATAGATAGCAGCAGCAGCAGTAGTAGTAGTAGTAGTAGTAGTAGTAGTAGTAGTAGTAGTAGTAGTAGTAGTAGTAGTAGTAGTAGTGGTAGTAGTAGTAGTAGTAGTAGTAGTAGTAGTGGTGGTAGTGGTAGTGGTAGTGGTAGTCGCAGCAGCAGCAGCAGCAGTAGTAGTAGTAGTAGTAGTAGTAGTAGTAGTAGTAGTAGTAGTAGTAGTAGTAGTAGTAGTAGTAGTAGTAGAGTAGTAGTGGAAGTATTAGTAGCAGTGGTGGCAGCAGCAGCAGCAGCAGCAACAGCAGTAGTAGAAGTAGTAGTAGTTTTAGTAAGAAGTATAAGAGCTAGAATTTTAGGTAGTGCTCAGCAGTGGTTAGGGTAAGGCTTTTAAGTGAAAATGATTGAAAATGCTTGAATTGGTGGGATTAGAACCATCGATTTATAGATGCTTCGGCACCCATCGCCTTGCCACTCCAGGAGAACATAGCTTGTACTAATACGCCACTATGCTCCCTAAAAAGAAAGTTTCATGGCAAAGAAATTTACTAAGCCTCCCTGAGTGACTTGCAATCTTGATTGGGAAAGCCCAAATTGCACCAAAGACAACCATTGAATCTGGAAGCACCACACTTGCCATTGGACACACAAACATCTAGGACGAAGGATAACAATATGTATGCCTCAAATATTTAGTAAATTCAAATTTAGATCTAGAGGAAGCAAACCACTGGGTTAATATAAGTAAGAATTATAAGAGCTAGAATTTTAGGTAGTGCTCAGCAGTGGTTAGGATAAGGTTTTAAGTGAAAATGACCGAAATAACTTTCCACAACTCTTTTCCTCCCAATCTCAATAATATTGAGTTCCGCAACTTACTTGAAAAGCTGCTGACCTTCAAATCTGTACTGCCTGCTGTTGTAGTAACTGCTTCTGTTGTCTGCTCAGCAGCATCAGGTCTTGGTTTGATGATCTCTGATAAGTCTATAAAACAGGCAGTTTTAGTAAAAATCTCCTGAAACTCATAAAATTTTAGTATGTATTTGTTTTTCTTTCTTGTTTTTTTTTTTTATTTTATTGTTACTGAATGAGCCATACAAAAAGGGACTGTTTGTCATGCCCTATTTTACATAATTAACAGGAGTAGATGTATAACTGTTCTACAAGCATTCAAGGGCTTAGCTTTGTTAGAACAGTTGGGTGCCGATATAAGAAGACTAGTGATGAGCACGCAAATCAAATACATACATTATGTCTAAGTACTTTTTTTGCACTCTGCAGTTTATGAGCATATTTGATGTTCATTTTTTTTTTTTTTAACTATGCTATAAAGAACAAGATTAATAGTACTAGTGGGTGTTTTCATGAAAAACATAAACTTGACCCCTTGAGATAATAGTCTTATCTTTCCTTGTATGGCATGTTCCTGGAATTGAGATGTGTAGAAGGTCATGATCGCCTACAATAAAGAGTAGGGAATGCTCATTGTTAAGTGTCCTGAGTGTTGAGGTTGTATGTAATTCAACAGTCATTCAAGAATTTTTTTTTTTGGTAACATTAATCCAATCAAAGTGCTTTTTGCATGTAAAGTTATCAAGTGCGCACATTGTGAAATTTACTAACTCAATATTTTCGTCTCATCACTTGTGTTCAAGAAAAGCAAAACTCACCACAATCAGGTGTGGTTATCAGTAATGCAGGTGCAAATCCATCAATTGCCTCCTGCTTGGCTTTTTCATCATTGGGACATTCCAAGCTGCTCACGCACGAGAGGAAAGACTTTCCAAAGCTGTTGGGAAAAAAATTGTAAGATTAATTTTTTATATCGATAGTCTTACTTTGCAGCAAAAACTACTAGCGAATTCTTTTTGAATGAAAATTAACTCAAAGTGAATAAAAACAGATACTGCTGACAACAGCTATTTATTTATTGAGATCAGCATGATTAATAAATATTACCATTTCCCAAATAAAAATTTCTTGTCCTTATATTTAGAAGATTATGTTCGGTTTAGTGCTGCTTTGGAGAAAAATTCCCAGTTTTTTTTGCTCAGTGCTTCCTACTGAACCCACTATAGAGGAAAAAGATAACAATTCATTAAAGATAAATCAAACAATCACTAATAATTTTCTTTCATAAAGTTTGTTTTCTATGGGTGAATTGCAAGCACTTTTTAAATATAACTTTAAAAAGTACTAAGAATGAAACTCAATTTGCAGAAATTGTAAGGAAACAATTTTTATGATCTAGGAAAAATTTTAAAGTGCATTTAGATCATTACAACCCGATTAAGATAACATGAAGGACCTTAACAGTGCAACATGTTAATTTGTGCCTGTGCAAATGTTCAATAATTTTTTGATTAACATATGAAGAAAGATGCCCCTTAAAAAAATTACATTAGACAGATTCAAGCTCACAGAAGCATCCACCCCCCAAAAAAATCATATAATCTACAGATACAGTTTATAATTATCTCTACTCATGAAGACATACCTGCAAAAAAGATCTGGTCTAAATCCACCTGAAGTCATATCTAACTGGTAATTGTTGAAACATCCTTGTATCTTTAACAGACAATCTAAGCAGGGGTTAAAAATGAGATGAAAATTAATGAATCTAGGTAAGCCAAAACATTAGCATTTTTGCAATAAAAGATGAAGTAAGAAATAAAGACATTTCTTTGTGAATCTCCTGATATTATTATGGAAGACAATTAGTTTAATATCAGTCTCAATTTTGTAGCTCAAAGTGCAAAATCTTTTTAGTACCATGATTTAAAGAATGCTTCCTTCACTGCCTGACAATTTAGCTACATAAGTGTGCAACTTTCAATGAAAAGTATTAGATTTTGATTGTTTTTTCCCTTCCATAATAAAGAGCACTAAATATGAATAAATTTGCCTTCTTTTCCTCTTTAGCTAAGAAGCATATTTAATTTGTTTCAAGCTAACTGAATTCTGCATTCACCAACCTCAAAATATCTCAAAGCATTGCGATAAAAAAATCAATTGATCAGGTGTTCCTGATGTTAAGCGCTAGCGATCACGACTTTCCATGTATCTCTATCCCTTGCCACTTTCAGAGCATCCATCATATGTCCTACTTTAAGCCACTTTTTTAGTCCGTCAACTTTTTTTCTAGCTGTTATTTTTCTGCTTTTTTTTTCTTTGATAATTTCAGTTGTTCTAGTTTCTGTCCCCTCATCCCAAAAAGGTTGCCTGGCATTTACATATTTTGTTTATGAGTGATCTTATTGCGTCAGCTTCTCATAACACTGCTTCTTATAATTTCTTTGCAGTCCATGGTATTCATAAGGTTCTCCTTAGGAACCAAATTTCTGTTGCTTCTCGTTACTTTTGTAATTGTATTGAAATTGTCCAGGCCTCTATAATCCATACATCAGAATGGAATGAATATAGCACCCCAGGGCTATTCTTCTTGTGTGAATGGAGATTTGTTTATTTGTTAGGACTGATTTCATTCTCTGGAAACTCATTTTTGCCTGTGTTATTCTTGATGCAATTTCAGTGTTGTTGCGTCCATTGCCTGATATTACAATAACCCAGTATTTGATTTAATCCCTTCGCGTGAATTTATTCCCGCTGATAAAGATGTTGATCTGTGAACACTCATTGTTTTGACTGACGACCATTACTTCTGTCTTTATACTATTCAATTTCAATCCTTTCTTCCTGCTTTCTTCTTCAACTATGTCTAACAATTTATGCAAGTCTCTTTTTTTCTGCAATTAATACAGTGTCATCAGCATACATCAAGTTGTTTACGTTGTGCCCTTCAACTTTAACTCCTGAAAATCCTTCTAAGTTTTGCATAACAATTTCTCACAAGAGAGAGAAAGGTCTCGGGAAAGAACACATCCTTGTCTGACACCACGCTTCATTTCTTGAAATGAGCTGATTTTCCCATTAACTACCATTGCTGCTGTCTGTTTCCAGTTCATGTTTTTTATCACATGATCTTTTCCATCTATCTTTAACTGTGTTACTTGTGTGATTATCTCATCACTTCCTTCTCTGTCAAATACCTTGGTGTAGTCAATAAAGCATTAATATACCTCTTTTTTTACTTCCAGAGCTCGTTCAATTATAGTTCGAGGGATCAAATTGCATTTGTTGGACCTCTTCCCTTCACAAAGCCACATTATTTCTCTGCTATTTCAGGTTTGATTTTGTTTTTGACTCGCACCATGATGATACTTAAAAGTATTTTGGTGTTATGACTCATAAGACTGATGGTTCTATGCAATTCACACTCTGTTGCCTTTGGTTTCTTTGACAGTGCAATAAATTTAGATATGGAAATGGCTGGTGGAATCTGACCCTTGCCGTAGTTTTCATTTTGCATGTTGACCCTTAATGATGATCAGGCATAACCTGTGGCACATGACAATTCCTACGGAGGAGACTGGCCTGTGTGTCACAAACCACTCTATTCTGTGAAGTATTTTCTTTCTTGACTTCTGTTTTGTCATAACTGATCTTCGCAAAGATACCTATAGCCTTCTATGGGAGTAGTCCTCATGTTGAGTTGGTCTGGCCAAACATTGTCCCATAAACTGGGGTCTTCTGTTTGGCCAGCATAAGCGGTTTGCCATTAGTGACATCTTGTTGATTGCCTAGCACTCATTCACCACCTGCTTTCCATGGCTTCATCATAACCCTGATAGGAGGCTGTGTGGGCACTTGGTCCTGTTTAAGGATTTCACACAGGCTAGCAAAGGGAAGGGACTGCTTTTCTTTCCTTTCTCAGAGCCTGCTCTGATCCATCAAAGGAATATTTCATAGAAAAACAATAGAAACCAAACTGAATCAAATTGATAGCAATGAAACTTCAACTCATTACAGGCAATGGTGCTGCACACGTCAGTCTACACATCAAAGGCTAAGTTAACATAACGATAATTTAAAACCATGTCAATTTTGAGTTTATACTTCTTTAAAAATGATACAGAGCCAATCTTTTCTCCCTCTGCCCCTTACCTAACAATTAAAGCTGTTATGAAAAAGACACATCTTCTTTTTAAAAAATTGATTTTAAAGTATAGCACAAAGCATGAAATAAGATTAATTTTTTCAAACTTCTCCTTTTCATCTGAAACAAGTGAGTTTAGAGACTTACCTGAAGGACCAGTTGTCATGAAACCTGAGCTAGCTACTGAGGTGATGAATGATTTTGTTGTCTGCTCACCATCATCAAGTTCTATTGCGTTTATTTCTGATAAGTATGAAATACAAGCATTTCCGAAATTCAACGATAAAATTGAGCATGGACATTAATGCATTTTACTAATCTATTAAAGGTGAGATAAGGAAGCGTCTAATAAATAGAATCGAATAATATGCTGTTCATTCACACCTTTAAACACTTTTGTAGTAGGAATAATGAATAACATGCCAGTTAGCCTTCAAACACTTTAATTCATTTTTTTTCTTTTAATATATAAGTATGTTTCTTAATTTTTTTAAACATTTCAATTTATTCTCTTTCATTACAAAATATAACTATGACCTTTGTTTAAATAAGAAAAAAGATCCATTAAATACTGAATATAGAAAGCACTGAATTTCCTCAGCAAGGAACTGTGGATTTTTTCTTTTTTTTTTTTAAGATCTATTTAAGATCATAGAATACAGGCACATAATCTCCTTACAGGTTGGTTGTTATTTCCAGGTAGCACCACCATTCACGGAAGAGAGCTGAACCGAGTAGAGTTCACACACCTTAAGACAATGAATATTTACGTCTTTGCTACAAGATGGCTTACACCAGAAAATATTCCCATCTTATATAAAATTTTAGAAATCCCAATTTTCTTTGAGAAGCCTGACTTTAGGGTATCCATTAGGCCTTGTCAAACATGAATCACATAGCACAAATAAAACTAGTGAGGTTTTTCATATAAAAACTCTGAATTGCACTTTTGCGAGAGATTCATGATGGCAGATTTGGAAAAAACAAGTATGTGAAAAGTATTATCTTGCCCTTGTATGGCATCCTCATTGCCAGTTATCCTAGATCTGAAGGCGTAAAGAAGTTTGCAGTAGGATGGAAAACTTCTTTGTCACATTATTAGAATACATGTGCCTTTCACGTGTGAAAGTATCACACAAGCAAAATTTTATAAAGGCAATATTTTGGTGTCACTACTCTTCAAGAGAAAGTCAATCTCACCACAATCAGGTACTACACTAAGTATTGCAGTTTGGAAACCCTCAATCGCATTCTGCTTGGCATCCTCTTGATGGGAACATTCTGAGTTGTGCACACACGAGACAAAAGTCTTTGCAGAACTGTTGGAAAAAAGATGATGGAGATTTATAATTTACAATAATAAACTTCCTTACTTTTCGGTGAATATTTCTATTGAATTGTTATAAATTACAGCAATAAATAAATAACAATCACAAATGCTGCAAACAACAATTATATATTCACTATAATCCCCTTGAGTAATAAGTGTTATCATTTTAGATAAAAAGGAAGAGTAACATAAACATTATCATTTGATCAGTGCTTTGAATTTATTCTGCTGTAAAGAAAATAGATAGCACAAGTAGAAAGGGGTCCATTAATACATAAATATAAGAATAAGCAAAAAAGGAAATTATCCACAAAAGATTCATTGGATATATAAAACATAACTTGTACTTAATTCTATTCAGATAATGTACCTGCATAAAAGATTTAGTTGGCCAGAAGTCAATTCTTTCTGGTACTCGTTGAAACATTCTTGGATTTGAGACAGGCAGTCTTGAGCATGGGTAAAATGTTTAAAAAAAATTATCATGCTTGATAAATATTGGCATTTTCAAAAATAAAGATATTATAGTTGGAGAAAGATAAATCTTTGTGGTACTTGTTGAGACATTCGTAGATCTTGGGCAGACAATCTAAGCATGGATAAGGCATGAAAAAAAAACAATGATATTTGATAAGCTCAACCATCACCATTTTCAAATTAAAGATATATAGTAGTAAGATAAAAAAAAAAGTTTTTTTATACAAATCTGCTTATATAATTGTGGAACACAATATGTGATATTCATGGTTTTTTTTAATTTAAGTAGCTTGAATCATCACTTCTTAAATCTTATTCCTTAGTGATGTATAGAAATTTACCTGGAGAAACAGACGTCGTGAAATCTATGTCGTCCACTGCCGTACTTAAAGCTTCTGTTGTTTGCTCAACATCATCAGGTCCCACTGCATTTATATCTGAAAAGTATGAACTTAACGCATTTCCGAAATTCACCATTAAAATTGTGCATAGACATTAATGCATCTTATTAAACTTTTGAAGGGATGAATACCTAATGAATGGGATCAAATAATAAGCAATTCCTTCACACCTTAAATACTTTTATAGTAGGATAAAAGGAAAATTTTTTTATTTTTGAAACACTTCAATTTATTCTCTTTCATTATAAAATATAACTATGACCTTTGTTCAAATAAGAAAAAAGATCCATTAAATACTGAATATAGAAAGCACTGAATTTCTTCAGCAAGGAAGCACTTGTGGAATTTTTCTTTTTTTAAGATCTATTTAAGATCATAGAATACAGGCACATAATCTCCTTACAAGTTAGTTGTTATTTCCAGGTGGCACCACCATTCATGGAAGAGAGCTGAACAGAGTAGATTTCACACGGCTTAAGTCAATGAATATTTATGTCTTTGCTACAAGATGGTTTACACCAGAAAACATTCCCATTCTATATAAAATTTTAGAAATCCCAATTTTCTTTGAGAAGCCTGACTTCAGGGTATCCATTAGGCCTTGTTAAACATGAATCACATAGCACAAATAAAACTAGTGAGGTTTTTCATATAAAAACTCTGAATTGCACATTTGCGAGAGATTCATGATGGCAGATTTGGAAAAACCAAGTATGTGGAAAGTATTACCTTGCCCTTGTATGGCATGCTCATTGCCAGTTATCCTAGATCTGAAGGCGTAAAGAAGTTTGCAGTAGGATGGAAAACTTCTTTGTCACATTGTTAGAATACATGTGCCTTTCACGTGTGAAAGTATCACACAAGCAAAATTTTATAAAGGCAATATTTTGGTTTCACTACTCTTCAAGAGAAAGTCAATCTCACCACAATCAGGTACTACATTAAGTATTGCAGTTTGGAAACCCTCAATCGCATTCTGCTTGGCTTGTTCTTGATGGGGACATTCTGAGTTGTGCACACACGAGACAAAAGTCTTTGCAGAACTGTTGGAAAAAAGATGATGGAGATTTATATTATAATAATAGACTTCCTTACTTTTCGGTGAATATTTCTAATGAATTGTTATAAATTACACCAATAAATAAATAACAATCACAAATACTGCAAACAACAATTTTATATTCACTATAATCCCCTTGATCAATAAGTGTTATCATTTTAGATGAAAAAGAAGAGTAACATAAATATTATCATGATCAGTGCTTTGAATTTATTCTGCTGTAAAGAAAACTAGATCGTACAAGTAGAAAGGGGTCCATTTATATATAAATATAAGAATAAGCAAAAAAGGAAATTATCCACAAAAGATTCATTGGATCTATAAAACATAACTTGTACTTAATTCTATTCAGATAATGTACCTGCATAAAAGATTTAGTTGGCCAGAAGTCAATTCTTTCTGGTACTCGTTGAAACATTCTTGGATTTGAGACAGGCAGTCTTGAGCATGGGTAAAACGTTTAAAAAAAATTATCATGCTTGATAAATATTGGCATTTTCTTAAATAAAGATATTATAGTAGGAGAAAGAAAAATATTCCTTTACTGGTCTGCAAATAGACTGCAGAACATACTTTTATTCCTTAATCATGCATAATGATATACAGTGTTTTGTAACAAAAAAAAATGTAGTTTTACTTTGCTAGTGCATTTCTTCAAATGCAAAAAATCAGAAATTTCAATTGTTTTTCTCGTTCTATAGGAAAGAGCACTCCAAAGGAGTAATTTAATTTTAAGCTGACTGAACAATTTTCATAGTTTTTCTCATGTTATGCAATAGCGCAGGACCCTTCAGTATACACAGGGTTGTTTCATGGATTTCTAGATTTTGGTCACTATTAATGCAAGGAATTTAAAAACTGATCAAATTTCACAAATGCTTTTTTCTTACATAAAAGACATTGCTAGCATCAGATAACTATAATGTTAAAACTAGCAACCTTCTGTAAAATGTATACAAAAAATTTGAACCCAAAAACTACTTTTTATCAAACATCATATCATTAAAAAAAATATCCCTAATGAGTTAAATTTATTTTGACGCCTACCACAGATCCTCCAAAAAGTTTTAAAAAGTTTTGCAAAAAATCACAAAGTACTGTAAAATGTAAAGTTTTAGACAAAAACAAATCAAGTTTTTTAAATCTTTTCTTTCCATCTAAAAAAAACGCTGAGTTTAAAAGCTTACCTGAGGAACCAGACATCTTGAAATCTGTACTGTTTATTGTAGTAATAGAAGCTTCTGTTGTCTGTTCAACAACATCAGTGTTTATCTCTGATGAAAATGAAATACAAGCATTTCGAAAATTCATTATTAAACTTGAGCATAGATATACATTTTATCGATCTAAAGGTGAGATAAACGGTCTACTTATGAACTTTTCTAATGATTTGGATCAAGTATGCTAGGCCTATTCATGTACCATAAGTAAAGACTTTTTAGTAGGAATAATGAATAATGTGCCAGTCAATTTTTGTAGACTTAATTTATTCACGTCCTTTAGACAAGTGTGTGGCCTGTATGTCTCTTTTCTCATTGAGTATAGAAAAGTGAAGAGCAAAAAAATTATACCTTTTCAAATCTCATTAACACTGAGAACTCGTGTTCACTAGCAGACAGAGGAACCACTGCTGTTGTAAAGTATTCAGTTTTATAACCAGTGCTCAAGTCGCATACAATGTTACAATAGAAAAGAAATGGCATTTTTCATCAAGGTAGTATCTATGTACTCTTTTGTTTTTCACGAGGCTGCTAGTTGGCCGAAGCTCATTGTATCTATGTAGGTAACTCTGAAACATTAAAAATTTCTTTGGTGATATCTACCCAAGATCATAGGCCTACATATTAAATGCATGAAATCACCTGCTTCGAAGTTTGTTTCTAAAAGATGCTGATTATTATTTCATGGTGTCAACAAGTTTTTAATCACACAAAAGCAAACAAAGCTTGTTTTCACGAATTAAAAAAAAGGTAGGATAAATTAAAATGAAGCTGAGTGCTTTCAAAAGATGGCTCTTGCTGAAAATAAGTCCCATCCTCGCACCTTTTTTCACTTACAAAAATGAAAAATTTAGGTTTTCATTGTGAATTTTGTCTATTCTGTTTACAATGCTGATCATTGTATAACAAAATCCAGCCTTCTTCAAATTCTCCAGCAATCAGGCTGGGGAAGAAGTAATTACTTCATTCGTAAATGAATCTATGTTGAAAAGGATTTGTGCCCTTGAGAGAGATATCTATCTTGGCATAGTAAAAAAAATATAAGCACTTGGCTATTCTTATCTTGTAGCACCCTCATTGTATGTTGTCCTGGGTCTCAAAGTTGTAAATGGATTATAGGTCAGCGGTCAGTCAGATACATCTTTGTTATTTGATTAATACTTAAGCACCTTCCAAATTTTAAAGTAGATGGCAAGCATGTTGTGAAATTACAAAAACAATAATGTTTTCCCATTATATGTCAGGAGAGCTCAACTTACTGCAGTCTGGTGCCATGTTAACTACTGAAGATGAGATGGCGTCAATCATCTGCTGCTTGAATTCTTTACCAAGTGTACAATCAATTTTGAGTATGCAAGAGGCGAAAAAATTTGCAGCACTGTTTGAAAAATATGATCAGATTTGTAATTAAGTTAGACAGTCTTACTCAGCAGTAATAATCATTAATGAATGGGCATTAAGTCAAAAAACTCAAAGTTCTTTTTAAAAAAAAACACACAAATTTTGCTGATGAAAATTTATATTAATGTGTTCATGCAAACAATAGTATTTATAATTTAAGACCCAAAGAAATGTTAACTCAAAATATCATCCAAAATGTAGCAAAAGTTGTGTTATGCTGAGTGCTATCATTTTGAATGATGCACATTATCTATTGACCAGAAAAATTTACAATTTATTTTTAAACCTAAGTGGTTGCTTAGTTATAACAATAATTTTTTAGAGATAAATTTTGTTTTCAATATGTGAATTGTGAGTGTCTGTCTGTCTGTCTGTCTGTCTGTCTGTCTGTCTGTCTGTCTGTCTCTCTCTCTCTCTCTCTCTCTCTCTCTCTCTCTCTCTCTCTCTCTCTCTGTCTCTCTCTCTCTCTGTGAGTGTGTGTTTTATTTGAGATTTTCATTACAGTGGTTTTTCTTTTCCATTCTGATACGAATAAGTAGGTAATTAGAGCTGTCTTGAATCCATTTAAAAAACACTTGGCTAAATCTAGAAGGAAAAAAATATGTGCATCTTTATAAAATAAACAGCAAAACTTTGCTTATTGGGATGTAACAGTTGCAATTCTTTAAAATTTTGAATTTCTATTTAAAAAAAAAATACCTTACTTACATTTATGTTTAATTCTACCATTGATTCAACAGATTTTAATACTGACATAAACAGAATAAACACATAAATTTTATGAAAATACAAATTTTAGAAATGAATTTGATGGTTGATGATATTCAATCCTTGTGAAATGTGAGTAATCTTTCAGGATAAGCCACTTTCAGACACTGATCATTATAGAATGGCAATAGATAAAATATTAAGATTGAACATGTGATAAGATCAATACAAGGTTGTATTAGATTTTCAGAAAAAAATGCATTACTTTTTGTAAAGAAAACTCAAAGCATAAAACCTTGGATTTAAAGAAAATAGTATAATTGTTGTTAAGTTTCAGTAAAAAAATCTTTTACTGAATAAAAAGCTTGTACCTCTATTTCTATGAGGATAAACTTTTGGTAGGTCACATTTTAAGAATTTCTCAGTTTGGAAATCAGAAGAAAAAACTGAAAATTCTTGAAATAAGCAAATGATTTTAATAGCATTTCACTCCCGAATGTCTGAAATCGAGAATAACGAGTTTAAAGAAAATGAATTGAATTGGTTTATACATATTATAATGGACCAAATTTATAATATACTTCTTCTGTTATCAAAATCTGTTAACTATTATCTTAAGACTTACAAAAAGGATTGTCTACATTGACAAAGAAAATTTTTAAAAAACTTGTAATGCTTCGAATGACATTTAGTCTGGACAAAGTAGGTTCCGCTACACCAATGATGTTTTTATGTAACATTTTAGACATTGGCAAATATGAAACTGGAAAGAAACGTAAGAAAGTATTTAGTTGCTGGTTAGGTCCATTTTATCCATCCTGGATTACTTGTAATTAATTCTATTCATGAAAATGTACCTGCAATAATTATCTGGACTAAATACCATAGAGGATAAGTCTTGCTGGAGGCGGTCAGCACATTCTCGTACTTTGTTCAAGCAATCTAAACATAGATCAAAGATCAAACAAAAAGAGGAAACAGATTAAACAAAATAGTGGCAATTTGTAAGCTTATCTATAATAGGCTCTTCCCAAATGAAAAATAAGGTAAGATAAAAACATTTCTTGTGTTTCTGTTGAAACATCTTTTATTGAATGTCATACTTTTAGTGCTCCAATGGTAATTTTTTCACTTGCTGTGCTTAGTAAAGCTTTTATTTCTGAATGCATTATAACAAAATGATGTTGAAATTTAATGATGTACCATAATTGTGCATATTTACCACGCAAAATATCGGAGATTCATTTGTTTTTCATCTTCTATAATAAAGAGCACTCTATGAAGATTAAATCAATTTTATTACGCTGACGTACTCATTAAATTTATTTTAAGCTCAATGGATTATTTTCCTCATATACATAAAACTGAAATGATTTTCCACAGGAACACCAACCATCCCTTTCCAACCAATATTTGATTCTTGAACCCCCAAAAAAGGTAAAGTTTGCCGTGAAAGAATTGGAATGGACAGGGTTAAAAGAGGGTGGGTTTTTTTGGGGGGGTTGTTTTTTTTAAACAGGAAGCAGGGAAATACGGAAATATACAGACTGAGAAAAAATTGTAGTTCTATTTAATTATGAAATATGGAGAAAAAAGAAAGGACTGTGGGGTTACAGATTTTTTCCTGATATCCACAGTGACTTTCTTAGCAGGTTCAAATACCTCACCTGTCGGTGTATGAGTTTAAGGCCTCAACTTTTCAGTCCCTGTCTGACAGGGGCTCCAGTTCGAAATGTTAAAAGGTCTTGATCACCAGGTTATGGACAAGCAATATCAAACAACAAACCAAAAACATATATATTTTTTTATACTTAACAAATGATTGAGATAAAAAATATAGTAACTGACAACAGACAACGAACAAAAAAAAAATCAGGGAGAAAGGCACACAGACAAAAAGAGACCAATATATAAAGGAAAAGAGCAAGAGAGATAAATTCAGAGGGACAAAGCGAAAGAGAGCACGACTGATGCAAATAAAGAGCAAGCTGAGAGAGAGAGAGAGAGAGAGAGAGAGAGAGAGAG
Organism: Elysia crispata; assembly: GCA_033675545.1. NCBI lineage: Eukaryota > Metazoa > Mollusca > Gastropoda > Plakobranchidae > Elysia > Elysia crispata. Next base: position 36,428 of record JAWDGP010003163.1, on the reverse strand, counting down.
AGAGAGAGAGAGAGAGAGAGAGAGAGAGAGAGAGAGAGAGAGAGAGAGAGAGAGAGATAGAGAGAGAGAGAGAGAGAGAGAGAGAGAGAGAGAGAGAGAGAGAGAGAGAGAGAGAGAGAGAGAGAGAGAGAGAGAGAGAGAGAGAGAGAGAGAGAGAGAGAGAGAGAGAGAGAGAGAGAGAGAGAGAGAGAGAGAGAGAGAGAGAGAGAGAGAGAGAGAGAGAGAGAGAGAGAGAGAGAGAGAGAGAGAGAGAGAGAGAGAGAGAGAGAGAGAGAGAGAGAGAGAGAGAGAGAGAGAGAGAGAGAGAGAGAGAGAGAGAGAGAGAGAGAGAGAGAGAGAGAGAGAGAGAGAGAGAGAGAGAGAGAGAGAGAGAGAGAGAGAGAGAGAGAGAGAGAGAGAGAGAGAGAGAGAGAGAGAGAGAGAGAGAGAGAGAGAGAGAGAGAGAGAGAGAGAGAGAGAGAGAGAGAGAGAGAGAGAGAGAGAGAGAGAGAGAGAGAGAGAGAGAGAGAGAGAGAGAGAGAGAGAGAGAGAGAGAGAGAGAGAGAGAGAGAGAGAGAGAGAGAGAGAGAGAGAGAGAGAGAGAGAGAGAGAGAGAGAGAGAGAGAGAGAGAGAGAGAGAGAGAGAGAGAGAGAGAGAGAGAGAGAGAGAGAGAGAGAGAGAGAGAGAGAGAGAGAGAGAGAGAGAGAGAGAGAGAGAGAGAGAGAGAGAGAGAGAGAGAGAGAGAGAGAGAGAGAGAGAGAGAGAGAGAGAGAGATAGAGAGAGAGAGAGAGAGAGAGGGAGAGAGAGAGAGAGAGAGAGAGAGAGAGAGAGAGAGAGAGAGAGAGAGAGAGAGAGAGAGAGAGAGAGAGAGAGAGAGAGAGAGAGAGAGAGAGAGAGAGAGAGCGTGTGACACAGGTAGTGAATGAAATGACAAGCAATTGAGAAAAAAATATTTTCCATTGTTATTCTTGTCAAAGAAAATTCCAAGAATTTAGAAATACGGACTATCAAAGAACCAAAGCAACATAAATGATTTCTTTGAAGGGAAGAAACTTAAAAGTTTTTTCAGTGTTTTAAAGTACTATCAAGGCTAATATATATCTCAGTACCAATTCACTGGAATAAAAGGTAAAGTCACTTACCTGGTGTTGGCATGTCTTCTGTTGTGATAGCTGTGATAGCTGCAGCTAAGGATGTTGCCCTGTCTTCTGTTGTGATAGCTGCAGCTAAGGATGTTGCCCTGTCTTCTGTTGTGATAGCTGCAGCTAAGGATGTTGCCCTGTCTTCTGTTGTGATAGCTGCAGCTGTGGTGTGCTCAGTTGAATCAGGACCTAGACCTTTTTTCCGATAATTCAGTTGAAGCAAAAACTAGTTGTAGAGATTATAGCCTGGTAGGACAAGTTCTAATTGGGTATGTTGGATTAGTATATCACAATATGATATAGGATATATCATTGTTAAAAGTGATGTACACATTTTAACTCCTAAATGTAATATTTCAAAAAGACACTCATCATGATGCTATGAAGGTGCCAACAAAAAGTGCATAGAGAGGTGGGAAAATCATAGTTGCCAATTGATCGGTATCTTTAAAATAAAAAGAATTCAAAAGTCTATAAATAGATTAGGAATTTACAAAATTAGCAAACTGCTCTTACTGTCTACAAAATTATATATACTTCGCTATCTCAAGTGCTAAACATAGATATCAAGTTCTTTTGGTTGAAAAAAGAATAGAGAAAATGCTTTGATTAACTGCAGTTAGCGGACATTCTAATACAAGGGATTTTTTTTTATCATGTAAAAACGTAATAAATATCCCCTCCAGCAACTAACAAAGCAATTAAGGGTCAGGTTTGTTTTGCACCTCTGTGATAAAAATTAATGGCTCAAACGATCAGTTACTTACTGCAACCTGGAAAAACGGTATCCACAAAATTTTGTAGCATAGAGAATAATCCCTTCTTTTCATCAGGTGAAATAGGACATTTTAGATTTTCAATACAGTTTGCATACGCTTTTGCATGTCTGTTGATAAAGAAGAAAAATAAAGGAATAGCTGTTTTGTTTTTGTTACATTTTCTGTGTATGTGTATGTGTTTTATGTATTTGAAAAATCAAATGCCCGGCAAATAAAATGAAAGTAGTAAGGGATATGTTGATATACACATATTGGTTGCAAATCTTTTTCACACAGATTGAACTAATTAGTGAACTCAAAGATTACAAAACTCATGGGTGAGTTGTACAAATGGGAAGATACATTCCTGGTTTTTTTAGGGGAGAATTTGCATATTAAACATTTTTAAAACTTAAAATGTCTAAGTTTACACTAAATTTTCTCGCAATGGAAGAAAAGAAAACTAGCCACTTCTAGGTTCAGTTTCACAAGATAGTCTTGTCTATATAAAGAGCTTACAAGCATACAATGGCTGGGTTTTCCTCAGATTGAATTGCCGCCCCAAAAATCTTCTCACAGCGCGAGGCTTCAATTTGGGGAATACAATCTGAAAAAATAAAAGCATATGTTATCCTGCAGACATCTCAACATTCTTGAGAAAATAAGAATAGTTAGTTAATTTTGTAAAATCTCAATCTATTTATAACTCCTTTTAAATGACCATTATCATGTGTGTTCAAGTACACCAAGCTAAGAACCCCTGCAGGTTAGTGTGCCAATGGATACTTTTTGTTCATAACTACAAAGCCAGTGCTATTTAATGAACAGTGCAGAACTATCTGTTCACCACTATTCATAACAAATAAGGTCAAAAGTAAACTCATAAGAAGAGGTTTGCAGTGACCTTAAGATTAGACCTGCATGCTGATTCAAATTTCAACATATTTCCTGAGCCATTTTCTCACCATAAATTATGAGATGAAAGGAAAAGAAAAGCAATTTTCTGGAGTAATGTCTCTTATTCTAAATGGATTTTCAATATAACGAATTTTTTCTATGGTTAAGATCCATTTTTTAGTATTGTTCTGTTTGATTAGTTTTGTTCTGTTTGAGTTTTGAGACTAATGGTGTTGAAATTTATGTAAAGAAGATTATAGAATATTATAATTAATTAACCAAAATTTTCATCTTCTAAGTCACATGCATTCATAGGCCTATAAGAGAATAGTAGAAGACTATGTTTTTTGTTTGATTTTTTTTTCCATTAAGCATTAATTATATATGAACAGTTCTCAAAAGGTCAATAGTAATCTATTAGGATGATTTCATACACGTTTTTTTTCCAATTTCAGTAAAATTTTCTCATAAAAATGATAATATATTCTTCAAAGCACATGTTGAGGAGATAGCAGGTACAGTTTGGTGTACCTATAAACCACATAATTTAATTCTGTTCAGTTTTGTATTGAAACAGTTACCATTTTATCAATAAAAAACTTCACATAGACTACTGGTATTTGAGAGGTTGTTTTAACAAAGTTGCCAACTATTCACTACCCTACAATAAACAGAGTAAATGCAAACTCTTAAATCTGATTGGGCCTCTAAAAACAAACTAGTTACTCTCTTGTCATACTATAACATCCAGAATATACTTCTTTCCTTGTTTACTTTCACTTTTTGGATTAAACCATTGTCGTCAAGTTCACCAGAAATGACGTCTTTCTTCCCGTAAAAGCTTCTAGTCTCTATAGTCAAAGGGGCCATTCAACGATTCATTTCCAGTCGTAGGATAATGTTCAGAAGCATTTAAGGCCCCATATAAATCTGACCAGCCATTTTGGACGCTTTTATTTGAAGTAAGTTTCAAAAGATTTAATCATTTTATTTTTTAGATAAATCTAGGCATGTTGGCAACAAATACTAAAGACTGGGCATTAATGTGACTCTTCCGACGTTATGATGACACAAATAGGTCCATCATTACCATTTCTTATGGGCTCTTAAAGTCTAATTTCAGCTATTTCTTAATTCTAGGGTGGGAAAAGTTTTTAAATTAGTTTCAGGTTTACTATTATTTACAACATTGTGTGAACAGATGTAGCTATGTTCTTCACAATCTTCCTGGTGTTACGATGACAAAAAAAATTATGTCACTGTAACATCTGGAAGAGCAAAATGTTCGCAGATTGATTTGTTGAATCTTTACCAACATTGTAGACACTCTAGACTATATCTCTTGAGGAGGAACCAACAATGGAGGCAGTTTATATTGAAATCTAAATCTATTTAGAAGCTGCAAACACAAAATTCTGGAACAAGTTCTTCTCAACGTTATAATGACACATTATGTCACTGTAAGATCAGGAAGAACAAAATGTGGACTTATTTGTGCGCTCCTTATCAATACTGTAGATCCATTACACTCTAGCTCTTGGTGAGGAATCAAAATGTAACCAACTTACACAGAACTTTAAATAAGTTTAAAAGCTCCAAGCACAAAATTCTGAAACAAATTCTTCCGGATGTTACAATGACAAAAGCTGAAATCCATTACACCATTAACTATAAGTCTTGCTACTAAATTATCATATTTTAATGACTGATAACATCTATTTTTTCCCTCAAAGTAATAATGGTATGGTTTCTTTTGCTCATAAGGCAGCTAAACTTCAATTGTTTTATGTAAAATGGAAACAGCCTGATATAAAAACAACAGCACAGCAAAGAAAAGGACAACTTTGTATGTGTTGGTTTCATCACCCCTATTTGGATGCTAATAGGGAACTATGTTTAGCTGCACAATTAAAACCTTTCTTGCTTAAGGATTTTCAAATTCAACAGCCTCCCAAGTGCATTAAAAGCAATTAAAAGCAATAAAACCATTCTAGCTCTTAGTGTCAGATATCTGTTGTAAGTAAAACTGACTAGTTAAAATATTGGTAGTGGGTGTGATATAATGAAACAGAGTCTTTATGTTTCTAAGATAGCCATCAATGACATCAAGAGCCATTTGTTCTCTAGCATTCACATTTCCATTTTGTGATAGGTTTTCAAACTTTTCAGCATTCTCTTTGAAAAAAAATGTTGCTAGAGGTATAAAACAATGGCTTTCTTTTTAAAAAAAAAATTACATTTTGATATGGTGTATTTATCTAAATCATTAAAAGTGAGTGGTTCCTCTTCACAAACCCTACTCTCAGCTAGATGGGAAAAATTAATTTACATTTGAAATTATGTTTACATGAGAGCAAATAGCAACCCAGGACTTTTTTTTTATATTTTTTTTTTAAAACTAGGCATCAATTTGTACATCAGAAACACACATAAAATATTTCAGAGCATTCTTTTGGCATGAGACTAAGGAGTATCACATACTACTCTTTAAAATATAACCAAACACCATCCTAAAAAATATTTAATACAGAGCATTGAGTATTTCCTACGATTTTAGATGAAATGTACATCCTCATTGCATATAATACACATCTATATTGACTCTTCTTTCAATATCCTTTATAATGATCCAACTTAAAGGCATTTAAATAGAATTCAACCTCTGAGTATCCTTATTTTAGAGAGAATTTGTAACTGTAACACGCTCAGAAATCGTCAAAAAGGCAGCAGGAAGGGCTGTAAAAAAGCACTGCTGCACACATTTTAATTATCACTTCTGTAAAATTTTGTGTGCAAAATGGTATTGTTTCATACTTCACAGATCAACAACATTTGGCATAAAAAGAAACAAAATCCTGCCTTAATTTTGTACAGAAATTTTAAATAGAGTCTCCATAAAATAAAGCTGGAGAAATACAGATATATATCTTTTCCCATTAAGTCTACTGACCTATTGCGCTCAGTGTTGTTGAATGCTCAGTGGCAAGATCTGTTTGGAGTAGAGCTGATGAGAGAAAGTACAGTGTAAGATTGGAATAAGCAATCATAAAATACAGCTCTCAGATTCTCATGAGGAGTAAAGATGCCTAATAAAGATGCTGACTTCTGATTACGAGAAAATAAATTGAATTTTCCAAACAATTAATTTTCCTACTATAAAAAAGAGCTACTCCTTTTGCAAATCTTAAAGAATCATTTCACTCCTTTACCTCATAAAATCATTCGACAACGGCTTTCTTTTCAAAATAAAAATAAACATTTTTAAAACACATTTATTAGTAAACATATCTTTTAAAGTTTAGATTTGTAATTTGTTTCAAAGTTTTTAAAATTAACGATAAATTAGAAATTTTAATGTGCAAAAATCCAGTTGATCTTTTCAAAACGTGAATCAATTTTTAGATAACTTCATGTTACTTACAGCAATCTGGAGTTCTTTGTTTAATCCACATTTTTAATCCATCCCGAAATTCTTGCTCTTTATGTAGTGGAAGTTGACAGCCCAAATTATCCAAACAGGTGCTTAAGACCTTAGCATGCCTGCAGATAAGAACCAGTTTTTGGTAGGAGTAATTAATTACATTATATCTAGCAATATGGGCTTTAAAAAAATTATAGGCTCAATAAAAGTTCTATTCATTACTTACTCAAAATTTTTAGCTAAATTTATAAGTTCATTTTCTTTATTTGACGATGAGTGGTAATATTAGTTTTTGTTGTCTTAAAATATGTAAAAGTTGTGAAACCACATTGATATCTTTTGCCCTACATCCGTTTGATGTTATCAAGCCTTTGAATTCATGAAACATATCAAATCTATATTTCAAGAAAGCTTTAACTTCCAAGACTTTCTTATTTGAATCAATCTGTTATTAATAATCAAGACATTTAATAATTTTGTAAAATCCAAATCTACTTACAGATTTGTATTAAATATTCATTTTCATGTAGAATTTAATAACTGAAGGGCTAAGAAATCTCCCAAGGCACGACAGTTTTATACGAATATTTACACAGTTTTCCAAAGAACGGTTAAAACAGTATAAAAACACATAGGAAAAGTGCAGAAGTAATCGATTTCCTTCATTGCAGGGCTTTTATTTATGATATTTTTATGGTTATATATTGTAAATTCTTCACTCCGTTTTGAATTATCTTGAAAAAAAAATTGCATACTTTTTAAGACTCATTTAGAGAGTTGATAAACCGTAGATTCGCTTCAGATCTCTCTTTTCATGCACTGGTACTCAAATTTGAAAAAAATTTGAAAAAAAAAAGAAAGAAAAGAAAAAGGATAATGAGAAGAAAAAGGAGGAGGAAAACCAGAACAAAAAGATGGAAAAGGAGAAAAAGAAGAACAACAACAAAAAAAACAAAAACAAGAACAAGAGGAGCAGGACGGGGAAGAAGAAGAGGAAGAAAAAGGAGAAGAAGAAGAAGAAGAAGAAGAAGAAGAAGAAGAAGAAGAAGAAGAAGAAGAAGAAGAAGAAGAAGAAGAAGAAGAAGAAGAAGAAGAGGAAGAAGAAGAAGACTAAGAAGAAGAAGAAGAAGAAGAAGAAGAAGAAGAAGAAGAAGAAGAAGAAGAAGAAGAAGAAGAAGAAGAAGAAGAAGAAGAAGAAGAAGAAGAAGAAGAAGAAGAAGAAGAAGAAGAAGAAGAAGAAGAAGAAGAAGAAGAAGAAGAAGAAGAAGAAGAAGAAGAAGAAGAAGAAGAAGAAGAAGAAGAAGAAGAAGAAGAAGAAGAAGAAGAAGAAGAAGAAGAAGAAGAAGAAGAAGAAGAAGAAGAAGAAGAAGAAGAAGAAGAAGAAGAAGAAGAAGAAGAAGAAGAAGAAGAAGAAGAAGAAGAAGAAGAAGAAGAAGAAGAAGAAGAAGAAGAAGAAGAAGAAGAAGAAGAAGAAGAAGAAGAAGAAGAAGAAGAAGAAGAAGAAGAAGAAGAAGAAGAAGAAGAAGAAGAAGAAGAAGAAGAAGAAGAAGAAGAAGAAGAAGAAGAAGAAGAAGAAGAAGAAGAAGAAGAAGAAGAAGAAGAAGAAGAAGAAGAAGAAGAAGAAGAAGAAGAAGAAGAAGAAGAAGAAGAAGAAGAAGAACACAAGCAGAAGAAGAAGAAGCAGAAGGAGAAGAAGAAGAAGAAGAAGAAGAAGAAGAAGAAGAAGAAGAAGAAGAAGAAGAAGAAGAAGAAGAAGAAAGAAGAAGAAGAAGAGAAGAAGAAGAGGAGGAGGAGAAGCAGAAGAACAAAAACAACAACAACAACAACAACAACAACAACAACAACAACAACAACACCAACAACAACGAGGAGGAGGAAAGAAAGAGGAGGAGAAGAATAAGAATGAGACAAAAAAGAAAAAAGAAGAAAAGATTAGAAGAAGAACAAAATGATGATGCTGAAGAACAAGAGGAAGAAGAAGAAGAAGAAGAAGAAGAAGAAGAAGAAGAAGAAGAAGAAGAACAACAACAACAACAACAACAACAACAACAACAACAACAACAACAACAACAACAACAACAACAACAACAACAACAACAACAACAACAACAACAACAACACCAACAACAACGAGGAGGAGGAAAGAAAGAGGAGGAGAAGAATAAGAATGAGACAAAAAAGAAAAAAGAAGAAAAGATTAGAAGAAGAACAAAATGATGATGCTGAAGAACAAGAGGAAGAAGAAGAAGAAGAAGAAGAAGAACAACAACAACAACAACAACAACAACAACAACAACAACAACAACAACAACAACAACAACAACAACAACAGCAACAACAACAACAACAATAAGAAGAAGAAGAATGAGACCAAGAAGAAAAAGAAGAAAAGAGTAGAAGAAAAAGATGAAATAGAAGAACAAAATGATTATGCCGAAGAAGAAGAAGAAGAAGAAGAAGAAGAACAAGAAGAAGAAAAGGAAGAAGAACAAGAAGAACAAGAAGAACAAGAACAAGAACAAGAAGAAGGCTAGAAGAAGAAGGAGAGAAGGAGAAGAAGAAGGAGAAGGAGAAGGAGAAGAAGAATAAGAACAAGAAGAACAAGAACAAGAACAAGAACAAGAAGGAGAAGAAGAAGAAGAAAAACAAGAAGAAGAAAACTGAGGAAGATAAGAAAAATTTCGTTGTAATATTTAACATTTCAAATTATTAACCAGTGGATACTAGGCTCTGATCACTTAACAGACTATGTTTAGTAGTGAAAATTTTACAAAAATTGATGAGACATATTCAAGCATGTTATATCTAAGAAATAATTCATGTATGAGTAAAAATATTCAAGCATAAACTTTAAAGAACTTGTTGATATTCAATTGAAAATAAGGATATTAAGAAATAAATAACTTTTCTAAAAACATTTTAAAAGTAAAATTTTTTGTTTTTTTTTACATCAAAACAAATTTTGAAAAGACATTTTAACATTAAACTTCAATTTTTATCAGACCTCCTACAAAAAAAAATAAAGTAGATTTGAAATTGTAAAGTTTCGGTCTTCTTTTTTATTTTTTTTGGGGGGAATGTTTGTAAGGATAATAAACTGGAAGCAGACCAAAAAAACTGGATAGGATGGCAAATATTTTATCTTCTACATTACTAGAGATGTAGTCGGTTTGGATGTAAATTTTATTTGGGTTTTGGGTCAGTGTTAAATTGAAGAATCCGATTCAATCGGATTGCAAATTCATAGAATCCAGTTCTTGAAAAGCAAAAGACGCAGATATTTAGTAATCGTGAACAACTATTTGGCTAGAAATGTATTTTGACTTATTTTAGCGTAATTTGATGGGGAGAGCTCACGAGCATAGCTTCTGAATGTCTTTCTCGTCCCTAACAGCATCTGCAAAATCTCCTGCACAAGTTTCCAGTCGCGAACCACATTCTGAGGAAAGGAGTAAGACTGGTTTTATCTGCGATAGAAAAACAAAAGCAATGAAACAGTAGTAGAATAAATATGAAATTTCCATAGCGAGAAATGTAGCCTTTTAGGAAGAAAAAAAAAACTTTTTCAAAATTTAAATTGAAGGTTTGAATAAAGCATGTTATAAAAAAAAACAGAAAAAAAATCCATTCTTATACATGGAGTTTTCAGAAAAAAATTAAACTGATATCAACATTTGAGGAATAAATTTTTTTATTTGGCGCTACTCTCAAAATGATACTGTTGGTATTTAGAGTACTTATAGATTTTTGATATGGTGTATTTATCTATATCATTAAAAGTGAATGGTTCCTCTTAACAAGCCCTGCTCTCAGCTAGATGGGAAAAATTGATTTACATTTGAAATTATGTTTACACGAGAGCAAATAGCAGCCCAGGACTTTTTTTTAATATTTTTTTTTAAAACTAGGCATCAATTTGTACATCAGAAACACATATAAAATATTTCAGAGCATTCTTTTGGCATGAGACTAAGGAGTATCACATACTACTCTTTAAAACATAACCAAACACCATCCTAAAAAATATTTAATAAAGAGCATTGAGTATTTTCTACGATTTTAGATGAAATGTACATCCTCACTGAAAATAATACACATCTTATATTGACTCTTCTTTCAATATCCTTTATAATGATCCAACTTAAAGGCATTTAAATAGAATTCAACCTCTGAGTATCCTTATTGTAGATATAATTTGTAACTGTAACACGCTCAGAAATCGTCAAAAAGGCAGCAGGAAGGGCTGTAAGAAAGCACTGCTGCACACATTTTAATTATCACTTCTGTAAAATTTTGTGTGCAAAATGGTATTGTTTCATACTTCACAGATCAACAACAATTGGCATAAAAGAAACAAAATCCTGCCTCAATTTTGTACAGAAAATTTAAATAGAGTCTCCATAAAATAAAGCTGGAGAAACACAGATATATATCTTTTCCCATTAAGTCTACTGACCTATAGCGCTCAGTGTTGTTGAATGCTCAGTGGCAAGATCTGTTTGGAGTAGAGCTGATGAGAGAAAGTACAGTGTAAGATTGGAATAAGCAATCATAAAATACAGCTCTCAGATTCTCATGAGGAGTAAAGATGCCTAATAAAGATGCTGTCTGATTACGAGAAAATAAATTGAATTTTCCAAACAATTAATTTTCCTACTATAAAAAGAGCTACTCCTTTTGCAAATCTTAAAGAATCATTTCACTCCTTTACCTCATAAAATCATTCGACAACGGCTTTCTTTTCAAAATAAAAATAAACATTTTTAAAACACATTTATTAGTAAACATATCTTTTAAAGTTTAGATTTGTAATTTGTTTCAAAGTTTTTAAAATTAACGATAAATTAGAAATTTTAATATGCAAAAATCCAGTTGATCTTTTCAAAAGGTGAATCAATTTTTAGATAACTTCATGTTACTTACAGCAATCTGGAGTTCTTTGTTTAATCCACATTTTTAATCCATCCCGAAATTCTTGCTCTTTATGAAGTGGAAGTTGACAGCCCAAATTATCCAAACAGGTGCTTAAGACCTTAGCATGCCTGCAGATAAGAACCAGTTTTTGGTAGGAGTAATTAATTACATTATATCTAGCAATATGGGCTTTAAAAAAATTATAGGCTCAATAAAAGTTCTATTCATTACTTACTCAAAATTTTTAGCTAAATTTATAAGTTCATTTTCTTTATTTGACGATGAGTGGTAATATTAGTTTTTGTTGTCTGAAAATATGTAAAAGTTGTGAAACCACATTGATATCTTTTGCCCTACATCCGTTTGATGTTATCAAGCCTTTGAATCCATGAAACATATCAAATCTATATTTCAAGAAAGCTTTAACTTCCAAGACTTTCTTATTTGAATCAATCTGTTATTAATAATCAAGACAGATTAATAATTTTGTAAAATCCAAATCTACTTACAGACTTATTTGTATTAAATATTCATTTTCATGTAGGTTTAAATAACTGGAGGGCTTAAAATCCTAGGGTACGGCACTTATATGCACTTAATGCGAATATATACACAGCTTTCCAAAGAATGGTTAAAACAGTATAAAAACATATAGGAAAAGTATAGAAGTAGTCGATTTCCTTCATTGCAGGGCTTTTATCTATATTATATATATTTGTGGACTTTCAAATTTCTGAGGCAAAAGGCTTATGAACCACTGAACCAAATGACTTCAAATTTTGTAGGATACTTAATCTATTGTGGTAAGATGCACATCTGTAAAAAGAAGTGTGAAGTCTCTGTAGTTTTTTTTTTTTGGAAATTTCATTGTTTCCTTATTTGAATACCCTTTACTGGCCCACAAACGCCATAGACAAACTTTTTTAAAGCCAAACAGAAGTCTACCATGCACGGCATACTGAACGGCGATTCACACACTTTTCAATGTCTCAATCCGTAAGATTTGTGGCCAAAACACAGCTGATGGACAGACCCTTCCGAACGCTTGATGCTGTTCAAAATTAGCAAAGAATCTAGATCTAGGTAGATCTAAATCAAGAATGCCATCTAAAAGACAAGGGGGTTCTTCAATAGAAAGGTTAATTCCTAGCCTAAAATACCATAGAAAGAGTTACACTTACAGATCTAGATCTAGATCTAGAGCTCAATCGTCATCAAGTGAGAATGACAAGTCAGACTCAGAGTCAGAGAATGCTAGATCTAGATCTAGAACAAGTAGATCTAGATCTAGATCTACTCGAGTTTCTAATTCTAAAACCAGAACAGAATCTTAATCTAGGCTTGCCTTTCAAAGTGTGCAACATGTAGGCCTATAAACAGAGAGACGCCAGGCTACAGAAAATGATGCAAATCAGACCGCTCTTCACTTCAATACTGATAAATTCAAAAATGAGACCTCAATCGGAGACATGATCCAATGCCAGCACTGCCAAGCCATGAAGTTTAGAGATGAATCTAAAGGTATGTGCTGCAGTAATGGAAAAGTAAATCCAAAACCATTTCCACCTCTTTCGCAGCAATTAGCAATCCTGTTTGAAGATACAACTGATCAATCTGTGCGCTTTCTGCAGAACATAAGGAAATACAACAATGCATTCCAGTTGACTTCTCTTGGCTGTAAAGAAGTGAGAACGAATGGATGGAATCCACAGTTCCGAATTCAAGGTCAGGTTTGTCACCTCATAGGCCCTCTAGAACCTGCCGATGAAATGCAAGATAGATTTTTGCAAATCTATTTCATGGACGGAGACCAACAAATTCAGAGAAGGTCTTCCATCACCGATGGACTTTGTAACAGCATTTTGTTGGACATTCAAGAAGCATTGAAACGATATTATGGGTGGACTGTTAACATTATTGTGTGGTGACTTCCGACAAATCCTCCCTGTCGCACCACATGGAACTCCATCAAATATCGTCGACGCATATCTTAAATCCTATTATTTGTGGCCTTCTGTGACATCATTCAAACTGACAACAAATATGAGGGTTTTGTTCAATGCAGATGAAGGTGTGCAAACTTTTTCAGAAGATCTACTGTGCATTGGAAATGGTCTTCAGCAGATAGAAGCTGCCCTTGACTACATATCCATTCATTATTTTGGAAAACAGCGTGATGACTTAAAATCATTTTGTGATCACATCTATCCAAGTTTAGGCACACACTTTGTTAATAGAAACTGGCTAATGCAGCGTGCAATTCCCCCCCCCCCCCCCACAATGATAGTGCAGTGAAAGTGAATGACACTTTGATGGCCAGAATTCCTACACACACTTCTGTAAATTCAATGGAGGATGAGGAACAGTTTGTTAAGTTTCCTGCTGGATTTTTAAACTCCATTGAGGTCTCAGGACTCTCACAACATATTCTGTCATTGAAAGTTGGAATGCCAGTGATGCTGCTTAGATCTATAAAGCCCCCAGAACTGATGAATGGAACAAGATGCATCATACGTTCTTGCAACAGAAATACAGTAGAGGTAGAAATAGCTGTCGGCGCACACAAAGGTGAGATTTATTTGGTGCCTAGGATACCGCTCCAGCCATCAGACACAACATTCCCATTCAAATTCTAAAGAAGGCAATTGGGTGTTTTGCCATGACCATCAATAAGGCACAGGGACAAACTTTGTATTCCATCGGTCTAGATCTACAACAGCCAGTCTTCTCCAATGGAATGCTTTATGTTGCGCTGTCCAGAAGTGGAAAGCGAAACAACATTGCTTAACTCTGCTCACCGCAGTCATCCATAACAAGAAATTTGGTCAACAAAGAAGTGTAATAAACAGCTCAGTGCAATGTTTTTTCGTTTGGTGTTAACTAATATCTTTCTCCACAGGTTATTTTTCCTCTGGTGATGACTTAACTCTCTCTCTCTCTCTCTCTCTCTCTCTCTCTCTCTCTCTCTCTCTCTCTCTCTCTCTCTCTCTCTCTCTCTCTCTCTCTCTCTCTCTCTCTCTCTCTCTCTCTCTCTCTCTCTCTCTCTTTCTCTCTCGCTCTCTCTCTCTCTCTCTCTCTCTCTCTCTCTCTCTCTCTCTCTCTCTCTCTCTCTCTCTCTCTCTCTCTCTCTCTCTCTCTCTCTCTCTCTCTCTCTCTCTCTCTCTCTCTCTCTCTCTCTCTCTCTCTCTCTCTCTCTCTCTCTCTCTCTCTCTCTCTCTCTCTCTCTCTCTCTCTCTCTCTCTCTCTCAATGACACTCCGTTCATCGATCGGGTAACCAACTAGTTTATGATAATTTTAAATGGTTATATATTGTAAATTCTTCAATCTGTTTTGAGTTATCTTGACAAAAAAATAGCATATTTTTAGAGACTTTTTTAGAGAGTTGATAAACCATAGGTTCAGTTAAGATGTCTCTTTTCATGAACTGGTACTCAAATTTAAAAAAAAAAAGGAAGATAAAGAAAAAAGGATAATTAGAAGGAAAAGGAGGAGGAGAATAAGAACAAGAAAATGGAAAAGGAGAAAAAGAAGAAGAAAGAAGAAGAAGAAGAAGAAGAAGAACAACAACAACAACAACAACAACAACAAAACAAGAACAAGAGGAGGAGGAGGAGGAGAAGAATAAAATGATGATGAAGAAGAAGAAGAAGAAGGAGGAGGAGGAGGAGGAGGAGAAGGAGAAGAACAAGAACAAGAACAAGAACAAGAGCAAGAAGAAGAAGAACAAGAAGAAGAAGAACAAGAAGAAGAAGAAGAACAAGAACAAGAAGAAGAAGAAGAACAAGAAGAAGAAGAACAAGAAGAAGAAGAAGAACAAGAAGAAGAAGAAGAACAAGAAGAAGAACAAGAAGAACAAGAAGAACAAGAAGAACAAGAAGAAGAAGAAGAAGAAGAAGAAGAAGAAGAAGAAGAAGAAGAAGAAGAAGAAGAAGAAGAAGAAGAAGAAGAAGAAGAAGAAGAAGAAGAACAAGAAGAACAAGAACAAGAAGAACAAGAAGAACAAGAACAAGAACAAGAAAAAAACTGAGGAAGATAAGAAAAATTTCGTTGTAATATTTAACATTTATGAAATTATGAACCAATGCATACTAGGCTCTGATCACTTAACAGACTATGTTTTGTAGTGAAAATTTTACAAAAATTGATGAGTCATATTTAAGGAATAATTCATGTATGAGTAAAAATATTCAAGCATAAAATTTAAAGAACTCTTCTTTGGAAAAGTTTGTAAGGATAGAAAACTCGAAGCAGACCAAAAAACTGAATAGGTGGGAAATATTTTATCTTCCACATCACTAGAGCTTTAGTCAGTCATGATGTAAATTTAATTTCGGTTTTGGGTCAGTGTTAAATTGAAGAATCCGATTCAGTCGGATTGGTAATTAAAATGAATCCAGTTCTTGAAAAGCAAAAAACTCAGATATTTAGTATAAGTATATGAACAACTATTTGGCTAGAAATGTATTTTGACTTATTTTAGCGTAATTTGATAGGGAGAGCTCACGAGCATAGCTTCTGAATGTCTTTCTCCTCCCTAATAGCATCTGCAAAATCTCCTGCACAAGTTTCCAGCCGCGAATCACATTCTGAGGAAAGGAATAAGACTGGTTTTATCTGCGATTAGAAAAACAAAAGCAACGAAACAATAATAAACAGTAGTAGAATAAAATATGAAGTTTCCATAGAGAGAAATGTAGCCTTTTGGGAGGAAAAAAATACCACTTCAAAATTTCAACTTGAGGTTTGAATAAAAGTTTGTTACAGAAAAAAAAAACAGAAAAAAAATCCATTCTTATACATGGAGTTTTCAGAAAAAAATTAAACTGATATTAACATTTGAGGAATAAATTTTTTTATTTGTGCTACTCTCAAAATGATACTGTCGGTAGTTAAAGTACTAATTTTTTTTTTATATGGTGTATTTATCTATATCATTAAAAGTGAGTGGTTTCTCCTCACAAGCCCTACTCTCAGCTAAATGGGAAGAATTGATTTCCATTTGAAATTATGTTTACACGAGAGCAAATAGCAGCCCACGACTTTTTTTTTAATAAAATATTAACAAGAATCATCCTTAAAAAAGTATTTAATAAAGAGCATTGCGTATTTTCTACGATATTAGATGAAATGTACATCCTCATTTCACATAATACACATTTATATCGACTTCTTTTTTTAATATCCTTTATAATGATCCAACTTAAAGGCGTTTAAATAGAACTCAACATCTGAGTATCTTTGTTGAAGATATACTTTGTAACTGTGATACACTAAGAAATCGTCAAAAAGGCAGCAGGAAGGGGTGTAAGAACAGCACTGCTGCACGCATTTTAATTATAACTTATGTAAAATTTTGTGTGCAAGACGGTATTCTTTCATACTTAATAGATCAACAACATTTGGCAAAAAAAGAAACAAAATCCTGCACCAATTTTATACAGAAAATTCAAATAGAGTCTCCATAAGATAAAGCGAAAGAAATACAGATATATATCTTCTTCCATTGAGTCAAAAGCATATATCACTATCAAAACTAAAATTCCTAGAAAGATTTTTATTTTTAAATTATGAAATCCATGATTAATTTTATTCGTCTTTATTTCGTTCTCTTCACTTGTTCCCTACCTCTTGGTCCTACATCTGGTTCTGAAGGCACTGGTCCTCCATGGACACCAACATCTGTTGATAGAATATCAATTTATAAACAATGAGAACAGTTTAGATAAGAAACAGAGGACAAGGTTTCAAGCGGAAAAAATTGGGCTGGACTTCAAGTTAGCAAAAAATTTGGAACATGAGTCATTAAACTAAATACCACCTAAGCTATGATTGCTCTGGAGATGTTTTTAGTCACAGAAGATTAACAACAAAGGCATCAAAGAATCAAATAAAAGAAGGTTACAAATCTTCTCTTTTCCCTCTCTTTTAGAATAACAACTTTTAAATGAAGAAGTCTTAGTTTTCAATCTTACTGAAAAACCATTTTTCACAAATGTTTGTTTGCTGGAAGTTAATTTGTTCACAGTAGCCTTAAAAAACCCTGGTACTTCAAAGCATATGGATGGATTTGTCATATTCTGAATTTCTTTTTTAATTGGGTTCCAATACTTACAACAACAAAAATTTGTTTCAAGAATTTTTTTTCCTTCCTAGATGAAATTTTGAAATGTTGTTCTTTTTTTTTTTTGCCTCGCCACCATTTTCGAGAATATTCTACTAAATCATTAATTGTAACCTTTCAAGTCATCAACAAAAACGTATTTCAAAGGATGAACATATTTTTTGTTCCACATTTATTTTTTAATGAGAAATAATAATAAAAGTAATATTATTATAATCATAATAATAATAATAATAATAATAATAATAATAATAATAATAATAATAATAATAATAATAATAATAATAGTAATAATAATAATAATAATAATAATAATAATAATAATAATAATAATAATAATAATGATGATGATGATGATGATGATGTTGGTGGTGGTGGTAGTATGATGATGACGATGATGATGATGATGATGGTGGTGGTGGTGGTGGTGGTGATGATGATGATGATGATGATAATATAATAATAATAATAATAATAATAATAATAATAATAATAATAATAATAATAATAATAATAATAATAATAAAAATAATAACAATAATAATAACAATAATAACAATAATAATAATAATAATAATAATAATAATAATAATAATAATAATAATAATAATAATAATAATAATAATAGTGGTGATGGTGATGGTGGTGGTAGTAGTAGTAGCAGTAGCAGCAGTAGCACCAGTAGCAGACGTAGCAGGAGTAGCAGCAGTAGCAGGAGTAGCAGCAGCAGGAGCAGCAGCAGCAGCAGCAGCAGTAACTGGTGATGTTTTTGTCTAGAAATGATTAGATTTATGAGAAATGGTGTAAAAAAGATTGCGAAGAATTGCAGGAAGTGCTGGGTATTTTTCAGGAACAACTTTTCCATTATGACAATACATTCCAACACTTTCAAGAGAAAATTTCAAGGATTGACAATGTGCGCAACTTTTGACATCACACCTATCGTTCAATTTGTTGCAGACCTAGGGAAGGACTATGCAGTGTAGGATAGAGCAGAAAGGGTTATTTGTGGATCACGGGCATGTTGATTATCAAGATAATTACTACAACTCTTTGTGCGCCGCTTCCTCTATCACCGCAAATACTGCTGAGATCTAAAGTGCTGCTTCCTCCATCATCACCTTTGATCGTTTTAGATCTAGAATCAGATCTTTTCTTCTAGTCTTGTGGTGTGAAAGTGCCCTGTACAAATCCTCTTTTCCTCTTCAGTATTGTAAATGTAATACAGTGCATAACACTCATATCAACATCACCTCTTTCATTTTTTTCTTTTTTACCGACAGGGTTTTTTAAGTCCAAAATTTTCCCCTATTGCTGTCCATAATTACAGTTCCCTATATCGACACTCACTCTCTCTTCTTTTCTCTTATACAGACATCGACAGCACCAAGGTAACTGGGCAAAAGTGGCCCGGTAACAAAAAAAAATAACGATCTCATTTTCATCTTTGTCTCTCTCAAAATGCCTCATGCTGGTGTGTTGCATTGCACAGCGTGTGCCAATCTGTAACTTGACAGGAGGGGTGTGGTGTGAGGATAAGGGTGGGGAGGGAGAGGGGGTTATAGTGAACCATAATGCATCCATTGGGCCCGTAGTGTAGTATATCACATTCCATGATTCACAGGGATTGGAGGTGCTTAGCCTACTGGGCTGAACAGTAGGTATTTTGAGGCAGTGAAAAGTTGAACTCCAAGCAAGAGAGTTGTGCACAGTCAGTCAAGACTAAGCTAGCACTTATGAGGTCTGCAGTACAACAATTCCGACAGGTTTAATTTAGATGTTGTAGAGGAGGAAAGGGAGAGTTTGTACGAGTGCAAGAGGAAAGCTAAGTGTAATTATCAAATTTTTCAAAACAAGGGAAGTAACCAAAACTTAACAAGCTACTCGTACTTGTTTCCCCTTAAGTATAAAACCCTGTGCTTAAAAAACATGTACATGTAGTGTAATTGAAAAAAAAGGTATTTAAATTAAGAGATATCTTTACATCCACTTTTGCTTGTATCGAATAGAAATTTTGTGTTGATACATCAGGAGTGCATTGTATTTATTGTGGTAAAAATCTAGTTTAAAAATCTGGTTTATCAGCAATGCAGATACTCAGATCGCCCATACAGATAAAATCATAAAACGATCTTTTTGAAGAAAGTCTTGTTTAGGAATATAAGCCTAGATAAAAAGGATCAAAATTTACAAGTTGCAGTTATGTCCAAAATTTATCTCATAGAAAACCTTGCTTAGATTTTCAAGAATTAGTCACAAAAATGTATGACAAAACTTTTAGCATTTGATTATTTCGTCTAGATCTTCATAGATTTTTAATCCTAGATCCAAAAGCTGAGATAAAAAAAAATTTTTAACTTGCAATCAGGTCCAAAATTAATTCTATCAAAGAAGCTTGTATTTAAAAAAAAAAAACAAAAGCCTTAGAAAATTTTGTCTTTCTATATAAAGTTTGTCATTTCCAAACGCTTATTCTCAAGGGTTTTAAAAATCAATAGTTAACGAAAATCCTGTCTTGATTTTAAAAAATTCTCACACAATTGAAAATCACTTCCTAAATTTGTCAAAAAGAGTAATTAATATTTACACTGCATCCAAAAATATTGCAAAATGATTCGAGCAGGGAAAAAAAAAAAACTTTCATTATCAAGGAGGTCTAGATCTAGTCTGTTTATAAAAAAAAATTAGTTGTAATCAAATGCTTTTTCAAAACATTTTTAGAGATGGAGTGCAAAACATGTTAAAGCATCTATAGCATCTGGATCTAGATCTAATCTATATGAAACTTAGATCTAGAGTCTAGATAATTTTGACTTAGGACTAAATTAAATTTATCTAAAGTTGATTCTGGACTCTTCAGATTCTAGAGGATCTATATTTTTACTCCGCTTCCTCGTCGATTGGAATGTCAAGACCTTAAAATTTGAAACAGGTCTAGGTTCTAACTACGCTTAGATCTTGCTCTTAGACGATTTGAAAGACCCTGTAATAATAGTGATTTAGGTTTTATCTTTAAATCCAAATCTTAAGTTTATATAGATTTACCTTATCCTAGATCCAGATCTATAAAGCTTACTTACTTTCCTTTTCTGATTGATACGTCAAAGTCTATGTAATCTAATCTAATCTAGATATTAGAAGAAAAGTCATTGTGCAGATCTTTCTGGATCAAGATCATATTTAAACAAAATCAATGGATGAAATCTTGCAATTAATATTAAATCTCGGAAAATGTTCCGTATCATGGACAAGCCATTGAATGAAATCGAAAGGGCTTGTTAGTTGTTACTTTTGTTAGAAGTAACCAGATATCACAATGACGCTTAAGTTGCAAAAGGCCAAATTTAATTTAGATTTTTTTTAGTTTTTCACTCCATTAACATACAAAATCAAGGGTTTTTTTTTATATTTCTACTACTACTACTACTACTACTACTACTACTACTACTACTACTACTACTACTACTACTACTACTACTACTACTACTACTTCTTCTTCTTCTTCTTCTTCTTCTTCTTCTTCTTCTTCTTCTTCTTCTTCTTCTTCTTCTTCTTTATAGTTTCTATACCTTTTTTTTTAAACAATCACAGTTTGCGTTTGCGTATTAAGAACGCATTCTTTAATGCGTTATTCCATAAGCATTGTATGAGATTTGATACATCTACTCCCCAGCACCGTCTCTCCTTCTCTCACCCCAGCCCACTCCTTTCCTCCTCCTCCTTATTCTTTTCATTTCTTTAACGTTCAAAGTAAGATTTTTTTTTTTTCAATCTTATAGATTATTTCAAAGAGCTTAGGAGACATCAAGTAAAAAGCTTGTTCAACAATCTGAGCGACAGACTATGCTTTCCTACTATCGGATACTCAGTGACACATCAAAAATTAAAACGACAAAGGCTGAGACCAGATATTCATCCTCTGCTGATGCCCTATACATACAAATATTTACAACGTTCTCAACTCATGCCTTTGTTTCCATTTCAGTAAAAACCTCCCATTTTCACACGGCTTCAGAGTAACAACAGGCTGTGATTGAAAAGTAACACGATTTGTTTGGTCTAATAATATTACAGAATTCAGCCAATCACATCACTTCCCACCCAACACCTTCATTAGCTGCAATCCACATGATTCGAAGAAGACTAATGGCAGAGGTCATCCCTACTCTTTGTCAGGACTCTGCGGTTGGCGTAGAGGCAAGTTAAGAAGAAGGAAAGGGCCATGTTGTAAAATCAACGCTGTCTACATCTTTATTTGCTCTTATGTACTGGTATAAACTACATACATGTGTCAGTAACTTCAAATACCCATTTTATAACATGGTATTGACAAGAAGAAGAAGAAGAAGAAGAAGAAGAAGAAGAAGAAGAAGAAGAAGAAGAAGAAGAAGAAGAAGAAGAAGAAGAAGAAGAAGAAGAAGAAGAAGAAGAAGAAGAAGAAGAAGAAGAAGAAGAAGGAGGAGGAGGAGGAGGAGGAGGAGAAGAAGAAGAAGAAGAAGAAGGAGGAGGAGGAGGAGGAGAAGAAGAAGAAGAAGAAGGAGGAGGAGGTGGAGAAGAAGAAGAAGAAGAAGAAGAAGAAGAAGAAGAAGAAGAAGAAGAAGAAGAAGAAGAAGAAGAAGAGGAGGAGGAGGAGGAGGAGGAGGAGGAGGAGGAGGAGGAGGAGGAGGAGGAGGAGGAGGAGGAGGAGGAGGAGAAGGAGAAGGAGGAGGAGGAGGAGGAGGAGGAGGAGGAGAAGGAGATGGAGAAGAAGAAGAAGAAGAAGAATAAGACGAAGAAGAAGAAGAAGAAGAAGAAGAAGAAGAAGAAGAAGAAGAAGAAGAAGAAGAAGAAGAAGAAGAAGAAGAGGAGGAGGAGGAGGAGAAGGAGGAGGAGGAGGAGGAGGAGGAGGAGGAGGAGGAGGAGAAGGAGAAGAAGAAGAAGAAGAAGAAGAAGAAGAAGAAGAAGAAGAAGAAGAAGAAGAAGAAGAAGAAGAAGAAGAAGAAGAAGAAGAAGAAGAAGAAGAAGAAGAAGAAGAAGAAGAAGAAGAAGAAGAAGAAGAAGAAGAAGAAGAAGAAGAAGAAGAAGAAGAAGAAGAAGAAGAAGAAGAAGAAGAAGAAGAAGAAGAAGAAGAAGAAGAAGAAGAAGAAGAAGAAGAAGAAGAAGAAGAGGAGGAGGAGGAGGAGGAGGAGGAGGAGGAGGAGAAGAAGAAGAAGAAGAAGAAGAAGAAGAAGAAGAAGAAGAAGAAGAAGAAGAAGAAGAAGAAGAAGAAGAAGAAGAAGAAGAAGAAGAAGAAGAAGAAGAAGAAGAAGAAGAAGAAGAGGAGGAAGAGGAGGAGGAGGAGGAGAAGAAGAAGAAGAAGAAGAAGAAGAAGAAGAAGAAGAAGAAGAAGAAGAAGAAGAAGAAGAAGAAGAAGAAGAAGAAGAAGAAGAAGAAGACATGGTATTGACAGACATGTTTGTTCTCCACACTTCATAGGCTCTGGAGCACTAACCTTTGTCCAAACAGGGAGAAACCGTCATTTTTTCATTGGTTTATATTCATAACAAAGATGCAAGGTCTCTCGAGAAACCTTACTGAGATAGGGCGTTTAGATGAGAATTACGTTTTAAATTAGCTTCCCTCTGCCTTCTTAGATTTTTTTAAATACATGTATTTTTATAATTATTTGCAATAATTTAAAATGACCATAAATTTATTAATAACAGTTGGAGACTTATTTGCTCCACATATTCGATAAATATTCTGTTTGATAATTATCTTCAATTATGTAGGGCCTATAGCACTTTATCAATTGAAGGTGTTGAAAAAAAGAGAGATTTTAACTTTTGAAAGTACCGTATGAAAATTTTAATATATGCCAGATCACTTTTCCGTTTAGCAATTTTCATGTAGTTTTAATATAAGTTGATTTAGTTCTTTTTTTTTTTTTCTTTTGACTCCATATTTTTCAATGTTTCTATCAACCTAAAAAAATAGTCTTCATAATCAACATTCGCGTTACGAAACTTATACTTTAATGTTCCCGAGTTATGTAATATATATTCCCCTTCATCTACCTATCTATTTACCTATGTATCTAACTTTTGTTTCCCTTTTTCAAACTAAAATCAGTACTATTAATTTTTTTTTTTTATTTTTTTTTTTTAATGAAATCTGCAGACACTTTAACAGTGATTCACATTGTGTAGAACAGCTTGTTTAAAGTATAATGTTGACAATGAGGCTATAGTCTTGATTAAAAGATAACCGCTTATCACTTAAAAAATGTAAAAAAAAAAAAAAAAAAGAAAAAAGAAAAAAAAAAAGAAAAAAAGACAGAGAACAGAAAAGCTCATAAAGAAAGCAGTATGTGTGTCAGCTTGACTCAATGCCCCCCCCCCCCCCCCCCCCTCTTTCCCACCCTTTTTTTCCCAAAAAAAAAAAGGCCAATTTTTGCATTTAAAAAAACTTTTTACAAAAGAAAGGGGGGGAAATGGTAATTATCACGTGCTGGCGTGCAATTTTTGAATGTTACATTCTTTTTACTATTTGGAATTTCAGAAGAAAAAAAAACGGGAATCTAAAAGTGGATAGTTCCAAGATTACGTGAATTAAAGAGTATGACACGTAATCGTGCGAGTCGGAGACGGTACCGGGGCCTCCTTTTTTTATGTCATGCCAGCAAAGATCTTCCTGAACAAAAGGAAAGAAAAAGTATAAGAATAAATTTTAAGAGGGGTCAAGTGGTTTTAGTGGTGGATACATTAATGAAAACTTAACGCTGACCGTGCATAAGTTTGGAGTACTCCAAGTGACTTCTTTTATCTCATCATAACTCCAAAGTTTTACTCCTTAACGTTTCAGCAACTCTGGCCAGCATCTAAAATTGCAGTGAGATTCCGCTTAAAGTCAACGTCTTTAAGGGAAACTTTTGCTTAAAGTCAACTCTGTTGGCCAGTCCTATTTTATAAAAAACTTCTTTATATTTTCGCAACGGTTAAAGTCAACTAAATTTCTAGCTGGTCCTGAGTTGTGCACTATAATTATGTCCCTAGCATCGTCTTAATCAGCAGGAGCAGCATCAATCACAATTACACTTTCTTCTTTACTGGTTTCATGTATTTAAGAATAAAAAAAAAACATTTTAAAACATAGTCTTGCTTATTATAGACATCAATTATCGTCAGCATCATACCGTCGTTTATTTAATTTTTCTAAACATTATCTTGTTCTCGTCACCATTGATATAATCTACAATAACATCACCCTTTTTTAACATTATGTAGCGATGTAATTTGTGCCTCTGACCTTCTTCTGCTACTACTACCACCACCACTACTACTACTACTACCACTACTACTACTACTACTACTACTACTACTACTACTACTACTACTACTACTACTACTACTACTACTACTACTACTACTACTACTGCTACTGCTACTGCTACTGCTACTGCTACTGCTACTGCTACTACTACTACTACTACTACTACTACTACTACTACTACTACTACTACTACTACTACTACTACTACTACTACTACTACTACTACTACTACTACTACTACTACTACTACTACTACTACTACTACTACTACTACTACTACTACTACTACTACTACTACTACTACTACTACTACTACTACTACTACTACTACTACTACTTATATTACTTCTAAAATTGAATGCCCCAGTAGAGCTTTGTGAATATTTGAAGCACAGTAAAAAGAGAAAAGATAGAGTGCAGCTCCAAAATTTAGAAAAAGAAACTTTCCGCCTTCATCAGACACAAAAAACCAGAGCAAGAAATTACACAAGGGTTTTCACATAAAAATAATTTGAAATACAAACTACACAAGGACAAAAATAAAAAGGGGTTATTTATATAAAGAAAGATGAAACGTACAAAAGTATACACAGAAAATTGTTAACAAATCCTAAAAAAGACACGAAAAATAGTGAATAAAATAAGGCAGGGTGGGGGGTACAAAAAATTCTATTTTTCTTTTTCTTTTTTTTTTTTTTTTAATAATACGTATTATTTTGTTTTGTTTTGTTTTTGTTTTTTTCCACTACCGCCAGTTATATTTTTCAAATGTTACTGGGATCATTACAATCAGTAGAGTAAGATGATTTTTTTCACCTTATTTTTTATTTATTAAGAGATCCCTTTAAACGCCCGATACATACATGTACACATAAACAGGCAGCCGTAAATTCACGCAAAGTGGTGCAGCTGCGCTTAAGATGTACCTTGCATTACAATGAACGCTTAGAATGGATCTTGAAATAGATTGGAAAGTAGGGTATACAGATCTGGACGCTTTCCCGAATTAGATCATAGCAACTGCATTTTTTATGCTAGGTTTAGATGCATTAATATATTTATATCGGAAGGCATTAAGCATTATGAAGTTGAAAAACGTGGAAAGTTTACTAAGTTTTTATCAGGGGAAATATCAGTTCATTGCTTTTCTTCTAGCACGAATCAAAACAGCATCACAATTCTCATTATGGCCTGTATACAACAGAACTGTAATTCCGCAATGTGCATAGGGCCTACGTCTTTTGAAAAATTCGTCCATAGTGTGTATTTATTAGCCTGCGAGAGAAAGGGGCTATTTCATTTGAGTCTATTTTACTTTTCACATCCGTTTTTTCATTTTCATCTTTTCTTTTTTCATTTTCATCTTGCTCTCACAAATCTTAGATGCATACTTTTAACACAAAAAAAAAAATTAAAAACTATTAATCGAATAAATAGGAAAAGTTGGCTAACTTGATAAAACCCAAATCTATTTGTGGACCTTTTTAAACAGTAATAATAATAGTTAATATATATATATATATATATATATATATATATATATATATATATATACAATTATATTAATACTCATTATCATGTAAATTGAATGGCCGAAAGATAGTGCACTTTTATGAACTTGTCGCGAAAATTCACAGCTTTTTAGTAAGCCTTTAAACGGATCTAAAAACAGATTGGAATAATACAGAATTAGTCGATTTCGTTCATTATCATGCAGGTAAAATAAAAAAAAAATGCAGCTACAAATTTCCACAAGGTAACTGCACCTTTAGGGACTTTTTGCAGGAATTTTTAGACTTTCAATAAATTAGTTTGCTGATTTCGCTTAATTTACATGAACGAATTTTTTTTTTTTTTTAATAAAAGCACACAAACAGAGATGAACTTACGCGAAAAAGCCACAACTGCTATTAAGCAGACCGCAGCTGATGCCACCAAATGCATTTTAGCAGCCGTAGATGGCAGATGAAACTACAAAAAGAATCAACGAAGGAAGATTTTAGCTTTAGATCCAGATCTAGATATCGAGGTCTGATCAAGCGGGACAGAATGCTCTGAGACGGAGTCACACCACGCTCTCTGTTTTCCAAGGACGCTACGCCTTTAGAAGTGAACAATAGAAAGCTGGAAATAGTGGTTTCTCAAATAAGAGGTTAATCGGTATAAGCTAAGATGCAGGCCAGCTGTGCATAATTCTAGTATTAATATCCGGAAAGGAAAAAACACTTGTGGGCCTAGTTTTCTTTCCATTTTTTCTTCTTTTCCAGGGTTCCTCAAGGAAGTTAATCTAGAAAATTTTCAAGATATGTTCCATTACTTTGTATTTCTCTCTTCTATCCTGTTAGATTATAACACGAAAATTTTAGAGTAAAAGACTGGTCATATAATTATTTTATTGAAAATTTGATTAGACTAAATAATTATTGTCTGATACAGCCATTTCGCACAGGGGGAAACTAAGACAACGAAGTTCTACATACATACATACATATATATATATATATATATATATATATATATATATATATATATATATATATATATATATATATATATATCGTAGACGAAGCACTTTAGAAAGGCAGAATTTTCTTTTTTCTTTTTAATGCCTGACCAGGTTTGCTCATAGATAGGCCTAGTACAGTTATTAACAATCCCATGAGATCACCGCTTACGGTGGACTGGGCTTGTGAAAATGACTGACTAACAAGTAAAGCCTTCGGGGATAACCACAATAAGGTGGAGCTCGATTCCAGACAGAAAACTGCCGTCGGGTATCAGGACGAAAGCCTTATCAATCGGCCACATTCTATCTCTGGATTATTTTGTGTTTTTGAAGACGGCGCGAAAGAAATTTCGCCTTCCCGAGAGATTGAACAAAAGGAAAAGAAAGAAGGCAGGCGGCGGGTGGTCTAAAAATCGTAATTCTACTAGAAGCTACTAGATGAGATTACATAGGGGAGATATCGTAAGAAGTAGAAAGAGATAAGTAATATTGATAAGAATTGAACAGTGCGTGTACAGAAAGTTTAGTAGGCTACACGGGGAAAAAAAACTATTATTCAGTTTCATGATTATGGAAATCAAAGAATTGGTAGGAAAAGAAAAGAAAAAAAAGGATAAGTGATATTAATGATAATTGAACAGTGCGTGTACAGAAAGTTTGGTACAGGGAACAAAAAAAGTATCCAGTTTCATGATTATCAAAATTAAAGAAGGGGAAGGGAAGAGGAAAGAAAAGAAAGGATAAGTAATATAAAATGAGAATTGAACAGTGCGTGTACAGAAAGTTTAGTACATGGAATAAACAAACAAAAAATATTCAGTTTCATGATTATCAAAATCAAAGAACTGAAAGGGAAAAGGAAACAAAAGAAATTAAAATACGTTTGTACTTGGATTGTGTGTTGTAATAGGTTTTTACGAGGAAATACGAGAAATTTGATAAAAAGAATGTTATAGAAATTGCAGCACTGAAATTGAAGATTAGTCAAAATTAAGATTAGACAAATTTAACGGTACTCTTTGTCAAAAGAACTGAGTTGATTTTTCCCTCAGTGTGGGCGTGAGTTATGTTAGTGTGGCTAAAACGCTCACACTTACTTTTGTAGTTTCATTTCCAGCCCCCATCCCGCCCAAATCTCCTTTCATGCAATCGTTTTTTTTTTTTTTTCCAGCTCAATGTTGATTAGTAATTTGTACGTACAAGCTGAGAAGTTCACAAACTTGAACAAAGTTTCAAAATATTTGAAGATTGGTGTTTCGTTGCAAAAATACGATATTTTGGTTAAATTGCCATTCATTATTCTGTAGAACAGCTGTCTCATTTCATAATTTGAGAACCACTGTAAATTCAAAACCAGTATTGATTAAACATCGAGGTAAAAACATGCCCAAGACAAGACAGGGGATATTAAAGTGTGAGACTTTATGTCAAAGTTTAAAAAGATGTGTCTGTATGTTAGTGTAAAAGAGGGTATGCTTGTGATATTTAAGCAAGACCATAAATACAACTTTAAGACGAAAAGTGAGTTCAGTCGCTTCAGTGTCAAAAAATTTAATAATACACATTGATACATGAAACGATATACATGCAAAATTAAGTTCAACCGCACTCGAAACATAATTAATTCAATTATTTTCAAAATACATTATTCTTTTTTATTTACTGCTATATTTTTTAAAAATTAGTTTTAATCTGTATTCCCCGTAAGCCTATAAAGATTTCTGGGGGTTCAGAACATATTTGACCATTGATGTTCATTAGTCAAGAACATTAGTCGAGATACATTATATTTTTTTTTCTGAAGAACTTTCTGAGAAGATTTTACAAAGTTGTTAAACATATGACAATTTGCAAATTGTTGCCATGTAAGCCCACAGAACTAATGGTTAATGACGTAACAATTAAGAGAATAAAACGGCATGTAATTGTAAGAACAATAAAATGTATCTTTTTTTTTTCACTGAAATTATCTAGATCTATGTGTTATAGTTAAACTTTTTCGTCAAGCTCTTATAACTTTTGACCTGTACAACTTCGTTAAGAGACTCTTCAGAATTTCTGTACTGTACCCTATTTTAAAGTAGGCTTAAGCAGCGTCGATTGTTGGGTTTTTTAAGAGCATCACTAACAAGGTTTGCCTTCTGAAGCGTGCCGAAAGAATTTATTTAACTTTGTGTGTGCAAACAAATATGAAATGGCTATGAGTTATATTAGAACAAAGTAGAACAAGAAGGGTTTTTGCACACAATTTAAATGAGATGCGTTTGGCTAGAGCATATCGCGGTCTGTCACAAGTTTCTGAAATAAAGTAAACTATTGCAAGAAGATCCAGTTTGGAGACTTCTGAGGTAAATCTTGGAGTTTTGACAGTGCGACAGCTAAAGAAGTGTGATTTCACGACTGGTGTTTAACAATCTGATAAAATTACTGGTTTGGTCTTAACCTACTTTGGCTGTGACATCAAAGTAGAGAAATTACTCGAAATCGCAGCGCTTGATGCTCACTAAGACCAAATTAACACCAATGCAACCCTTAAGCTGCTGGGCAAGGATGAAATCAATGACAAAGCTATGTCAAGGGGAAATGGCATCAAGTCCTTTTCTCTTCATGTCATGTATGTTTAAGAAGAAAGTAAAAACAACAAATAAACAAAAAAGTACAAACCTTATAAATTAATGTTAGACAGATATTATGCTCGCCTGTATGACTAAAACTGATTTATTATATTTTTTTTTTTGTTGAATCCCTTTGATGCGTGATGTGGTCGGTAGATTGTGGGTCTATCTGCTTTACAAAATTTAGATTTTTGCACATTTTGGTGGTACTTTATTGCTGTGAATTAGTAGAACACGTCACAAAGTCAAAGCGAAGCAGTAAATAGGCTATCAAGGTACGAGGTTTACTAACACAAAAAATTTCCCTACACTACCTCGCAATAATAGCTACCAGTACCAGAACAACAAGAAATATTACCTAAGAGTTGGAGAAGACAAAACTTGCAGGAGTTTAAAAAGCGAAAAAGTGGCGCAGAAGTAGAAGAAAAAAAAAAGTTGATAAGAAGCCTAGCCAGAAGAGAAAATTTGAAAATAAAAATCATGAAAACACCGAAATTCTTAACTAGAGTAAAATCGTATTATTTATTTCTAAAAAAAATAAAATATCTTCTTGAAAATAAAAATCATAAAAACACCGAAATCCTTAACTAGAGTAAAATCTTATTATTTATTAAAAAAAAAAAAACAACATTGTCAAAAGATATATCAAAATTAAAACAACATTTTCACACAACTTATGATTTTATTAACTAATGAACAGTCTCCACCTTCAGAATATATAGTTTTATGCTTAACAAAACAACATTACTATTATCCATACTTCGACCTAACATCCATTATCTTCACTTGAAATCTTTATCTGTTCCGAGTGGAAACCAAAATGCAGAACAGAAGTCTGCCTTGATTTTACTTTCACTAAAAGTGAATCATAAATTTTTGAATTAGGCTGTCTCTTTTATCAGATACATCAATTCAAATGTAAAAGACATGGAGTTACACGAAGTCAACTTCACAATCATACCTCAGTAGTATGACAAGTAAAACGAGTACTAATGACCTCAAGAAAAAAGACCTAAACCCATTGACACATCTACATAGAAAAGTTCACAGAATCTGTGAGATTCTACATTAAATGGTCTTGGTTCATTACTTTCCCAAATTCTCAGGCTAGGTGAAAAGGTTCAACATCTAAATTTTAAACCGATTAATTGCCAACTTCAAAAGAAGTTTTGCTACAGATAATAATTGCAACAATTTGAAGTCATTTTCTTACACAAAACACATAGAACAGAACAAGAAATACCATAACATTTCTCTGCTATGGAATCCTGAAAAAGGAATCCAGTGTATATGTAACGTAAAATATAATAAAATTAAATCCACCTTCTTAAAGATAGATAAATGATAATAAGATAACTGGGTGGATGAAAAGATACATAGATGGATGACGGATGGACAGGTAAATAGGTATAGGTCATTCTTAAATAGAAATTGCAAAAAGAGATACACAGTTCATGCTTTTCATAAATGCAGAGAAAATCAATAATTTTTCAATGAAAGTGTGCATCAGCAGTATTAATACTATTATGCCATTTTTAAATCCAAAATGAAAAAAAAAAATTTATAGGTATATGGTTGATCCCTACCAGTATACACTAAATAGGATGAGCAATCACTAAAAGAGTTAAAAAGAAAAGACGCGAAGCGAACCTAATAATATTGAAGATGAAAATCTAGGAATAAACCTTTCTCCGATTCAAGAAAAATGCAGACCATACAAGAAAGAAACTTTTTGTCTTATGAAAAATTAATTTTGAGAGTGACAGGGTGATATGTAAAAGTTTCAGTTCTCCTAATCTTATAACAGTTTTAACACGAATTGTAAGGGTGCAAAATAATGAAGTTTTATTAAATAGGAACTTACTTTGTTCTAGACCATGAACTGTGAAGGTCATAGGTGAAAAAAAAAAGAAAAGAAAAGAAAAAGCATTTCAGCATAGCGTATTCTAGATTATGAATAGTTTTGTATACTTTGCAGCATACAAGACAGTGAGAAAGCCAAGGGTTCTAATACTTCCCACAATATTATACATGTCACTTTGGCAATGTCAATTTTTGTGTACCATAGTTATCTTTGATATTCTTCTTTTCTTCCACATAATTTTTTTCTGAAATAGCCAACTGTGAAATGCCAGTTGAAGCAACTCTGTAAAATAAGTCTGTGACTGCAGGATGTCACACATGAATATATGTAGATAAAAAGGAACCTTTTTATGTATTTTGAACAGGGCCTGTGATTTTTATTATTTCATCCAGTCTTGTAGCAGTAATATTGTTGGTAGAGTGTTTTGTTTTGTTGTTTGATTTTTCTTTTTCATTCATTTTTTTGTCTTCAAACGTAATGGTCAACATTTC
Organism: Elysia crispata; assembly: GCA_033675545.1. NCBI lineage: Eukaryota > Metazoa > Mollusca > Gastropoda > Plakobranchidae > Elysia > Elysia crispata. Next base: position 4,427 of record JAWDGP010003163.1, on the reverse strand, counting down.
AATCTTCATTAACATCATCATCATCATCAAAATTATTAACATAACAGTCAGCTCCATAGAGATTTATAATGTTCATGAACATAATGATAGCATCTATCTCTGCCATCACTATGGTGATAATGGATTTTTTTTTCTTTAACCTAAAAATTTACCAGCATTCAGTGCCAAGAAATATTCCCCACACCACTCTGGTTAAGTCCCCCTTCTAAACATTCTTTGCTGTGTGGGGCTAAGCCCATTGTCCATCTTGTCAGGTTATGACTAGCACATTCCGGTACCAACACAAAGACTGGTCCTCCACTGCTGCCTGCACAGGTGTCTGTGGTGCATGTCCAAGTATGACTTCTATTATCAACCCCTTTTAGAGTCATACTTTGCTCTAGCTCTCCCACCGTCACCTGCTTCGGTTGTCCATGAGGGTGAGAGACCACCACACATAACGAAAGAAGATCTTTGGTGTCATGTCCTTGCTCTTCCTCCAAAATCCTTTTAAGCATATCTCTTTGCGTCAGATGGTTCATTAGCTCTTGTACGAGGCTTTCATCATGCGTAGCACACCACAGCCAGCTGCGGTCCAATTTCTCATCTCTATCATACATTTCCACACCATGCATCATCTTCGTCCTACCATTTGAGAAAGACAGTTCATCATTGTAAAAAGCGAGAACTTGGGTACACCTGGCTTCCTCTGCATCAAATACAACATGACAAGCTGTCTCTACCGCAACCTTCCACCATGGTTTTGCCCTAGCCTGGTTCCCGTCACATTCAGCACAAGGGCAACAGCCATCACCTGGAGTAATCCAATGAACCCATCCTGAGCCTGTAGTTGTAGCACCAGGCATGGCATTATTGGAAAGGGGAAAACCTAGAAGTCGAGATTTGCTGGTCTGGCTGACGCTCAGCTTCACTGTGCGTGCTGCTAAATTCTGGATATATCCCCATATAGACTGTCTTTGAGCCCACGCAGGACGGTGACTAATGGAGAATTGAGGTGCAGGAATGAAAGATTGGTGGCCTGGATTTTTGCAACAAAATTTCCATGTTAGTGCACTCTGATTTGAAGATAATTCCCTCCCCATCAAAATTTTGTGTTCAAAGTTTCCTAAAGGAAAGAAAGAAAAAGAAAAGGAGACTAAACTTAATAATCATACCTTCTTGCCCTTTTCCATGATATCTGGTGTTACAAAAAAAAAATGAATTATATATTATATATGTATTTTCTATAAATCCAGGGCAATATCCTTACCCATTAACTCCTAGCTGGATATGGCAAAATCGCAGGTCTGTTTGACTTAAGACTTCTAAATTTTAATTCTCAATCATCATCTGTGATTGAAGTTGCATCATTTTAATTCAAATGATCATTAGTCAAGGACAGGATACAATATTCAAGTGGCTGAAAAAAAAAATTTACCATAGCTTTTAATTCTACAGACACTTTTTGTTTGCATCACAAGAATTTATTTTGTGCATTCAGATAGATTTTTAGATAAAGTGGGAAAGTATACAACTAGACCTTTCACAGAATTTGGAGAATGGGGATGCGAGAGTGGGATGAGAGAGAAATAGACAAAAGAACAAACCAACAGACTCATTGAGGCAGAGACAGATAGGAAGAGAAAAAGTCATCTAAGACGGAAAAGAAAAATGCATTTGACAAATTTATATTAGTTATATAAATACAGTAGCAGGGCAATTAAAAAGGCCTTGCACTGTTACAAATTTCATTTGGTAATTTCTTTTTAAATCCACAGAGATTTATAAACCAAAATAAAAGTTGTTATCACCATGCTGTAGGCTCTTTGAGTTTAATCTGAAACCTTTATTCATTTGAGGCCAATTTTTCATCAGATTCTCTGTACATTTAGTAACAATACATAGAAAAATCTGAAGGCAAATTTTCTTCAAAGTAATGAAGATTTCAAATTTTAACTAAACCCCACCTATATCGCCCACTATATTGTGTATCTATATCGTTCGTTTACTTTCACTCTCTGGGTGTCTACTTTTTTTCCTTATAACTACCGAAAATCTCGCGAGAAAACTAGATTTCGATCTTAAAAAGTGCTTGGAAATTGACTGTTTTGGTCCATGGATTTTGACAATTTCAAGGCCTAGCTAGATCTTAACTTTGAATTAGGATGAATGATCACTTGAATCATCTCAGAGATGCTACAGAAACTGTTTATTATGGTTATCTGCATGGTTATCCCTACAAATAGCATGAAAATAATGCCCAGGGCCCGTATGAGATCAGGAGTCAGATTGTGATGTTGAGATGGTGGTGAGGTGGGATGTTGACAGTGAAAAAACTGAAATAGTGATGGAGAAGTCTTAGAAAATTGGTTTACACTCATAAGACCTTGTTTTATTAAAAATTCAAGACCTCTACGTTGTTGTGGTTTTTTTTTTTTTTAAGTTTATTTCATAATTTTATCTTATTTTGTTTGATTGTAATATTTTTTTTAATGTATGAATCTATTTTTTGTTTGGAGTTATGTGGCTTCTTTAGGTTTAAGGTGTTACCTGAGCTAGAGTTACTTAGGTCGGGTTGAGTTACGAAAGAATGAAACACATTAGTGCAACATGCTAGATGGTTTTATAGAACTCACCTTCCATATTTCCCAAGTTTAGTATATTCTTCAACGAAGCCCCATTGGAGAAGATTTCAAGACTATAGAAACAAGATCTGCATGACACGATTAGTCTACATCTAGTCTAGATTTCGATTACAGAGATTAGTGCAAATACTAGACAGCTCTCTTAAAAAGTTTGTTGTTACAATCTTACTCACTAGGTCTATTATAGATCCTGCTTCAAAGCCACTTTAATCTTTCTTACTCTAAATTAAGCTTAAGTTTAAAATATAATTGGAGAAGATAGGTCTATTCTAGATCTACATGATTTACTCTAGATCTAGATCTAGATATATATTCTAATTTAGATAAAAGATAAGGCTATATTAGTTACAATGAAATGAAGCCTAATTTTAGTGGGGATTTTCCCAAGGGAGTTTACTGTGATATTTTTTTTCAACTTGTAATGCATAGTTAGTGACAAACTGACAAACATTAAGACATTCATTAATTATTGATTAGGGAGACCACTGGCGGTATTGGCTTGATTGCAAGTTAACGTCTTCAAGTGTCCAGTGCATAGAGGAAAAAAAAAAAGTAAAACAAAACAATAAAGCTGGTAAACTCTCTTTCTCTTTCTTTTTCTCCTATCTTACTCCTCTTTCTTTCTGTGAATATCTTTTTTCCCCTTCCCCCCCCCCCCCCGGCGAACATGTCTTATTCTTTGTCTGTACCCGCTTGGATGTTCAGCTCTCTTTTTTCACCCTCACCTTTTTCCTCATTATGGCTTTGATACTCAGAGTCTGAATGTCTCCCACCGCTTCTCTCTCTCTCTCTCTCTCTCTCTCTCTCTCTCTCTCTCTCTCTCTCTCTCTCTCTCTCTCTCTCTCTCTCTCTCTCTCTCTCTCTCTCTCTCTCTCTCTCTCTCTCTCTCTCTCTCTCTCTCCCCGTCTCCCAATTCTCCTATAATAACTCTTTTACCCTCATTTTCTCTTCACCTTTGTGTATGACCGTGAAACTCCACCCCTCTCTCTAACTCACTCTCTTAGATCATTACCGTTACCATTATAATTATCAATATATCTTCTTAAATATCCTACGGTTGAAGATTTCGAATTCCAGCGTATTGATGATGATAGTTATAAATAATAATGATAAAGATAGTGGTAATGATATGAGAGAGAGAGAGAGAGAGAGATATTGATTGATTGATTGTTTATTTGTTGGGTTTCTCACCCTTCACAAACATAAAATAAAATTAAACAATTTAGATTAACATTTTACATTTTTACATCTCAATATCATTAACATAGAAAATACACAATTTGCTCTTCTCAAACACTCTCAGAATCCATCTTCACAAAATGATCTCTAAGTTTAATGGAATGATACAAATATTTCGCGACGTGGAATTGGTAATTTTCGTTTGACATAAGGAGGCTTGAACTGAACGTGCATCTGTTTTTCAAAAATTTCTCAGGTATGTACGCAAATTCTCGTATACCTTGCAAATTAATAATATATGGTGTTCATCTTCAATATCCTTTTTACATAGAGGACATAAATGTATATTTATATTGTTGGAATACTTGTATTTATGACACAGTATATTCGATACACCTAACCTGAATCTTATTAGTGTTGTTTGTAACGAGAAAGGTAGGGTTCTATGTAAAAGGAATGAATTTAGGTAGATCATAGATTTAAATGATGAGTAGAAATGTAGGTGAGGATCTGAGGTTAATTTTCCATACCAACTTTGCTTAAATACATCACACAGTCTTTCTTTAAGTGAATTACAAAATGCTTTTTCATTTCCAACACTCTGAAATAGCCATACACATCCAA